>JAOTQQ010000002.1:9986793-10016494 GCA_026546715.1 Gallinago undulata | reverse complement strand
TGCTTTCAAGAGCAGAGAAAGTACCTTCTGAAAGGTATCAAAATTACTGTTTTAAATAAAGTTATTTTTAAAGTATATTTTTGCAAACTTGCATTCTAAACTAAAATTAAAAATTTAACATTATCAGCAAATTGGTTAGCATGAGGATCCATTATTTCCTAATATACCTTCCAAAGCACAAGTTCTGGGTGTTAATGCTTCACACTGAAAAGAAAATTTGGTGCAAAAGGGCAGCTTTCAGAAGTCCAGCATTTTTAAAAACAAGCACATTTGCAACAAACAGTTTAAACAGAATCTGTTTTCTATTACAGTATAACGGATTCAGTAGGTGGAGGAGTGTGGACTGCATACATTCTAATATATGAACATGTGGCTGCATCAGTACTCGTATGACCTTGTCAGACATTTCAACACTGTATTTTTAGATTATTCTCTCATACCAACTGCACTGTTAAGATGCATTTAATTCCATTATGTCCATTGTCAAAAAGCTAGTATTCTGCTTCAACTTCAGCAGTTCCTTGAAAAATAAACTTTAAACTGTTGTATTTAATTCTGACATGTATTTCCCCATTCATAGCCATGAGCCAGCTTCATGTAATACATAGAAAGGAGCATCCATGTTTCACTTTCTAGATGCTATGCCACTTTAAGCTCCTTTTGACCCTATCTGTAAAACTCCTTGGATTTAGGAGTAGTATACATGTTGTTATATCTGTCTCTGCTATATAAAGATTTTATTGCGCCTTGTCTCTGTTCCACTAAATCCTAGGTTACATAAGGAAAACAGAAGAAAAAACTTAGCTGAATTGATCCCTTCTGCCCTGGCAGTGATGCCAAACAAACACCTGTGGTATTTCTGTTTTTTATACTCAAGTGATTCTTTCATCTCAAATTTTTCTCTTCTTTGGGGGGGGAGGTGAGGAACAGGGACGGGGACTGGGTGGGGAAGAAGTCATCACACATCAAACAAATTGCACACCACAAGCAACAAACCTAAGAAGGCCTGGTTTCTGACAGATTTATGTTCTATTTTGTTCTGTATCTTTTCCCAAAGTAATTGTCCCAGCTCTCTCCCTATATCGTGTAAGATTTCCCTCTCCCTATCCAGTACATCCATTTCCCCACTCACAAGCATATTCCTCTAACCACAGTTCTCTTTCCCTTTCCTTCCCATGTCCTCTGGTGCTGAACAACATGTCTCACTGGCTGGACGCTACGTACATATTGACTTCTCCTTTATCAGGCGTAACAATTTTACTAAACACTTCTGATCGCAACATCCTTCACCTCTGGGGACATTAACACAGCTCAAGACCTTTGAAACTGAAACAGTGTGACATCTACTCCTTAATCTTACCAGACATCTAATCTTCAAGCCTGCTGATACATGCAGCTTGTCTTTGAAGTTTTAGGTATTAGGAATTTGCCAAAATCCAAAACTTTACATACTACATCAGAGACAGAAACACTTAACAGAACTATACAACAAAGGACATGACTGCAAAAGGAGAAGAACAGAGAGGAATGTGGGGATGGAAAGCTTCTGCTCAACCCATTTTTGCTTTGAAGGAACGAGAAATATACTCAACATAAACCAAGAAGTTATATGGGATCACTATGATTCATACTAATGAAAAAAAAAAGTGTTCCAAAACAGATAACACTCCCAAGTGGCAGCCTTACCCACAAGCACACTACAGTACAACTAAGCCACGTCTGGAAGGGGGACTCTTGTTCTGTATGCCAGATTTTCATCTGCCCCCACAACCACAGCTAAGCTGGCAAGAACCGAAGCCTATGGAAAAAAAAAAAATGGAAAAAAAAAAAAGAAGGTCATCGGCTTTCAGCCAATTTAAATTCTTACAGCATGAGGAGTGCCAGCCAGTGCTGCAGTAAAGGAAAAGGCAAGGACGCACAGGGGTGGCGTTAACAGGGAGTAGAACTGGCCCTTCGAGTGTACCCAGCTGCTAGGCTTGCTTATCTGTAGCACAGAACTGCACTCTTCATCTGCTAGTTAGTTATTCATCTAGCAGATTTTCATTGCAGACATCAAGGAAAGTCAAGCACTACTCCAGTCCTTAGGAAATTATATTATCAGTCTTTCCACACTAACCAAAATAAAGTACCTGAACAGAAAACATTCAGGATAAGGTAGACACTAAAAACATGTTACTTCATGTTTGATGGCAATATCATTAAACCAAAGCCAACAAATGTGTCAATGAAGGCAGCTAGATGCCAGTGCAATTTAATGAGAAGAAAAAAAAAAAGCTGTAGGCGTTACAGACACTAGTGAATGTAACAGCAGAGGAGCTGACGTGCCCGGGTACGTGTGGGTGTGATAAAAGGCATATGAATTAGCCTACTGCACTGTAGCAGATGTCTAGCCGAGCACTCTGTTTGTGACAGTGCCTGCCAGCAGACCAGTTGGGAAAGAAGGAAGAACAGAGTCCTCCCTTGCTCCATCCAGAAGCCTGTGCAGTTCCTGTTCTACAACTGCACAAATGACTGTGCTATTGCCATCAGTGGACACATCCTTCAAAAAAATCTGTATGGTTGAAAACCTGAACAATACTTTCATCCCCAGCCACATACTCTGGTAGCAACTCCTTGTAGAATTGTCTAGGTTGGAAGGGATCATCCAGTCCAACCGTCAACCTAACACAACTGAAATACTCCCTGTGAGAAGGGAAAGAAACACCACATTTTACTGGGCTTGTAACCTGCCATTGCCTTATGACATGGAGGAAAAAAAAATAGTGGTGAAAAACCAAACCAAAACAACAAAAAATTACCTTCTAGTTTTAATGTGATTGTTGAAATTGTGTTACCAGAAATATATAACATGCATGTCCATATAAAATAAATGTGTACAGGTGCATAATCACATTTTTAAAAAAAATTGTAATTACTCTATAGAGTGCTGTCAACAACAGTGGTGACTATAAGACAGGCAGTGGCTGCCTCTCCTGCCACTTACTCTTCATATGGTCTTGGGGTGAGCTGCAACTACTGAAAACACAAGGGTTTGTACAGGATTAGTTTTCAGCCAGATTAGCAAACAAATCCAGCCTTCCACGCGGCCACAATTACACAAATATAAAAGTGACAGTGGAAACACACAGCCAAAGAGAAGAAAGGGGGGGGGTTAAACACCATAAGCAGATAGATGCAATCTAAAGTTGCAGCTTCACAGGAAAGAACTTTTTGGAAAACTATCCAAGATCTCCCCAGATGTTAACATCTCACTTAGAACCTATTACTGTTTCTCCTCTGTCTGAATTAAATTACATTGCACTTACTGTACTTCATCCGATATTTTATCATCCAGGGATTCAGTACTGCTACAGCCAGTTTACAACACCTCTATCAGCTGCAAGTTTCATCACCTCACCATCCACTCCCCTTTCCACACTATTTCCAAACACACAGAGCAGAACAGGCCCCGTCACTTGCTTCCAGCGAGGCTGTTAGCACCTCTCTGCTACAGAGGTGCAATACCTCCCAATTCCTTCCTGGGAGCCCAGAACTGGCCAGAGCCTTCCAGATGTGTCTCACCAGTGCTGAGCTGAAGGGCATCGTCACCTCCCACAGCCCCAAAGGCTTTGCAGGTTAGTCAGTCCCCAGTCTGTACCAGAACCTGGGGTTTTTCTCCCCAGGTGCAGTGCTTAGCATTTCCCTTTCTTGAGCTTCATGAGGTTCCTCTCTGTTCGCTTCTCCAGTCCACCCTCATCCCTCAGAGTGACTGCACAGCCACCTGGCCTATCAAACACTCCTCCTAGTTCTGCATCGCCTACAAACTTGTTGAGGGTATGCTGTCCCATCATCCAGGTCACCTATGAAGATGTCTCACTGTACTGGAACCCACCACCGACCCCTGGGGTACACTGCTAGTGACTAGTCTCCAGCTGGACTTCATACTGCTGATCATAATTCTTTGAATCTGGTAGTTCATCCAGTTTTCAATCTATCTCATTGTCCATTTGTCTAGTCTACTCTTCCATCAGTTTGCTGATGAGGATGTTACAAGAGACACTGTCAAAAGCCTTATGAAAGTCAAGACAAACAAAGTGCTCTCCACTCATTCACTGAGCTAGTCATTTTATCACAGAAGACTATGAGACACCCATCAACATCACCCATGCTGACCTGCAGCTAATCCTGACCCATAAGCTCTCAACTGACTCCTCATCCACTCAAAAGGCAGAGTTCCATGCATTCCTATGGTGCTCTCATAAAAAAACCACCCAACTCACAACACCCTGCACCCCTTGCCATCCCAGCCTGTCCTTCCTGAAGAGCCCATAACCAGCCCTCGCAGCACTTCAGCTGTCCCACCACATCTCTGTGATCTCAATAAGACTGCAGCCACGCATCTCTGATTTCTCCTATTTGTGTCCAGACTTTCCCACAATGTAGGGCAAACAGAGTCAAATCCAAATAAATAAAGCATTAAGCAGTCTGTGAAGAAGGAGACTTTGTATTGGTTACATTTTAATAGGCTGAAACTTCATTTCACACTATGACAGTCACAGACATTAGAGAGAAGAATCAGAAGTGACTATGGAACAATAACTACTTGCGGAAAGGAAACGTATGGATAGATATGGAAAGAAATGCTATGCAGTTGTATACAGAGAAAGGAGATACACAGATCTGTTGCTCCTACTCCCAGGTAAGAAAGCCTCTTAGAAGAGGGCTTTGGTGAAGAACAAGTCCCACCTCTGCCCACATCACCCTTCCTGCTGCACTCCAGGGCTCAAACCCAGCAAGCATTCCACACCACACCACTGCTCCTCTGCCCACGTTCCCCGTTACCTAAGCCCACCCATGACCCTGTCCAAAGCCCCATTTCTGCTCTTTCAAAGCCTTCAGGAGACCCTACCACCTGTATCTGCAGTACACCCACAGCTCCTCTTCTCACTGAAAGTAACCTGAAGGAGAGTTAATTTACCTTCAGTTATCCCACGTAAACATAGTAAAAATTATCTTCCTGTAAACAATTACTCGTTTCAAAAACAGATAAACTTTGAAAATTGTATTCAACATTTCTTAAAAACATGACATTTATAACCTCAAACTTTATAATTTTGGTTAAAATTCTTTGAAGCAAGGTTAATAATTTTTCAGAGAGCAATAATCATCATAGGTTCTTATACTAACTTAACCACCATTTACATCAGAACTCAACCCCTGCTCAAAGACCTTCTCTAACATACGTAAATCTCAGTACCAACAAGTAACTCTTCAAAACTGTATAAAGAATAAAAAACACCACAAAGAAAAAAGTAAAATTACACATTTTCATAAACTTGCTTAATAGCTTATAGAGACCTTTTCTAACTAAAATTGTTTAGCATTTTAATATAGCGTGTTAAAAACATGCTGTGGACATATACTGAAATATATTTAATGTGCATTACAGTCTCAAATAGCTCCCGGTTATTGGGATGTAGGAAGAAGCTTCCACAGAGCAGTGTAATTCCACCATTGTCTGGTGCAGACTGTCTTGGGCTTTCCTCTGGAGCAATACTGCTGGCCACTGTTGGAAGCAAAACACTTGAGGCTGGTTTCTTCATTTGTAACATTCTTTTGTCGCTAGTGCACCCTCATTAAATATATTTTTATTTGGTTATTTTTCCTGTAACCAACCTCACCTCTGAAATTAAGTCAGCAGAAATTTAAAGATACTCATAAAGAACCACCAAGAAAGAAAATAATAGAATTTCATTGCAGGGAACAACCATACACGCTACAGATGCTGAAGGACAAAGAAATCTTTACATCAGCTTACCAGCTCTTCCCTCCACCTCTATTCTTCCCCCAGTCCCAGGTTCCTAAGACTATTACCCAAAGTATTATGAAAAGATGTAAATATTCTACAACAGCACTTGAAACTTTGAGAAAAAGTTGACTAATGCCATTTCTGCAGCAGAACCTCTGGCTAAGGAATGCACAGCTGCTGAGCAGATGTATAATTTCAGCATTTAGATTCCATTATTTCAAGGGTGATTTTTTTTTTTACTAGATGTTTTCAGATTTTCTATTTCCATCTGTTTTTTGACCTCCCTCAGTTTAGTCCCCCCCTTTCTGTTTTAGTTCATTATGCCAAAATAATTTTCTAAATTAGAAACATCTCTACATTTAAAAACTTGTGAATTTGAAGAAAGGTGGGGGAGTGAAGCAGGGCCAGGGGCGGAACAAAAACAGACAGTTCGACAGAGGCTCGAGTTTGAATAAAAACTGCCCTGTCTGGGTCGGGTTTTATTTTGCAGTTCCTGGTTTAACCCAAATTGGAGAGTCTCTAACTGCATTCCTTCCACGAAATTTTAAGAGCAGGAAACTGAAGATTATCAGCTATATGGGAACGTTTCTACACTTCACCAGAGCCCTCTGCCCTAACTTCTGAGAAGGACAATGGTCCAGGTTTTTTTTTTTTCTTTAGAGTTGTATTAAATTAATTATAGTTGCAAGCTTAAAAAAAAATAAATTAATTCACCACATACCAAAAGTGTTTTACAAAGCATGTAAACCAGTATCAGTAGTTGTCAACTTACTTTAGTAAAGAACTGATTAATGCAAAAGTATTTTAAAAAATATTTGAAACTAAGTTAGCATTGTACAAAAAAAATTCCATTAATCTACTCGAAGTAGAAGAGTAAGTCATACAGTAATGTCTGCCTTAAACATCAGTCCACACTATGAGTTTTAAAGAAGAATTATCACTACTAGGATCACTGGTTCAGCTCAGCAAATGTGAGATTGGCTGCAAAACCTATTGGCTTTATTTTAATTTTAATCTTACAATAATAATTTGCCAGGGTGAGGAAGGACACAATCTTCAATCTTAATGAATGGCATGCACTTCAGAACCCTGCTACAGAAAAATTTCTACAGGATATTCTCACCAAAAAAAAAGGTGAAGTGGTTATGAACTAGTAAATATAGATGACAAAATTAGAAAAAAATAAATACATTTAATAAATACATTTTTTCATTCTGTGAGATGTATTGTTATTGAGATGCTTTGTCTCTGAGAAGACCTTCAAAACAATTTAAAAATAAATACTTTAAAGCTATACAAATAAAATTCCTAATAAAACTTCCCGTATCCTCTATCATCAGGGCCATTTCTGCTTAACATTCAGTACTGCTACCAAAATTTTTGATTATCACTAAAATCCCTTCAATAAACTGAACAGGAAGCAGTCCGTGCTTTGGGTGTTGAGGCTAAGAAGAATGGCTACACCTCATTAGTGTTCAGGAGCAGAATATAGTTCTCTGCAGAAGTGAAATCTGTGAAAACTTTGGTCCTCCAGAAATCATTTGGGCTCTACCCACTGATTTCCAGTCAAAATTTGAGATAAGGCTTTTGCAGAGGAATTCCCAAGGCCTATGAACATTTTTTGGTGGGTTTTTTTTTTTTCAAATTAAGAAAAAGTTGTTAAATAATTAACACCCTAAAGACAAGAGACCTAAGGAAAACCAAATTTAGACCATTTCAACAGCTGAAGCTACGAAAAGGAAATTGCTTCCATGAACCAGGTCTGTATCCTGGTACATAACTTCTGAAACTTTCTTTGATATTTCTCTGACTTATCTCTGCTACATCTGCTTGTATTTTTATCAGCCAAAACACTTTGACACTCTTCTCCTTAGGATGGCGAACTGAGGGAATACAGACACAAAGAACTGCTCATTGCTTCCATGTTTTATGCTAATAGTTAACTGAAGCCACCACGTAAATCAATTATCTGAGGAGACACCAAAAAAAAGGATTTCAAATTTTTGTAAAAAGCACTGTTGTTGTTATAACATATGATGCAAATTAAGCTACAGTACTGCAGAGCTGAGGTAGTAATATTGAATATTTTTTTTTAAGCACAGCCAACTTGTCATATACTAAAAATACATTTAAACCTACTACTGTTTTCCTCTCTATTTTGGGAAATTCTATTTTGGGGAAAAAATTAGTATCAGAGCACTCAGCCAGATGCTGCAGGTACGCACTTATGAACTACTACTACAGAGATTTTGTCTTATCAGAAACTTTTAGAACATTTAAACAAAGTTCATACCCTTCGTGCTACTCGGAACACATTTCCCCAGCAATGAGCACAACAGTGAATTTGGCACAGGTAGCAGACTCTGCTGATGACTCGCAGGAAAAGCTGTAACAACAGATGTCACAGCAGAAATTCTGAGGTGGTAGCACCTTAAATAAGGCTTTGCTGTTGCTTCTCCTTTCATCATGCAGATACAAACTATTAATATTATCACAAGAGTGAACTAGAGTTTCTTTTCCTACTTTACTACTTGTCTTTAATTTTATTAACCACATCATTAACTGAAACGCACAGAATTCAGATGAAGCAGGAAGGCACTATAAGACACCCATTTGAAAAGTGGCAAGGAATAAAACTACCTGGATTATAAATCTGAAACATAACAATCATATTTTTCATACCATTTGCGTACAGCTGAAGCAATGAGGTCATAACCAGAAACTCATGCACCTCATTGCCAACCACAATATGAATGAAGTTCTTGGTCTTTGCAATATTTCAACTATACTACGACAAAAAACACTTCAGTGTAATAAACCTATTAGAATGAATTTCAAAATCTGCATCAAAGATATATTGAAGACTAGTAGAATAATTGCTTTGTTTTGCTTTCGGGGGAGAGGGGGCAAAAAATATACCTAATCTGCTCTGTAAAGACACCTGGTGAGGTGTGGGAAAGCCAACTCACAATGAAGACCATTCTGGCAAGTTGGCAGCTTGTCCCTTAGTTGACTGCCTGGTCAGCGGTGGGCCAGCTTTTTGTTTGTATCAAGCTTAACCTCCGAGGACTACAGATCCAGACTACAAAGCACCAAGCAGAAGTGTCTTGACTGAATCCCTCACAAAAGGGTTATTCCATGTATCTTCTCAATAAGAGCATTCAGAACACTAAAATGCTTTCTGTACAATGAAGACAAATGAGGTGACTATTTCAACTTTTTTGCCTAATTTCAAGGATCATCTATTCTGGTCTCCATATTATTTTTGAAGGACACAATATAGCAGGGTAATGTTTGTTTGTTTTCACTTTCCCAGATTTTGAAAAATGTTTAAAACCATATCAAACTCTCAACAGGCTTCACAGCAACTTTTAAGGGATTGCAAGAAAAGCAGGCAGAAAAAAATTCCTTGCTTTCCCTTTAAAGCACTAACCACCAAGAAAGGCACGGGAGACATCATCAGGAGTAGGGACCATCAGCACAAGTGTGGTGGGGCGACTGCAGAGGGTTGTGCAGATCTTGTCCGAGAAAGGAAAAAGTGGAACCACTAATCAGCAGCAGCAAAAGGAAAAGTTTGCTGTCAGGCCACCAAGCACATGGATTCTGTGCCTGCCTCCAAGTCTTGTATTTTGGGAATATTAACAAGTGAAACAAGGCTCTAAGTGCACCATCTGCACCCACATATGACTACTCTCACGCAATATATCTTTAAATTACTGAGTTGCTTCTGTCACCTATTTACAGATGACCATAAGGCAAATGAAGAAAGTCCCAGGCACTGAAGATATGCCCTCTTGTTACTGGGGGACTAAGAAATACCAGACACTTTTCCAGATATCCAGATCTAAAGGACAGATCTTCAACTGATGTTTGACATAAGCAAGGGAGAAACATCACATTGGTAACACAGTTCCTGCCATGTACTGTCTGGTCTCATTGCTCATCTATGCTTTTCACAGCAATTTACCAAAGAAGTTACTGCAGCTCCATGTGTCAGACCTTTACCTGCTCTTGGAAAGAAATACTGTCCCTCATCAAAAAAGGTACCAGCCACAACAATGAACAAAAAAAGAAAAGGAAGGGTGTTTTTTTTTCTTTGGTTTGTTTGCTTCTAAGGGCTTTGGAGAAGGTGGGTTTGTTTTTCTTGGAAAGCCTGGCTATACCAAAATTAGCGCAAGCACTAATACCTGTTCTTTGATCCCTTCTGTGAAGGGGATGAGCTGAGATCCTCCTATCTACACGCTTTTGTCCCACTATGCCTTGGAAAGCTGTAGAGTTCAGAGTTACACTGTCTGACGCACAATTTAAGACATATTCTATTAATTCATAGTTATTTAATACCATTATTTTGAAAACATTTTTGTCTTTTAAGATATGAGTATAACCTGAACTGATTTCTCATCATAAAAACACAATTTAATGACTATTTGGCAAGTCTTTCCCTACATTATTTTTTCCCATAGCCACAGAATCTGGATACTGCTTCTTGGAGAACAAATAAAACATTATCATCATTCGTAATTTTAAACCAAGTAAAAAAAAAGGTAATAAATAACTTTTTGCTTTAAAAAAAGTACCAATATATCCATCAATTGCTTGCTTTTCAGGACTCTAGGAAATAGAAAAAAAACTATCTATTGTTTTTTCAAAATCCTTTTCCATCTGCAATGCAATACTCCATGACATCTCATACAACAGCAATGCTTGTCTATGGCAAACATGTGTCCATTCTGAAAGAAGTTAGCAGGCTTTGTTTACTGCACATCTGAACAAACACCATATTCAATCCCAAACGTGATCAACATTCTATTAGACCTGACTTTAAGTGGTTTAATAAATATACCAACTGCTATAAAGAATAAAGTTAATTACTTTGGTTACATCACTTACACTTTAGATCCTCAATTCCTGAATGCTGGTGTCCAAAAAAAGCACATAGATCATTTACACACTCTACCACATTCAGTATTTCTAATTCTCCTAACAAGCACAGAGTTCTCACTGCAAGGACCTTGCCCGAGCAGCGTCAAAAACATTGGGATTTGGGTCCTATACAATGACTTTAAGAAATTTTATGCCCTAGCTACATAGTGTTTCAGTAAACACATATTTGATCAACGAATTCCTAGTAACATGCCATTACAATATACCAACAGACTTCTCCTCTAATTCAAACAGGGAACAGAACAGATAACATCCAGAGGTCCCTTTGAAACCTAAATTACTCCGCAAATTAAAAATAAATAAATTCCAATCCAGCCAAATATTTTCATTGTCCCTGGAACAGAGAAGCCAACAGGACATACTTAGGACTAGCAGCTGAATCTTGCAGCTGTGCGAGAAGATCCTCCACAGAATTTCAGACTAGAACTCAAAGCCTACCAGGTTGTATGTAGGCTAAATAAAATACATTTAAAATACAGACACACTCAGAACAAATGAAATGGGGTGAATAACGTAAGAAAAAGTTACAATGAGAATAAAAGTACAAGAACAAAGGACAAATACATTGCCAACAAGAATTTTATCCCGACTGCTACAAAAGCCACAACATGGGCTATTTCTGGCTATGGACTTGATAGAAATTGCTCTCATGTAACTTTTTTCATGCCAGGGATAGGTTCTAATACAAACCGGGCAACTTTTTCAATTCAGCAGTCTTCCTTGTCAACAAAATGAGTTTCTCTATTCCTACGGATAACAGGCCTGAAACAATTCCTAGAACACCAACTTGATAAAAGAACTCAAAAATAATTACCTGTCCACAGAGAACAAAAAAATGTAAATTAGAACCGCAATCAATTTACACTGGGAAGAATCATCATCCAACCTTTGACACAAAGTGACAGGCGACTGCTGAATGGAAATACCACAACTTAGTACCATTCCCTGCTGCTGAATTCACTCTTAACTTTACCAAAAAAAAGAAGATATCAGAGGATGGTTGACTGAAGGGTGGTAAAGAGCCATTCACGTTTCTAAACACCCTTCAACAGATTTTGCAATCAGTTACGAAAACATCGTACTTAATCGCTACTCAGCAGTACAGTCTTCTACTGCTAAGGGAGGTGAGGCGATTTGGGTTCGTTATTCCTTCAGACAGAGTTTCTCTTTCACGGCGAGAGGCCGGGAGAGTGGGCGCACAGAGAGCTTTGTTTAGGCTCGCACAAAAGGCAGGCGACGCACCTTATCCCTCGCACCCTTCCCACGACAGGCGCTGCCGCTCGCCCTGGCTGGGGCTGCTCGGCACCGAGCCCGGCATTACAACACCAGGGGCGCAGACGTGGGGGGAGGAAGGCAGGGAAGGAGGGAACGCAGGACGAGAGAAGGGCTGCCGGGCGGTCCGGCCCCGCCAGCGCCGTGCCGGCGGCCCCCCTGCCCACGCAGGAAACCGCCGGCCCCACGGAGCCCCCGCGCCGGCGCGGCGGCGGCCACCCGGCCCGTCCTGGGCCGCGGCCCGACCCCCCGCCGGCGGCCCCCAGCCCGGCCAGGGAGCGGCGGGGCAGCGCCCCCAGTGCCGCGGAGGCCGGGCGGTGGGCGCTCCCCGGAGGAGAAAGGCTGGAGCGGGAGAACCGCCGCCAGACGGGGAAGCCGCAGCGGGCGTCCGCGCTCGACGGCGCTGCCCGGGGGGGGGCCGAGTGGCGGAGAGCGAACGCGGGGCCGGGCAGGGGCGCAGACCCCGCCGTGGGAGGGACGCCCGACAGCGGGGAGGGACAGGGCCGAGGGGCACCCCGCATCCCCCGGCCGGGCGAGGGAGGGGTGCGGCGGCGCTGCCCGGGGCGCCCCGACCGCTCCTCAGCCGCACGCACGCAGACACGGCCGGGGCCTCCGCGGCGAGGCCAGGCCCGGCCGGGCGCAGTCCCGCACTCACCGGCGATGGGGGCTCCTCATCCTCTGCGGCGGGAGGGAAGGCGAAGGGGGCCCGCTCCCCGCCGCGCTCCGCAGGCCGTTCCCGGGCCCCCCGACGGCTCCGGTGAGACGGAGGAGAAGGCGGGTGCGTGTCGGGGGAGGGGGGGGAGGGAGAGGGAGGGCGAGGGCGGGACGGTGCGGCCGGGCCTCGGCGCAGGCTCCGTCCCGGCAGGCGCTCCCGGCGCGGCGCGGCCCGACCCTGCGGCGCGCGGGCGGGGCGGGGCGGGAACGAGCCGGATTCCAATCACTGCAGCCGGCGGCTGCGGGGGCGCGCGCGCGCACGGCCGTTGGAGGGCGCGCGGCTCGGCCGTTGGCTCAAGGAGGGGACCGCTGAGGCGGGAGCGGACGCCCCTCAGAACGGTCGGGCGGGGGCCGCGGTCTGGGGTCTCCCTCCCCTCTCTCTACCCCCGGTGGCGCTCGCCCTCCCGCCTCCTCCGCCTTTCCATCAACACGTGCCGTGGGCGGGAGGACTGGCGGGGCACCCCGGGAAAAAAAGTTGGCCGGGAGGAACTAGCCGGGCCTGCTTTTCCTCCCCCGCAGTCCCTCCTCGGGCGGGAGCGCAGGCCGCAGCCAGCCGCCGCCTGAGCGAGCTTGTCGCTAGGCTCTTTGCCCAGCTCGGGCACCCGCCCCCAGCCCCGGGACCCAGACGTTATCTTACCCTGCTGCCGAGAAGGGCTTTCCCAGCGAAGAGGGTGCATGAGCTCCTCTAGGAAAGGCCAGGAAAGCATGAGCACAAAAAAATGGCCAAGTAGGTGTCATGGAGGCACTGCCGGCCAAGAAGAGGGAGTGAGACGTGAGAAGCAGCAAAGGCTGAATATGGCTGCCGGGCGGGAAGCTCCATCCAGATGCTGGTGGAGTTGGCGCCATGGAAAATGGACAAGCTGCCAGGATTCACAGAGTAGGTGGGGTGGAGGATTACCGTAGCAGCTTTGATGTGAATTAAAAAGGGGCCTGTTGCGTGAGCTGGGGTGGGCAATGAGCAGGCAGTGGTGGAACAGCACAGGGAAAAATTAGGGCCTCAAACCGGCCTTTTAGATTTGGGAAAATTAGTTCTGAAAAGGCTGATGTTGCAGTGCTGTACGAGAGATAGAATTATATTGCAAAGGACAGAATTGCTTGTTTGCTTTCTTCTATTTCCTGTATCTCTAAATAAATACGCTCAGTTAGTTAGATTGGAATACATTATAACTTCTGCAATGAGCTGCTTTGCACACTGATAAGGTTGCTGAAGGCCATGATTTGCATTGCACTTCCAAGCTCCTCATCATTAGGACAAATTAGCAAAGCAATAATTTGTCTGTCTGTCTTCAAGTGAGGTCTCCCAGTAGCAGTGCAGAAGGAGCTTTAATGACAGTATGTCATTTGAGGGGGAAGAGACTGCACAATTCCCACCCGGGCTGCTGTTTTTCAGTCCTTCACTCAAAGTGGCAGTAGTTGTACTACTGATGTGGTCCTGCCTTTCACTTATCCTGTCACTTGGTTATTCTCAGTCAATAACTTTGTATGCAAAGCCAACTACAGGGGGAAATAAAGATAATATGTATCATATAAACTTGATTTCCCATTGCTGCAGAGCAAAACACCCTTTAGGCCTTAAGAACACACCAGCAATTGCAAGTGTCAAAATACCTGCCCAGATGAACTGTTTCTAGAGAATAACCAAATGGGAAGCAATCTTGCTTATGGGTGCCAAATAGCCACATGTGCATATAATGTGGGAAACCCTGGCTCTCTTATTTTGTTGACATCTCCAATCTAGCTCCGGTTTTGTGTGCTAGTATCAGATAGGACTTGTAAATGTTGTGTACTCCAGAGTGGTCACCTCTGAAGGCAGGATGAGAGCACTGGCTCTGCAATATCATTCACATGCGTGATGCCCACAGATCTTTAGGCGAGTGCTTAGCCTGCATACTACCCTATATAGCAAAACAAAAGAGCAAGTATAAATTCAAACCTATCAACTTCACAGACTCCTTTAAAATGTAGGCAGTTAAAGACACACCTAGTAAGTGTAGGTGGCCAGATACTACGGTGATAGGCATTTAAAAATACAGGTCTTGTCTTACTAGACTTTTAGAAAATTTTTTCCGATGACCATCATCCAGAAAAATCAGTCAGTGTCCAAAATAAAGACAGCCTGCAAGAAAGACAAAATCCCAGCTTTCATGCCAAGCAATACAGAACTTGTATGCTTATGTTTATAATTTCAAAGGAAAATATGAGTCTGCTGTTCTTCCACTCTGTCTACTATCAGATTATAGCAACAGAATAGACACTCAATATGGAAGAAGAATGCAACATGCGTATGTGTGCTCCCAACCAGAACCGAAGCTGTTAGAGCTAGCATCTCTTTAAGTAATAATCTGTGTGGTAATACAGTCCTGTGCTTTTCAGATATTGGATGTTGATTTAAATCAGGTATACATGAATTTAGCAAAAAAAACACTAGCCTTGAAATTTATCTGATCCCTTGTGTGAAATGGATCGAATACTTTCATCCAATTGCTGGTGAGGAAATTTGCACGTAGCAGAAGTTGCCATCTCAGCTAGTACTTCTCAAGGCACTCAGGTGCTGAAGATAAAACGAGTGATAATCCCTGTCAGGTCAGAAATAGTGTTGCTGAGGACGAGGGTTGCATTGCCATGGCCACTATGCCTATTCTCCGCATAAATGAGCACTGTGTGAATACTTGTCTTAGTCATAGAATAAAGTCAGTAAAAGTAAACTACATCAGCATCATATTAGGGCTGCAGGAGACAGGACTGAATCTTGATCTAAAATGATGAATCATAACAAACTTAAAAATATTTAGATTGTGATGAATGTCTGATGAAACATCACAGGGGAATTACTGGTGTCTTTCCAAACAGTGCAGTACTGACAATGTTTCCAATTTCTTACAGGTATAAACCATCATTTTTGAAACACACAGATTTACAACAGAAGTATGAAAACAATGTGAGTACACTAAAATTCCTTATTTACAATCATACAGTGGCCTTTGTGGGAGAAGGGGATTGTTGCCCATTCCTGACGTGAGATGTTCAACCTGATGGTGGAAGAGTTTTCTTTATGTGCTGCCTGAAGAAACCAATTGTATTTTCCTCAATTGAAATTAACTGTGGAAATTTAACCTAAGATTTTTGTCAAGTAAACCACAAAGAGTCAAATCTGATTTGTTTCGCTTTCTTTACCTTGCAGGATAGGTAGAGATAGATATCTATTTAAACCAGAAGATGAACACTTTAGGTGATAGGCACTCAGAAAGACACAGGGTTACCGTGAGTTAGTTAACCAGTAGCAGACATCTCACCTGGTGAACATTTTAGGAATCTGCAAAAACTCAGACTCATCAGATTTTGGTAACATGAAGTATTTATTTTTTTAAATTGAGCAACACTCAAAAGCACAGTAGTCTGAAAATAAACATATTCATTGGACATTTGGCCAGGATGGGATGTGGAAGTCTAACATGAAATATGGAAGAAGCCGTTTAAGATTGATGGTCATGATGAAGAGAGCTGTATTTTAAAAAAGTTAAATCATTAATTGGATAGTCTTCCAGCTGCTTTCTTTGTCATTTCCTCTCCAGGAATTTCCTATTAGTTCTTGGAATTGCTTGGGAACTGCAAATCTTAAATATCAGAAGATCTTTTAGAATAAAGAGGTATATGTAAGGAGAAGACCATCCATGTAATAGGACTTTTATCTTTGTAGATCCTTCTTCCCTTCAGTCTCTGGAATTCATATGTCTTAAATCTGTGGTACAAATATATTTTTGAAAACTGTTTGCAATTAGATGAGTACTTCTCTGTTACTGTTACCAAAATAAATATTGCATGTTACATATTAAAAGAATATTGCCCTTCAGCTAGGGACACAATTTTTTCACTTAAAATGACATGAACTTGGCTTTGTCTTTTTTTTTTTTCAGAATTATTTTATTATTTTACTTCAAATCGCATTCTTTTGATTATAAATTTATTGAGTTCTCTGTCACTTAGAAATGTCATGGATATTATTAAGTGTTTTAAAGGTAAGCATAATTCATTCAACAAGACAGAATCCAATATGTGAAGAAAGGTGTTTTTTAAAAATTTCTGCTAGTGAAGCACTGATAGCGAAAAGGCAAAAGTATTCATCAGCCCTGTAAGCCCTGGCCAGCCTTCAGTCCAATCAGTGTGATGCGGAACTGAGCACAGCACAACACTGGAGAGCCACTCCAAACAGCTCAACGTGCAGAGCATAGGCACAAGCACAAGGAAACAGGAAACTCTTCCCACAGCTTAAACACTTGGTGTGTTTCAGGGTTACTTCTGGGTTTCTGCAGACCAGATTCTTCTTTAGCCTTGTGCAGGTGGACAGGGAGGAAGGCTAATGACTCTGTCACATGCCTTAGGCAGCTGCTGCAGGATGTGAACTGATTCCTTATTGAGCTGTGCAGTAGAGAACTCAATTGCATCTTGCAAAGGGCTGTAGTAGTGGGAGCACTTTGCCTGATATTACAAGTGATGTAAGACACATTTTGCCAGTCAAGAACCAAACTTTCTGTTGCTTTTCCTGTTTCTTCTTCTATGCCTAGTTGAGCTGTCTGTTTCTGTTTTCATGGATTCCCAGGTACAAAAACCATATTGCAGTCTTTTCACCAGGCCATAATAAACCCTGAGACAAGTCTCCTTATGAATACAAAGAAACATTTAAAATTACTTTGTTTTTCTTAAAGCCAATGTCGGGTAGTCAGAACATCACAAGACTTACATAGAAAAGGGTAATATTTGGAGGCTCAGCAGAGGCTTCACCTGGGTGCTTCACTCACATCAGTTTGTTTGGAGAATTACTAATATGTTTTTCCCTAGATATATGCAAATAAAATCTTGAAAATCTTCGTTTCCTCTGAGAAGATTAATTATTTAGATTTAGACTCTAGTGCTGATTTTAAAATTTATATTATGAATTAACTATCAGTCTGCAGTGCTAAATGGTCTACAGGAAGTTTTAATTATTAGCTTCTCTTTGAGAGAGAATGTTTGTGTTCCTCCACCTTTTATTGTAAAAGGTATTTGTTAGTTTCTTTTACGAGTTTGAATAATCTTTTGATCCAAAACCACATTGTATTAACATTTCTCCTACTGATGCTGAGGCTTCCTCCCCTTAAGCCTTTGTAACAAAAAATTCACTTATTGATAATGATACTTTTCAGCAACAGAAAGTGAACCAATGCTGAAAGAGGAAATGTTTTATAAACCTGCTGTTAAAAAAGTAGAATTCTTTTCAATACAGCAAATTTCTGCCTTGGTGTGTCTGACAGCTTTGTCTCAAGAGGCGTGGATTTAAGTGGATGTGTTTCTGGCAGCTATGGTGGGTTAGTGTAGAGATTTACAAAGATGGACACTTATGAGACTGAAAATGCTATGTTATTTCAAGCTTGTTAGAATGAAACAGATGTGAAAACAAATTAACCAAATAATTTCTATTAGTTAAATCCTTAGTTTTTTCTCAGTCTAAACATATCTTTAACCATGAATGCATAGCTGTTAAATAAGAACAAATGCAGCAAAATACTGTAATTCTCCTCTTTTTTCATATTCTAGCAAAGCTAACATAATATCTGTCTACTAAATGAATAATAAGAAAAGGATATGCTTGTATATCAGTCACAGCAGTCAGCTAATATGTCTGAAAATAGGTAATGAAGCTAAAGGCATAGCAATAACACTTTCTCCCTTAGTGTCTAAGATACTTGAATACCTACTAGAACTGAAACTTGAACAAATTAAAGAAACACATAAAACTAAAAGCAAATCCTGACAAATAGCCTATAAATTCCTTTGCTTCCAATGAGAAATTGGCTTGTGTCTGCATATCTCTGGATTTGGCAGCTATACCTAATTCAGTTTAAACTCCCACTGGCATCAGCAAAAAATTACCTGATTAGGGATGCAGGATTGGATCTAAGATAATAGCATATTAAAATTCCACTGTAAATTCAAAAGCTACTAATGGAAATTAAATCCCCCAAAATAAAAAATGTTCAAAGCAGTTGAACAGTTTTCAGTGTATGTACTCAAAATGCTAAACAATAGTAGCTATTGCATGTGTGACCATCAGGAAATACAGCTGTGCTTCTTTGTGTTACAATTAATTACTTCCGTTGTATATAAAATTGAAAGTATTGGTACTCTGGGGCGGAAAAAGGATATCCTGATACACTACTCCTATTTCCTTACTGCGGCCTATTACTGAATGTTTCACCATTAATTCAGTTAGAATGAATTATCCTGCGATGAATAAAGGAAGGGTATGTTGGGTGGTTAATTGCTATGCTAAAAGCTACTTTTTCTTTGCCTTTTCACTCTTCTACATGTTTATCTCATTTTATTCCTTTCACATGTGCCCTCTTTGATAGCAATTGTTCACTTTTAAGCAGTTGCATGTAATAATGAAGAAACATTCACTTAATTATCCTTTGACTTAAAGATTGTTGTATTAATTTGTTTGTGTGTTATGAGATCAGAGAAAGCAGAAAACTTTGTCACTGCCCTTTACAGGAATGAGTAAAATCTTCCTAGCTTAAGCATTTGTGGCCAGGTTCTCTGAAGCTGGCATACACACACAGAGATGTAATTTATACCTTTCCATGCCAGTGAATTTCCCTGAACTGGAGAGTGATGAGGCTTCTTACCCAGAGTTAGGGAGGCGTAGTAACAGCCCAGTATTCTTTAGTTTTTTTTGGTGAGAATCATATAGGAGCAAAAACTGGTTGAGGTTCTTCTAAATAGTACAAATCCGGACCTTAAGGATATACACTGTCCTCAGATTTTAATATCTACTTTTTAGTAACACTGACTCTTTTGTTTTAGATAACTACTGAACAGAGAGCAGAGCAACTTAGGAAATCAGTGAAGCCTCCAACAACCACTAGCCAGGTAAATGTATAAAAAATGGCTAATGTGTTACGTATTTGCTACTAAGAATTTAATCTCTTGGGATACTCCTCTTAACCTCAAAGTCCATGGTTTTGTGCATAGGTGTAGTTAACACTAGATTGTTTCCAATCCATTATACCATGTGTAACACAAAGCTGAGTAAGAGACATGGGGGAAATGTGGAATACTTACGTGTGAGCACAGATAAATTCTGCCAAATGATCTTTGCAAATTTGAATTCAGTCTAATTGGTGTCACAACGAAGTAACAGAAGAATGGCAACTCAGAAAAGCTGCCATTCCAGAAACTGCTTTACATAATACAGATGGCTGACAATCATCATCTGCATAAAATACAGCCCTCTTCTCCTTTTGCTGCAGCAGCTGGCACTGGGAATACAGTCTCAAAGGCTAAGTATGCTCTGTCATTATTTTGTAACAACACAGTTTAGATTCAGTTATGCTAAATTTGATGTGGTAGCTAGAACCTGAATCTCTCTGGCTAGCACTGTCACATTTCTTGCAAGGATTTTTTGGCCAGAAGTATGTGCAGTGTAGCATAGATGCTGTGTAGCATACATGCAGTAAAGCAGAAACTTCCAATTAATGTCATATATATTGTGTACGCACAATAAATCTCAGTAAAGCTGGTATTTCCAGGATGCAGTAGGCTGGCTGGATACACTTACACTAGCAGCACAGCACATTATATTACTTTCTATCTCACATTGTTACACAGCTTACAAGCACGTGTAACAGTAACTTTGGTCAGGCTTCCACACGTGCAGACATCATAGGAAATTTATGATGTCCTCAGAATCAGTACAGGGAAAAGGTTCCAGGGAGAAAATGGCTCAGGGAACATACAGGCCTAGCAGTGGCATTGCGTACTGCAGAAGAACATTTGGTTGTGAAAGAATATATTTGGTCTTTGTTTATAATGCATAAATAAATTTTTTATTCCTGAATTCATGTTTTTTATATGAAGCCAGATTTTGGCAAGCGTGCCCTTCTTTCTGCTCCCACATTTCCTATGCTATCTGAAGTCTAGAGATGTTACCTCATAAAGTACAAACACCAACCTGATAACAAAAACTTGGTCTCTACAGGCAATCAGTTTAATGCATGATCATTATGTTATGTATAGTAAAGGGACTATATCACAACAATTTAGGCTCAAATACTGTAGGTATGAAACACATCTACTTAAAGGAAATCAGAACGTCAGTACTGAGTATTTTAATACACATACATGTGCCATACATGCATAAGGAATGCCTGCATTCATCAACATTAAGATTTCTTTAAATCTAACTAAACCTTGATTCCAGCATTATTTTCTAGTCTACATACCATTAGATTTAAAAATAATTAGAATTCTGTAAATCATTCTTTAGTTCTGAAGTGAGATCCTTAATTATGGCTATAAATACTTATTAAGGTTCCCGAAAACCCAAAACATCCTCTTAAATGCACCAGAAGAATAAAACATTCTAGATGAACAGCAAGTTTCCTAATTTGCTTGTGGCAAGCAGTATTCATTCCACAAGCACTGGAAGGACCATCACATTTATTCAATTCAAAGTTGTATTTGTATCTATAACTGCTAATTAGAAGAAAAATAAATCATTCCATTTCAGAAAGGCCTCAACTCTTTCTCTGCAACATAGTAAAAATAAGTGGAAGCAGAAGAATTTCAATAACATCTTCATCACCAATGAAAATAATCGGAATTCTGAAGTAGTACGATTAGAAAATACTTTTGTAGTAGAGGCAGATTTATTGAATGATACGTAATACATACCACCAATTTGTTATTATCTAACAGTTAAAATCTAGCAATTTTTAAAGAAAAAATATTTGTTCAAAAGTTTAGCTTTGTTTAAAAAAAACGAAAACCATTCTGCTTGTCCTTCTTACACAGAAAAGTCTTGTGACTCAGTCTCACAGTCCTTATTAGTACAACACACATTTGTTACTGTTTTCTTTTGATGTAATCTTCCTAAGAGGAGGAGTAACTGTTTTTAACAGCTATCTAAGGGCATGTTCTACAGGCATACAGCACAGAATTTGTGCCTGAATATAATCTGAATCTCATCCTTAACTCTCTGATTTGGCTGCGAGAACAAAGCATTTCATTGTGTATTCAATAATGGTTTCAGCAATCTTATTCACACATTCCTTCCTTTCTTAATCAACAGAAACTGGCTGAATTTAAGATTCAGGATTGGGGAGGGGCAGGGGGGAGGAACAATGCCAAAGCCTATAGTTTTGAAATCACTATTTTCTTCAGAGCAAATCATAGTCTCTTTTCTAAGAAGAATCTCTTAATTCACCACTCGTCAAGCTATTTTGCACCATGTCCCTTTCTAATGAACTTTGCTCTGTTCGTTTTTTTGCACCCTATTAGCTGGCACAGTGCCCTATGTTGCTTCTACTTCCAACAGCTGAACTCTCCAGAAATTACAGTGCACAGTTTAGGAACCACTGTCTTGTGCAAAGGTTAAAGGCCAGAACAGACAGTCTGCAAAACAGCAATTTTGAACTGACAGAAAATTTCCTATGTTCTGTTCATTCTTTTGAATTACGTTTTCCCTTATTGCACACTGTAAACAGAAATTAGGGCTGTAAAATAAAATCAAAGTGCACAAAGTTGTGATTCCTGATGCTGTACTTTGTAATGCCATCTAAAGCCAAGCCTGACAATTCATCTTAACTTCTTAATTAGGTTTAATAAAATTAGTTGTATCTTTAAAAATCCTGCATTCCTGAGGGGTGTGGATTAGGAATGCACAAAATGGCTGTTTTCATAAGCCACACTGTTATATGATGATATCCTTTTCATTTGGAAGTATTTCTTGGCACTAGAGTTCAATTAGGATGTTTAAAACATTTTGAATATTATTTAAAGTCACTTCTACTAAAAAATGGAAGAACACCCACCTGAACTTAAGCAATCAAACTTTGTTCTCAGCTGCATCCATGTAACCGAAGACAGAATTTACTCATTCCTTATAAAGTTACTATAAACAGTATTTGTTGACACAATAAGGTCTGTGACGATACAAGTCTTGCTAAGTTGCAACATGTACTGTTAGTATACGTCTTTTAAGCATACTAACATTTGTTTGTTTAAAACAGCGTTATTTGGTTAATAAAACATTCAAGATTGATATACAATAAAGTGGAAACCAATGCTTTTAATTTTTATTTTCAGGTCTGAAGTATAGAGTACAACCTTGTGTATGCTTTCTCATCAGTATTGCATGGCTGAAAGCTGTCAGCTGTTCACATGCCATATTAATAAATATGCCCAAATCATAAAGCATTAACTGTATTTGCACATTGCTTTTATTACTAGACCGTTTAACTCATGTTGGCACAGATAATCCATGCAAGGTAATTACTCACACCTCATAAACCACACTACATTCTGTTTCTGAAAGAACTAGGAACTTAGGAAAAAATATATATCTAAAAGCAAGAGCACTTGTGGCATCAAGTCAACATGTCAATATTATAAAAACCTAGACTTCTAATATGATCACTGCAGGCAAGAAATCACTCAGTTTCAAATTCTAATGTTTATAAATACTAAACAAATTAATATTTGCTACCAGGAGACGAATATTGCAAACAAACATTAGTGTGCCTAGCATTAGACACAAATGAGTGTGTTCAGTTCTGTGGACATTCACATTATTAAACATAAATACAAATAATCTGTAACAAAACATGTCACCCAAAGTACTGACCACTGAAGGACCAAAATAGAATAGTTTTTCCTGGTTTTGAATTGATTTTAGAAATATGTAAATCCAATATAGTAAAAACTAACTTCTAAAAAAATAAGTCTTTTTCCAGATAATAAAAACAGTCTTCTTTGGAAACGTTTTATTTACTCTGTTCTGCAAAAAGAACAGAAAAAGAGAAAAAGAAACAAGATCAGTTTTGAAGCCTTTGAAAAATTATTGAATAATTAGATATTGACATTATTAATTAGATAAAGGACTAGTCTTTTTATTTGATCATTCAGAGGTACAGTATCTTTGTTTTATTATGTAAAACTCCACGTTAATTAGAATGAAAAGAAATATTTAGAGGAACTTAGGACTTGTCCCAGGCATCTATTACAAGACATAAAACATAAACAAGTACACATTATTCATCTTGCATATTCTTGTACAGCGTTTATGTTCAGTGATAGTTGAAAGGCCCTATTCTGAATTATACATATATATCTATGTTTCTTTCCCTCTTCGATATCACAAAGGTGACATATGGCAGAAGAGTATCAGCAGTTACGTGGTATTCTACCCCTGTGAAAGTTAAAATACTACATTATTATTCACAAATTTCTGGTTCAGATATGTGCAAAAATTATATCTTAATATAGATATCAAGGGCGGGTAAGTGTATTCCCTATTTTTGGACCACATTATGAAGCAGCACAAGTCAAAACAGGAAATTTATTACATGATAATCCTCAGGGTATCTCTGATCTTCATTCAGAGATATCACTGTACCTTATATAGCCATATGTAAACTAGCTTCAATCTCACTTGCTCAGACACCAGCTGGAGTCAGGGCATGTGTTACAGTGCAGATTATCTGTCCAAGGAAATTTTCAAGACTCTCTCAGGTTGGTACGGCTCCCAGTGAAGTCTGTGCTGCTGCATGTTCACTGTTGCCGCTCCACAAGCTAGCTCAGCTACACTCACATACATTCCATTCACCTTTCTGCAGAACTGACTTCAAATTTTCTAGATTGGATCCTGTATAATCCTTGCTCACCCCTTCTATTCAAATTATCTCTCTGACTATTGTGAACTACTTGCACCCTAATTTCTTGCTTCAAGGCCTTTCCCTAACTGTAGTGAGTCATCCTGGCTATTCCCCCCCTTCCTCCTTCTGCCCCACCCCAACTATCTATCATATCAACTTAGGGAAACTGGCCCTAGGTGAATAGCTATTACCCCTCCTCCAGCCCCAGCTTCAGAAAAGGTTTCCCATTTCCTCAATGCCTCATCTTTTCACACTCAGCCAGAGGCTCCCAGAGCCCCTACGTTTGGCTGCCACAGGTGCTCTCCCTTCTCTGATCCAGGCCTCCTTCCCCTTGTCCATCCCAGCAACTCACAGGCTGACCTGGGCCACTGCAGCCCGCAATCTGAGCTCCCCTGTGAATATGAAGAAGAGACAGCCCCAGCCATGTTGCCTGCCACCATCTCCTCACAGCCTGTACCCCTGCCTTCCATCTCTGGCCACCTAAAATGCTTTATTCTTCATGCTGCCAGGGAAGAGGGAGCTTTTAGGGACACTGAGAGGGAAGGTGGAGAGTGAGACATACACACATACACATATGCAGAGTAGAGGTTAAAGACCTCATGACATTCTCCTGAGGCATCACAAGCCCTAGCATTTTGTGTCCTCCCAAGGAGTCTGACTCCTTGATTTGATGCTGACAGTAAGAGAGCAGTCCCAGTCAGTGGGTAGCACAGAAGTCTGCCTAAAGAATATCTTCAATGCAGTCTTAGTACATGATATATTGATATGAATTCTCTTAAATAACAGAGAATAACAAACAGCATTTTGTTCAATGACATTCAAAAATTAAAAGGAAATCTAGAATTGTCTTACTATTATGAAAAGGTATTTAATGAAGTCAAATATGAGTGAAAAAATATTTAACCTCCATGATTACAATTTTTTCCTCTAGAGAATAATATGAGCCAGGTCTTTGGATTTTGTAATCAATGGAACCATATTCACACCAGCCCAGCACTGACTGAAAACAGAAAATTTGTTTGCTATAGAAAAAAAAAAGGCTTTGCATATAATGTACTAGTGTTTTAGAATAATTCATGCATACAAAAGTCTAACCCTGTAGAGCTCAGATCAGATCACTGCTAAGATCAGCAAGAACTAAGGTACCTAACTAAATAAATACAGGTCATACATGTCAAAACTGCCACAGGCAGTTCAGGTTGTTATTTTTGTCCAAGGTGCGGACTGCCTGCAGCTAACTTAACTCTCATATTAGAACTCCAAATTACTTTTATTCCTCCCCTAAGCTTTGGGTAGTTTTTAATTTCTGAAAAGACACGCCAATTTTATACCCATAAGAGGAAAAAGGCAGACAACGCTATGTAATGTCTTGTTACTAAAAGACAAGATAAAATAGGGTGCAAGTGGCACCAGAATGTGACCCACAGAATGCATCCGCAGCCTCAGAAATACTAATTCAAAATGGTCTGTACTGCAAGCTGTCGACACACAGATCATAATTCTCACTTAAATTAACAAAACTTGAATAGTGATCAGACTTTCCATTTTAACTCTATTTTCTATCAGGCAGAACTGCTGTCACCAATACAAAACTCATCGATATTTAAAATTAAAAATTCAAAAGTATTATCGGTACCTACAAGTATTGCTTTTTTGAAAAAAAAAATTTACAAATAACTGTTTGAACAACTTGAAAGTTGTTCTTAAAATACTAAAAAAGATGACTGCACGGTTATCCTAATTGTCAGAGCCTATCAACTGTTTGACAATGGCAAATGCTACAGTTCAAGATGTGTTGTATTTAAACTAACAAAAGTAATAAGAAATATGGGCCTGTGGTGTTATGCTGCCTTATGAATTTTTAAATTGATGTTAATTTACTATATTACTATAGATTAAAAAAAAAGATGCTCTTTTCCTAATTATGTGGGATAAAGTAGGGAACTTTTGCAAGCTACCTCCCACTTCCTAGCTGTGCTAGATGATGCGTGTCTTCTGTGTTCAACAACATGAAGATCCAAATGTAGATTCCTACCTCCCACTGGTATCAATGGGAATTAGAAACCAGAGCGTTTTGAGTATTTTTTTGTTCCACACGAGGAAAGGAAAACCGCTTTCAAATGAAAAGCTGGTCTTTCCAGCCAGCTCTGTTCCATCCAACATAAGAGCAATTTGGAGAAAGCCAGTTGTCCTTTTCCATTATGATTTGAAAGTGAACTAATCTACTGTGCACATATTAACCAAGTGCACTAGCAAGGTTGACCCAATGTGCTTTTCTCAATCTTACTGGGCTATGGAAGGCATTATTCTGTTTCCACTTTATTTTCAAACCAAGTTACAGATTGTCTCCTAGGCTTCCCAGCTACATATGGATTCAAGGCAGACTTCTTACTTGGAAAGAATCTAAAATATTTGATGCTATGAGGTAGCACCACAGTATAATGGAATAGCACTCACTTTTCATAGAGGAAATCCTAATCTATTTATTTCCCTTAGGAAACCCGAATCTATTTATTTCCCTTTGAAAGCTATGGCCTTTGGTTCTACAGATTATTGTACATGTGGCACTTACTCATTCTTGTTATGAAAGAAAATGACTTATTACAAAAGGACTTTTCCAGTTGTTTTTAAACACTAGTGTGTGGTCTAAGCAGGAAAACTGCTGAGGGTAGTTAAATTGAATTTGTATTTGCTCATGACTTTTTATATTACAGTTTTTACTTAATTTCAGTATTTCCCCCAACTGTTGCTCTAAAAATTGACTAGTTCATTTGGTAAGTTTTGTATGAACTTTGCAAAAGCATGTTCTGCATTTAAGAATGAGGTTAAACTTAAACTTCAGAAGTATCAACTTTCTAGCTTTTACCAGGAGAAATGCTAGCCATGTTTATCAACTTTATAATTGCCCAGTTATTCATCTGTTTTTCCCCAGCATTACTGACTATCAAACTCTTCTTTTAAATATTGATGGCATGGGCATGCTTCTTGCATAGTGGCTTATCCTTCTTGGAGTAGAACGGCTGACCTTCCAAATTCACATGGCATACCTAGAATTAATAATAAATGCAATCAGGAATCATTAAAAAAAAAAAGAGAGAGAGAGAAAGACATGATTATCAATTTCAACTATTCCTCTTCTGTCCACACATTTCTTCGTCTGAAGCGCATCTGATTTCCTGGATCAAAGTGCATTTCCTACTCCATGTTGAGGTTAGGTTCTAGTTTGCATCAGGTCTCCTCTAGTTCACTAGTTGTAGTTCTTTAGTTTCTATTATAATGAAGATGGGGTACCTGATCCCCTAGGAAGCTTCGTCATGTCCCAGCAATGCTTGTGGAGACTATCAAAGGACAGTGGCACACTCAAGCACACGCAGCTAGCTCAGACCTAGGTCCTGTCACATAAGATTTTATAAAAGTTCTGGTTTAGGTGCCATAGCCCCAGGATACTTTTAGATACTCATTCCTATTATTACTTTGTCTTGGTACAAATGCTTATGTGATAAAGTGAGTCATTCAGACAGCTGATATAATTGAAAATTAATTACTTATTCTTACCAGGTTATTCTTCAACCCTTAAGAGTTCTCTGTCTGGCTGCATAAGTGCCAGTGTTGATGTAACAAAGCACGTAGGAGCTTATGGCTAAGGCAGGGAAGCCCAGGTTTAGATCAGCTTAAACTGCCCTGAAATTCTACAGATACCTACACAGGGTAGTGCACCACCACTTGCAAGGTCACAATTGACTAGAACTACTTAAGGAAGTCAACACATAGGAATCTAGGAAAAAGAATAAATGTCCCTAATGCTTCTAGCAGGCTTAAGACCAGCGAGTGATAACATCAGTGATGTGCTATTGCAAGTGGGAGAAAAATCACGTGAGGGGCTACTGCAAGTGGGAGAAAAATCACGTGAGGGGATATTCAGATAGCATATTAGACATTGAATCATGTGTTTATTTGCATTTGACTTAACCCACTGAAAGAAAGTTAGCTCCTAACAAAAAATGCTGTGAGAACTGCATTAACAAAACTACCACCTCCACAAAAAATTGGGTTGCTAATTTAAATAAATACATAAGCATACAGTTAAATGAACAAGCAAAAAAGAACATGAAATATTCAGAGAAAGTATCTTTTATAAGGCACTAATAGCTGTTAGTTTATGAAGGAAACTTGCTGTCTTAGTATTCCTTTCTGTTAGAGTTTCAGAAAGACTTCAATTTTCACAGGGTACTTGTGTGTCACTCAATTCTGTGTACCCTTGAAAGACCAGTAGCTAGTTTAGCTTTAGAGATTTTAAACATTTCTATACTTTATGCTCTTCAACCTAAATTTTAGAGTTAACAAACATTAGAAATTGTCACTCATTTTTGGTGTGGCCAACATACTATTTTTAGCTAATTAGAGGTTCTAGATATTATTACCTTAGGAATAATATGTTGTAGAGCAGCACAGCTGTATTAGAACCATATGAATAGTACTGTTTGTCATATGGATTTTACTACTTTGTGTGCAGAGTGTGGGAATATGGCCACAGTATATAGATGTATACACACCACAGATTGATGAGTTTGACCAACTTCTATGCTAATTACTATTCATTATCTCTAAATAGCCTCCTTTTTGCAAGTTTCAACAAGCATTCTGCATGGAAATGCAAACGGCACTGCTTTGTAAGTAAGATTATGGCTATACTGTTCAGTATGGTGTTAATTTATTTTAAATCCTGCTTTATCTTTATTTGGTAAACATTGGAAAGAATAACAGCAATAGTGGTATGTATTACTGTATGTACTCTCTAAAATGGAATGCTTTATTAGAAAGCACTCACTTGTGATGGTTCAAATTTTATAATTCTAGTAAAAGTTCTCCATCTGCAAGTAAAAAATGAAATTCAATCCCTCTGTATCCTTAGGCATGTGTTAGTCATAGAATCATATGGGGTTGGAAGGGACCTCTAGAGATCATCTAGTCTTACCCCCCCACCAGAGTGGGTCTACCTAGAGCACGTTGCTCATGATCTTGTCCAGGTGGGTTTTGAATGTCTCCAGAGAAGGAGACTCCACCACCTCTCTGGGTAGCCTGTTCCAGTGCTCCACCACTCTCACAGTAAAGAAGTTCTTCCTCATGTTTAGGTGGACCTTCTTATACTCAAGTTTGTGCCCATTTCCTCTTGTCCTGTCACTGGGCACCACTGAGAAAAGACCAGCCCCATCCTACTGACACCCTCCCTTTAAGTATTTGTATGCATTGATCAGATCCCCCCTAAGTCTTCTCTTCTCCAGACTAAAAAGAC
>JAOTQQ010000002.1:9867793-9976689 GCA_026546715.1 Gallinago undulata | reverse complement strand
AATTTTGACTTTGTCATTTATCAGATTAGAGGTTATTCTGAATTTTCTCCTCTCCTCCAGAGTACATTATCTCCTTGCAGTGCCTGCAAAATAAGAATTTTCCGCACACAGGCAGACAACATATGCAGCTGAAGTAGGTTTGTTGTATACATAGTGACACAGAATATAGTTTCTATACTGTGTATTTTAAGCTTTTATTGGGAGGCAATGGGGCTCAAAACCAGCAGTAAAAGGAATTGCAATGAAGATGCCCATCACAGAAGAAAACAAAAGCATTGCCTCTTATTCTATGTCTAATTCAACAGCCAGCTTTTTCTTTAACAGATACAGCTACTAATTGGATATAACTACAGATTTATTTCTGTGGCAGGTTTGTATACTGAAAACCGGAGTTTATACTGCCTCCAAACGAGCATGGAGCTTAGTATCAATCAGTGTATTTCGGAGATATTTTGACTTGCCACAGTTTGCTCTGTTCTGCATTATGGAAATACTCTTTCATCTTTCCTTCTTTTGCAAGACAAAACTAATAACATTTGCCTTTGGTGAGAACATGGTATATGCTGATACATTTAACCAAAAACAAATGAGGAGAAGCTGAAACCTTTATTTCCTTTGAGACCCTCAGATAATTCATGATAGCTCTGAACTGGCTTTTTCCACCTTTATAGCTCAAATATAAAGATCAATCAATTGATCCGTCTGTCTGCTTTATGTCTTAGTAAAATTACAGCATTCGTTTCGTTTCAGTAGATCCAGAGATAAAGTATTACAAAAGACAGAGTTTAAGATTGTCAGAATTCTTGGTCTTTTCATATTTACTTGACTGTCAAGATATAAATCAACTTTTTAATTCTCTTGCTAAGATCAGAACAAGCTTAATTTGAAACAGAACTGCATTTAGACTTCTATTGCTGCCTCATTTAATTTGTTCATTTTGAAGGTTCACATTTTGGTCATCAATGGTTTTAGAAGTTCACTCCATTTGTAACACATTAATACAAAGGGAATTTGAGCAACATCAAGGAGCATATTTTCCACATGAATGAATAATCAAATATATTCCTTCAGTAATTGGATCTGTGGGAAATGGAAGCATAGCATTATGAAGTACTTTAATAGGTAATTCTTTATTTCAAATATAAGCCCGAGTTTGAGGAGTTCAATATATGGCCTTACCTATTTTGCAAATACATCCTACTCAACCACCTTCACTTTCTTTATCTCCTTCCTGAGTTGTGCATTCTTAAGCTATTTTATCAACTCTGAAGTGCCATTGGGCTCCCAGTTGGGTGCACTGGGCTATTTCCAAATGTATTTCTTTTAAAAAAAATCAGGCTACACATTTTTTATTAGACTTTCCCTTGCTTTATTCTTTTTTCCTCCATTTGTTCCACATTTTCACTCTGAAGCAGAATACAAATACAACATAATCTTCAATCTTCAGATGATCTGAAGTAAAACTAGGAACTAGCAGCATTTGGTTCCATATATATAAATCTTCCCTGACATGTGTATGTCCTACTGCAAAATTGTGCATTCTTTGCATTTTCTTTTTCTAAAAGAAATGCATGTGCATTTCTGCTCTGAATCCTTTCAGTACTTTGAAGTCATCTTACCTGGCTGGTAGACAGAGGGCTTTATACTGGCAGTAGTAACAACTCTCGGTTTTGAAGTAGCAGAAGCAGCAGGGCTTTCACCGTAGCTTCCAGAAACTGGCATTGGTGTATACGGCTGGTTTGTGTTTCTAAAAGCAAAATGACGGTATGAGAAACTTTATAAACAGCAGAAGTTACTGATTATGAAATAATAGATCTGGCAGCTTCCAAAGCACTCCAAGAGGAACTGTCCTTGAGAGCTACAGAGAGAATGTTGAGAGATTGATTAGTCTTTATCATTGTGCTAAGAAAGGCTTGGACAATTCTTGAGAAGGAAAAATAAGCTGAATAAGGATTTTAAATAATGCCAAGTTGCTCTTGTCACAGAAAATAGCTTACTGAAGGAATATGACCAATTTATTAAAGGAACTCTCAGTTTAGGAAGGGATCAGGCACAGGAATGTGAACACAAACTTTGAGTTTTCTGTCCCTCTACAAACAAACAGGCCTGTCCTTGTCGAAGATAAGTCAATGAGGGATATCTCGTTGACTCAAAAAGATACTGGCTCAGCACAATTACTATTACAACAAATGCTAACTGCTGTTTATAAGCATTATACTAATTTCAAAAAGATTGTAGTGACCTTTAAAAAACATTTCTGAAACTAACTATTTTTCCTATTTAGACTGAAACCACAATTTAAAATAATTTTTCTAATGTTCACATTCAACTAATCCAAAAGCATCCTGTATGCAGTATTATGATGCAATTTCTGCATTCCTCGATTAAAAACATCTGCTCAGGATTCCAAACATCAATAAGAAATTGTTTTTCTCTATTTTATACTTTGCATGGTGATTCTCAGTTTGATTATAATAACACATTGAAATAAATGCCTCTTCTATTTGCCTATTACTTAGGATGATTCTATTTGAAGAGGCTTTGCTTCACAGACCACTAAAAGAGCATTACAAACAAAGCAACAGAGAATAAAGAAGTCCAAGGAAGGGATAACAGATAACAGAGATGCTGCAATAATAAAAATAAATAAATAATAAAAATAAATAAAAATAAATAAATAAATAAATAAAAAGCATTTACTATTGAACATCATTCTTACTTAGTCTGAAAACAGTTTTACTTTCTTTTTCCCTTCAGTTTCATTATCTGTATGAACCAGATCCCTATCCAAGTTTAGGAGTTATTTCCATTTTGGCTTTGTCTATAGGATAATTTGTCTATTTGTCAGCATAAGAAAAAAGTGTCCAGCTTTGCCAGACCATCAGTCCATCTTGAGTTGTACTTTAACAGTGGAAACAGATGCCATCTGGAGAGAACACGTTACCATTTTTATGTAGGACAAACCCAGCACATTCCTTCCCGTACAGGTAAAAAACATGGTAACAAAAGTAAACTTTTGATTTTTAATTTTGAACAAAATAAACCTATCCTCACAATGTAGCATTTTGCTACTCTGACATTGCTTATATTAGAGATCTAGTTTGCATAGCATTGCTGCCTCAGGCTAATTTATTTTATCTATTTAGTTTGACCTAGAAACATAACTATTGCTACAATGACTATAGCTCATTATTTCTGTACCTGGCGTAGGGCTGTGGATCCGCTGTACCATAACAGAACAGGACTCCCCAAGATAACCTGTTTTAGTGGGTTTGTACTCACTGGAAATGCTGTGGTGAGTGGTGAACTGTGCTGTGATTTTTCTAACCACCAAAGCTGTTCTAAGCACAGTAAGACTTTTTACTCTCTTATAATCTAATTTCTATTGGAAAGGTTGGATATCTATTAATACCTTCTCATCTGTAGTGCATAAGAACGCACTGTACTTGGGGTCACTGGACGGAGGATCATTGCTCCTACAGTAGCAGAGCCAGGAAGAGGAAAGCTTTGGGTACACTGGCTTCACACACAGCTTTCAAAAGGCCTTAAACTAAATACACACTGTCAAAAAAAGCTTTCTTTATTTCAAAATCTACTATTCAAGGTAAACTAGACAGAAAACCAGTAAAACAAACTTACCTTTACAGGATCAGTGATCAATATTTACAATGTGGAATAAAAGTTTTTAAATCATGTGTCATACAGCCTTAATCTGAAAATGGCATACACTCAGGAAAGTCTACTCCCAGATGTGCAGGTCCATTGGTAGAAAGATTCACTTGAAGCTCTCTTAATGCACAAAATACATAAAGAAGTTCTGAGCCAGATTAGCGATACTTCGACTGTCACTAAGAAAAATGGTTATTCAAGATTCAAGTGATTCCCAAGGTTACTAGCATGATAAAACCATGCCACTAGATTTCTTTGTATGTTCAGGGAAATGAAGTTGAAAAAAACAAAAACAATACACAGAAGAATTGTATTCACAGAACCAAAATCATGGCAAAATTAAAAAAGTCAACTACTGAATTCTTACAAGTGTGTGATGCATATTAAATACAGTAAGATAGATAAAAAGGCTTGTCAAAGAGATAAAAAGTGTTATGTTACATCATTAAGTGTTTTAGTGAAGTTAAAAGATTTATCAGAATTTCTGCTGAAGAGAAGGAAATAGCATGTGATTAAAAGAAAGAAAAAAAAAGAAAAAGAAAGAATAAAAAGATATACTAAGAATCACAGATGCTTTAATGGAAGAGGAAGCAACGGCATCTTGAAAAGCAGTGAAAGCACCCTTACTGAATTTATCTGTAGCAGTCAATGGCATGTGATAGGCAGCAAATTAAACACTGGCTCTGAAAACTATTAGTCGTCAGAAAAAGAAAGAGTAAATATTTCTAAGCGGTTCATTTTTATGTTAATACTTCACTAGATGCCTACCAGCAGCAATAAACTGGTTTGTTAAGTGCTTTTAAGGTAGAGTAGCTGCACAAAACATTTTTATACCTCTTATTTGACTGGTAGCTGATGGAGGTGGAAGAATGCCGGTTGAAACTAAAATGAGACAAAAGTTGTATTTGAAAAAAAATTACCAAGAAAATCGGGATATCTTGTCCTATAATGAATTTCCTTATGAATAAGAGGTGCTCTTAAGTGCTAACATAAACAACATGTACATATTTATAATCACATAAGATCAGTATTACATTGCATTTTGCTTATCTTATTTAAGCTAGCAATCATAGTGAAATCTGAATAATGGTAACATAAATTAATGAACTGAGTATATTGTCCCATAAATCAATTTCATCCAGTTTTGCTTGTTCTTTAGTTGTGGAATTCTAATTCAGCCACTGGACTGCTTGCTTTGACATTCACCATTTATTTGTATTAGCACAGAAAAGTAAGTATGAGGTTTTTTTGGTCAGTATCATAAGCTTAAGTTGCATCTTGAAAGCAAACTTCAAATGAACCAAAGTCCAAAGCTCAGCTAAGTTTCCTAGGACAAACCCACAGGAAGGACAGGCTGGAAGTAGCTGGAGTAACAACATTAAGCCATCCCATTCAACTTTTCCCTTGCAGTACCATTCCTCTGTTCATTTACTAAACAGAGCTTTAGGTAAATGCGTACATTTTTTTTTTTTTTCTCGGGGAAACAGCATAAATGATTCAATTATCTAACTAAAGAAAAAAAACCAGCACAATGTATGATCTGAGAAAGGAGAGGGTTCAGAACGAGCACAGCTCCCATCTAAATGCCGAGCAGCGCAGGGCTACCTGGCATCACACAGGAGCACAGCCCACATTTGCCAGAACTACCAGAAGCCTATCACATGCTAGTTATTTTCCTAGCTTCTGGAGAGGAGTTTCTCTTCCCTTTACCACAGACACAATGCTTGGATTAAAATCCTAGGATCACAGAAGCTATACCTTCCTTTCAAAACCTCCTCACAACTCTTTCCGTCGTTTCTCCTCTTTTTGTATTCCCAGTGCCATCTCACTGCTTGCCCTGTTTTTACCCTCCAGATGGAAGAGCCAATTGCTTAAAGAGCTTTGTAGTTTATTTAAAACACTCCTGCTATGCTTTCTTCTGTGCAAGTAAGATTGTAAGTGAAAAAGTAAGATAACATTGCAGATTTAAAAATAAGAGTAACACAATCAGTTAAGGATTAATGACTACAAACATTCCTCTTTAGCAACATTATAAAGATTTTACTCTTGTTAGGTGTTATGCATATGGCCTTGCTCACAAAGGCAAAATCACTACAGAACTGGATCTACCAAAGTTTTAAATCAGATTTAAATAGTTAAGGACATTGATCAAGAAATTATCCTGCTTTTTCTTGGTGGACCTTTTTAAGGCATCTAGAAGGAAGAAAAACAACCAACAAACACAGGAACAATGGTCATAAGATCTCAGCTTCATTCTACCTGAGCATGTTTTACAGGATGGGGATACTGTTGTAACTAAGGTCATTCATACTTTATTTTTAACTAAAATCATACGAAATGCTGCAATGCTCCAATGGTCCACGTCAAGCTGAAACTGGATTTGTAAGTCTGTATTTTCTCATGCTAATGCATTGCTTGGTTTCTAAATCAAAACTATCAGATGCTCAAAGATTTGAATTATAAATTAATTTAGAAGCCAGTTTTAGTCCCTTATGTTAGAATATAGTACGTGACAGTTTTTAAAATAAACATGGAAGTAGTGCACAAAGATAAAGAACCTATTTCAGCAGCAACACAGCCCTCCAAAAACAAACACTTTGCTTCTTGTACCTCTATGGGTACCTTCTTGTACTCATAATTAAATTGAAACAAGTGTACTTCCACCCAAATAAAGAGAAGTACATCAGCAGTTAATTTTATTTCATATGTTTTATCAGCTCCATGTGGAAAGTGCATCCCCTATGTAATTCCCATGGCTGTAAACAGCCATACTTACAGCCTAAAATTCAGAACTCTTCTGATCTTCTGTTCTGTAGCTATTTCATTTTTGCATTGGTTTCAGTGATGGGAAGCCAACTTAACTGCTGTTTTCTATGATACTCTTGAGAAAGATCATTAGACTTCTTGATGTGTAGTCTTCAAACTTGTACACTCGTTCATTTCAAATATCACCTTTGGGTGATTCCTAACTACCTTTTTGTATCAAGATAAGAGAGACGTGGCTAGTTGTAATCTCAAATGTACTGTTGATTCAATTTTTCCTTATTTCTGAAGATTGCGTTCAGATAATGAATCTTAAAATCTACTGCTTTCTTCTCTGTTAATTTTGACAAAGTGTTAATGAAAGCAATGGAAAGGCTTAGTAGTGAGGCAGCACAGCAGCATTCTCTCTTTCTAGTGATGGATGCTACCTTTCCCTGTCATTCGTCATGATTAAGTGCATAATAAAGGAAGGTCTGTGATCCTGTGTTTTCATCAAGAAAAAAAAAATTAAAATCTGTCATTCTCACCCAGTGTCACCAGACAAATATTTTCATTTTAAGATGCACAAGCCAACCAACTGAAATACCTTTGTTCTGAAAGGATCTTTGGGTGACATATCCTAAATCAAAAACTTAGGTGTTTCCTAGCTTGATTTTAGTGTGAAAGATAAGCAAGAAAGCTATTCCTTTAAACACATCATGCTTTTCAATAGTCTCTGCCAAGCCAATCTCTTAAGAAGCTGAAAACCTTAAATAAGAGTAATACAGAATAAAACCAACTTAAGTTAAAAGAAAAAGAATAGAGCTTTACAGATATACCTAGACTGAGATGAGATAGCAGATGAAATAGTGGAAGCTGCTAAGGACATGTTCTTGGACCCATGGAAAGGCTTAGGCTGTGAAAGAGAGCTGGGGGCTGCATGGACTCTGCAGAAGACACATGAAAGCATGGACAAAATAATTTAACAAGGACAAAAATAGTGATATCAGAATCCAGTTTGTCAGAGTTCAGATACAGGAGGATTCCTGCAGAGTTACCAGGAACAGGTTTTCTGTAGCTTACATCTGCAGACTTACAGAATAGCACAACCAAGCACATTCCTACAGAACACAAGACAAAATGCACACGTTATGTAAAAATCTTAAAATCAGAGTCTACCAGTAACTAAGAAAGACAGTATTTCAAGGACAAGACTTTTATCAATGATACGTGTTTTTATCGGCAAGATCTGAAGATGTTTGAGTCTGAATTCAAGCTAAACTTTTTAATATGCAAGCAGTACCAGGCAAAAGATTTTCCTATTTAAAACACAATTCATTGGTATGATTAGTTTAGTAGAGGCATTTATTTTTTAAGCACATATTAGATAACCCATTTTCTTCATGTTACACTTTTCAATCAAGGGATAAAAATTACTTAAACCATGTCATTATTTCATGTGGAAGCACCTTACAGCACAGTTCTGAATTACAGAATAATGCCTTATTCAAACCTCCTTTGCTGGCTGGATGATTTATTTTCTTGCACGGGAATAAAAACACTGTCCAGTAGGTCATGGTTAGGTAAAAACTGACTAAAGTGAGAACCTAAGTAGTTGGTATACATAAATAACTTCAGTGAAGAAGCAAAAATTAAACAAGAAATAGAGCCATGAGAACATTTCCAATTCCATATACAAATCTAAGATACGTCAGACTACATCTTTGGTCTCAATTATTTAAAGTAGTTTACTCTAAGTGTGGTTTTCCTTGGATTTTTAAACCATGCTAAATTATACATCTTTTTGGAATATCTGTGTGGCAAAAAACACAAAGAAAGGAATTCACCAAAGGAATTCACTCTTAACTATCTCCAAACTCACAGTAATGTAACTGACAGCAGTATAAATCCTACACGTTTCTTCACAGACTTGACAACTTTTAATATACAACTGTATCCCCTACAAGTGTTATGAAGGCATACCTCCTTGAAAGTCACTTTAGGTCTATAGCTAAATCTCATTAGAGAAAAGGGACTAGATAAATCTAACAGAAATTAATTGACTTAATACCTTACAGAGCAAGTCAATCATCAAATGAGTGGTTTTATTGACATATTGCTCATTGTCCACCAGGTTTTACTGACATCTGCTGTGATATGGTAAGCTCAATCACGTGAATGAATGGCATTTTATAATTTTCCATTTCATGTCATACTGCAGAAACACTATTAAAAGATCCTTCGTTCAACCGCTGTAACTATTATGAAGACTTGTTTTTTTATTTTATTACAAGTGGTGAAAAAACATGTCTAGTTTTAACCCTAGAATTCTTTCTGAAAATGTAAGCTGTGCTGCAGACTTAAAGCTACATTTTAGGGCAGTTTTATTTTGCAAATTCTTTGCAAACATGAACAACATACTTCAAAATAAGAAACCACAGCAAAGTCTATCAAAGCATATAAAACAGGTTACAGCTTTTACATACTACATTCTTAAATTAAGAATGTGTATGCAGCATTCCCAGAGCCGTAGAGGGCTGTATCTGCAAAAGGACAAAGCACTGAAGCATTACCTTAGGAAGGAGGAGGAGAAAGACTCTTGCGCTACTGAGGTGGCTGCTGGTGGTGTCATCAGACTGGCTGTATTTTGAGCAGCAGTAGCAGGCTGATGTGCTGAAGCATGTGGTGCAGGAGCAGAGGCAGAACTGGTAGACACCGGAGCATGCTCAAGAGGGGTACTGATTAGAATTAAATTAAAACAAGAAGCATCTTAAGAAGGTGCATATTTAAGTGTAGAGCATAAAACCTACTATGTTTGAACCTGAAGTTGCAAACATAGTAGCAGGTTGTGTTACTGAGGGAAAAGCACAATTATGCAAAAAGAAAAAAAATAAAGGCATTTGTTAGGCCTTTTTTGATGTGGAGTTAAGACTTTAATGCGGTTTTGGTCCTGCTAGACTGAAATTTATCCTTCTCATGTAAGTCCTGCTTCCACTGAAGCCACTGGTAGGAAACGTGGCAAGCAGTACTTAGATGGTTGCAAAGAGCCTGTCACAAACTCTTTGAGATTGGATAAATTTCGACCAATATCAACTCCTGGAGCTGAAGTTTATGTTGAGAGCAAACTTTTTAATTTGATGAAGAAAAACAATTTACAGAATATTATCATAGTCTTGCGTCAGCAGGTTTCCTGCACGTTCTGATAATCTAGAAATCCAGTCAGCACAGTTTCACGTTGGGTTTAATAATTTTTTTGCAATACTGGCAGTGGGAAGATATTTAAAAGCAGTCCATTCATCTCTGACCTAAATTCACCTTACATTACACTGGCCAACCCATCAAACAATAAGATGCCTTTTTACACATAGAGCACTATACAAAATACAAGGGGAAGATGTCGCACGAAGTTTTACTACACCAGTTTTAAAACCAGTTGGGTGATGAGCATACCCTTGTGGCCCTCTTGTGCTATTGCGGCACAAATAACACGGAGCAGAGATATTAACATTTAATTCATTTTCTCTTTATTTGATTACACAATAGATTAATTGAAATGAATAAAAATAATTGTAAAAAAAATCTCATCTTGTATCCTGTGGCCATTTAATAACTTACTGACCTACTAGTGTCTTTCATCACCTACTACAAGAGCACCCAGTGCTCATGAATGTATTTCAGCCTTGCAGCCCCCTCAAATTTGGAAAGTGTTACTTGTCTCTTACAGACAGACAAATTGGGCAGAGTTACCTATCAGACAACTTTGCAAGATAGTTTAGTCAAAGCCACCCACTGCTAAGAAACGAACCAGTCATTTAGGAGGTGTAGTTTGTTGTCTTCCACTAGCTCTTACATCAAATGGACTTGCCAGATTCAAGTTCTTTGCTGACTGTTTCAATGAACTTAACATCAACAAAATACTAATATCTACATTCATTATTCACTTGTCAATAAACTTAAAAATGACTAGGTCATTTAAAATTAAGGGGGGTGGGGGACAGAAGAGGCAAAACAAGAAAAGACAAAAACTTAATTTTGTGTTTAGGCGGATTTTACTGTGGATTTTATTATTCATTATCCACAGGACAAATTAGCCACAGAGAAGTTACTAAATGTAATTTGATTTTTCAGATTATTGTCCTGTTCAGGGGCACAAAATTCAGTGACAATATAAGGACATGTCCCCCAGACATATGGGACTTTTTTTTTTTTTTTATGTGATATTATTGTGCTGTAGATTCATTTTCTTTAGTACTTATCCTAATACTTTTTTTTTTTTTTAAAATCAGAGCATTACTGTACCTGACATAGTTATCTTGTCCATGAGCAATGGTACAATAACATAATGGATATATTTTCACTTCTTTTCACCTAACTCACAAATATGTTGCCACATCTCTGGGTTCTTACAAATGACTCCTAGAAGGGTGATGGAATTCGTTGGTTCTCTTGGGCAATATACAATGAATGCCCAAAATATTCTTTCCTGAACACAGTAAGTCTCAAATAACAAAAGAATGCTTACAGTTTCATGACTGTTTTTCAGTAAAATCTTAGCTCTCAAGTGTTCTTTTTCTCAGCTTTTTTTCCTATGCAAATTTGCCACGATGCAACTATTTTCTCTGTCTTTCAGCTGTTTTCTAGTATTTTCTTTCGCTTCTCTCAGAACCACTATTCAACAAGTTATGCTCCTTCGGACCCAGAAGGAGGGCTTGGTACTTCAGAATTCGCGAGAGCCGTTATTCTTCAAGGGGCTGTCCCATTTCCCCTGTCCTCCTCCTGCTCTTCTCTGCTTTCTTGTATGGTTTAATAGTCTAAATGATGGTGTCTTATTTCAGCTGAATATTTTACTGTTTGATTAGCTGAAGTGGAAGTGTCATTGCCCAGCAATTTCAAAGTTGAATGTAACCCACGATAAAAGCAGAAAATCAGTATTTTCTCCCTTATGAGTCTCACCTGCAATCTTATACATTACAAGCGAGCTCCTGAAAATATTCATCCTGGTTGCGATTCTGGTTTTCAAATCATTACACCAAAAGTTTTGCCACAGTTTGTTCATCGTATTATACATTTGGCATTCAGATCAGTTCTTCCATCTTGATACATTTGCATTATCATGTAAATTCTTCCACTTAACTAATAGAGTATCAATTACATAGCCTATGTAGCAGAGTAGCTGTATATTATAGGTCACAGCTAGTCTCTTACTTGGTTTTAATACTCACAGGATTTTTTTTTTCCCCGCCCTGTGCAACAGTGGATACTGGAATTGTAACATTAAAAGGTGTTGAGTCAAAATTTAGTATTACACATCTTTGATTTGGCAAACAGGAAAGGACTGGAAGTGTCCGCGCATGAAAATGGAACTTAATACACGTCCTAAAAACAAATACAAACTAGGATTTCACCCATTTTCTCTTTCTATTTTCACTGATGTGAACGGGAATTGGCTATAGCTTCCAAAAGAATCAAGACTTCATACTTTGAATAAAAGAAAACAGTGAAGTTACTTGATTGCTATAACAATCTCCAAAACATTAACCAAAACACATACTCGGTGATATATATTTACAAGAAAGAAAGAAAAAAGATAAGAATACATGTGGACATGGACCTGTGTGGAGACAGATTTGAACTGGACAGACACATATAAAGAAAATAAATGCAAATATACTGGAATACCTTTCAAAATTTAAAAGGAATACAAACAGGTTTTATCTTGCATGCTGTTTGTAATAGTTATTTTTATGTGTTTAAATGTTAGATGCTCGATCACCTTCCTGCAGAGCAGAGTACAGCAATTAACAGAACAACTAATTGGAATAAACATAACTGAAGTAGATAGAACCTTAAAAATCAGGGCGATCTGGTTACATAAGTTATAGGTAGTTGGTAACTAATTCCCCACTCAGTTTAATAGAAAGAACTCAGACTAACTTGACTGTTTTTTCTTTAATGACTATAAATTTTAAATAATTTTAGTTAGATACTCAAATAAAATAACGTAACTTTTTTTTTCCCTCAAGATTGCCTCCTTCCTAGATTTTTCAGTTGGTTTTTTTTTTTTTTTAGTTCTTCAGATGCAGAAGAATTTTAAGAACTGATAAATATGAATGCTGCTTTATGAAATAGACCATCTATTATAACAGCTTCATTGTTACATACTTTTTTTTTAAATACAATTATCCTGCATACTTTTCATTTTTACAGTATTTTGCATTTTTAGGAAAATCAAAGGAAGTGGATGTTCTCAAACATCTCCATATTTGTGGTAACAAATAAACATAGAATGAACAATGTGAGTAAGTTACATGGATGATAAACACACGTATCTCTTCTCAGCTGATTTTCACTCATGAACACAGATCAGTAAAGGTTAAGAGGATAATAATGGTTAACAACCATAATGAGAAACACAGCAACAAATCCACTCTAGTGTTTAAAAAAAATGAGTGCAGATTATACTTCTTTCTCTCAGTAAGGTCCTACGCTATGAGACTTTCTCTCCAGAAACCAACCACTACAAGCAGATGATTAAAGCAGTACTTAGTCTCCCTTATGTAATGCATGAAGTTTCTTTTTGTTTCAAATCCTTCAACACACGTCTTGTAAAGAATTGAAAACATAGGAAACAAAACAAAACAAAAAAAAGAGTAGGCAAAATTATCTCTTCTTGTAGCATTTGTAGGAAAAATTCACGGAGAAGGTGTCTAGAGAAATATGTAACATGGAAAAGTTTTGCAGTTGAACATGGGAACGATTGTAGAAATAAAGTGAATGATACAGCTGCTGCTTCTCTGCAGAAGGTGCTTGATGACTGTTGTCTCTATATTGTAGATGAGAACCTTAAGATTAACACTTCAAAAGTAAAACGACATGAACTAGAAATTGCTGGAATGCGTAGAAATTGGATATCCGCCTCCTAGGCAATTGGCATTTCTGTCTGAAGGAGTTAGAGGTTGTTATTACCAAACCATTCCAAAGCTCCAAACCGGGTCAGTTATGCAGTTACACATCACCGTGTACCTTCGATTACTGGATGAAGTAAGAGGGACTTTCTGGCCAGTAGTGATGGAACTGGCCTCCCTCGGACTTGTACCCGCTCCAAGCCTCACAGAGCCCTTGGAGGCCACTGGCTTAGCATTGTCAGTGTTGGCATCTGTGGCGAGTGATTTAGGAGGATGCCAAATACTTGAGGTCACATACTGTGGCGCATGTGTAGTAGCTGTAGGCCTGGGTAACAAAGATTACAAGGGGATTTGTAAATGAGGCATTTATTATGTCACCAATTTCCTAGGTTAGAGCAGGTACTGGAAGGAGAGACAGAATCCCAGCCACGGAAACAGCTGGTAGTTCAACAGAAAAAGGTTAATTCGATTTTTTAGTTTTCAGAGGTATATGTGCCAAATAGAGCAGCATTTTACAATGCTGATATCTGGCCTTTAAGTCAGCAGTTATTATTTATATGAAGTAAAGCCTTCAGAAAAAATAACAAATAAAAACAAACCCAGAAGTGCTGAACTTCATAACTGAAAGATCAAGTTAAGTCTAGGTTTAGTAATGAAGGCTTTATCTTTCTGTCATTTCTTTTTCCCGGAAGAAGATTTATATCCATAAACATACAGTGTCTTCTTTCTGTATCCACAAATTCCTTATGCCATAGGAGATCATCATGATATTGCAGCTGAAGTCATGAAAAATCTTGACAGATTATTAGTTTATTAATGCTTTAAGACCAGGGAAGGCTTTAAGAACTAAAAAAGGTACCTTGTGTTAAATCTGTAAACTATATTGCCAGGAATATCAAAATAAGACATATAGCAAAGCTGTGATGATAATGGAGATGGAAAAATCTATGGTATGACAAACTGTGCATGATTAAGGCAATGCAGTATGCCACTAACACCAGTCATACATCAGAAATTGTTCCTGGTAAAATAAAATAAAAAATAAATAAAAAAGAGATTTTAGTGTAGCAGCTGCATAGTCCTGCAGATGATTTTACACAAATGAAACTGCTAGTGAAATGCTAAGTCATATTACTTGCTTTTTTCAATTTAATTTACATACAGTTATACAGGAATTGGGGAGTTATTTCATTCTTTTGACATAATTAATTTAAAAATCAAAATCCATTTTGGCCAGTTGCCATTGCATTGTCACTAATAATGATAGTACTTGCCCTTGGATTTAAACTCCATGCGATCTTTGTTCAAATGTGAGCAGTCTTATTAAAAAAAAAACAAACCCACGACCAAAAATAAAAAGTGGTTGCAGGAATCGACAAGAAAGAGGAAAGCAGTGAGACAGAATTCTTTTCATGGCAAACTAATAAGAGGCATTTCTTTGCTTCATTAAACAATTGGTCAGATTTACCCAAGAAGTGCCTGTGTTGCAGTACTTGTGTGTTTTAGTATATGAACTAATAGAAAACAATTAATTTCCATATGTAACTGCAAAGTCTGCTGAGATTCTTTGGGACAAAACAACTTTTGAAATGAAAGAACTTACACAGTTACTATGTTTTGAACCTCATAACCCATCGAGGATCAATCAAAATATGCAAGAATAATATTTAGATTTTTAAAACATCTTGAACAATCTGGACAAAGTTTAGAATGGAAATTGCTCTTAAAACTCCATCACAGGGCTACTATATTCCATTTCAAGAACATAATAAAAGCTGGTTAATACGTTCTGAGAAACATGATCCCTGCTTGCCCCATCTCACAGAGCTTTTTGAAGTCTACATTAGAAAGAGAAGTCTAACAAACCCACTTCATTGAAACCTCGACATTTATCATCTGCTTAAACAGTGTAGAAATTTCATGGTTTTGAGGTAAGAACAATATGGGGAAAGTAGAAGTAAACTCTCAGTAGGAGGGAAGCCAAACACACAGAGCAAACATTACCTGTTTTCTGATGCTGCTGCAACATTTTCCTTGTCTCTGTGAAAGGAGGGGATACAGTATGAATAAAGTGGTTGCACTGGCCAGTGGTAGCAAAAAATAAATAAAAAAAACTGGGAGAAAGAAGATGGGTTGATGTGAAATGTTTGGTTGCAAAAAGCATCCTAGAGTGGTCGCTCATAAATACAGTTGTGAGAAACTTCTTCAGCTCTCCAAGTGAAACCCACCAAATATGCAATTGTACTGTATGCTGCTTCTCAGTTGCAAACAACTTTTACTCAATATTGAAGTAAAATGAAGGAATATTAACAGTTATATACATACAATGTCTAATTTGTAATTTCAGGCATAGTTTTGACTTTAATAAGTTCCCTCTTAAGAGAAAATTTCAAGAATATTCCAGCAGAACATGATGGCAACTCCAAACAGTAAAAATAATCAGACTCGGGCAGTCCACAAGGATCCAATATTTTGAAGTGATAAACAGTTAAATGGTTTAACAAAGACTCATCTATAAGATGGATTATACGTCTGGCATCATTTAAAAACTCCCTGTCTTACCCAAGTAAGTACTAGCTTTCTCACTCTAAGTTGGTTGAGAAACAAGTTAAATAATTCCTTCACTGAGGTGAGGAGTCAGCCTTAATTTCAGTGACAGAGAATTAAGCTGTTATTTTGTAAACACACATAAAAGCTTATAAAATATCTGATCGGTTCAAGTGCAAGCAATTCTGTATCTGTGTAAGAAATTATGACATATTTTCATAAAGAATGGAATCCTTTAGCTCTAGCCTCCTAAGTCTGAAATCCAATTAAGTAATTCAGATAATCTCAATATTTAGCCATTTGGTGAGTTGCTGCGTTCTTCCCTATTTAAGGAATTGTGCTGGAATTTCAACACGTTTAAAGTTAAAATATGCCAAATGAGAACATTTGTCTTAACTGGGATCTAAAATTACAAGACACAAAGCAAATGTCCTCATGTACCCAACTGAACCTGCTTTCTGAGAAGTCCTTTAAAAAAAGGAATACGTTATTGATTCACATGGATTTTTTGGGGCTTCAGTCATTATCTCACATTATGTTTGGAAGACTATTTTAATATTTTCCACATTATTAATAGTATCCCATATATTTCTCTCTGTGTTTATGTATGTATACACGTACAGTCACATACTCTTTCCTTAGTTTAGCTCCAATAAAATTATAAAAACAATCCAGTTTACATCAGCATAGGTCTTCTCTACCAATTTTTAAAACCTCTAACTAAAACGTGATGCCTAAAACATATGCATTGAAGCCAGATTTTCAAGCCCAGAAGTAGCTGTGAAATGACTCTCAGATGTGGCTGTTTGACTAAGAGTGTAATAACGGTCAGAATGGAGGAACTTCAATACCCGAAGAAGATCAATTGGTTCACCACTCTAAAGCAATGAGAAACCAAACACTATCTTTATGGTAACCAAGCCGTGAGTTCACCAGAACATCGGGTACAGGACAGCCAGGATGAAACAGGGTAGAGGAAGATGGGTTCGAAATTGGGCATGTGGCCAGGGGAAGTGTTAATAACCAACAGCCATAATCATGCGAGGGCATTAAAAAAACACCACAGTCACAGCCTGACAAGAATAAAGCATTGTATATTTCCAGTGTTACCAAATTTTCTATGAGAAACGCCAGTCAAGACCAAAGGGCAGGCAGTTGGGGTCAGGCAGAAGCAGCGTTAGGCCTCTGTTCTTACTGTTAACCTGATCTAAATGTTTCTGCTCCACGACCTGTGGCTTACACTGAGGGATGCAGAAAAATGTCACCTGACTTTGAGGTTGGGATTTCCTGAAAGCTTTTTCCATGAGTGAACAAGTACAGGATAGCTTTGAGGGACAACGGCAGGGGAGTTGTGAAGGTTAAAAAGAGAGAGAGAAGTATAGTAAACATACTCCCACAGAATAAAACAAAGGAAAAGGCAGAAAGTAAAGGGAAAGATGAGCTCAAAGGCACACAACGGAAGAGCTATTTCTCTTCCTAGTCAACAGAAGTAATTCCTGTCCGGCTATCGGTGAGAAAGGCTCAAGATCAGACGTGTCTCTTATTGGCAATACTTGCCTTTTATGGAACAGACTATTGGATTTCCAGCCTTTACAATCAAACATTTTTGCTAACTAAAAGCAAAATTAATTTTACTTTTGAGTCAAATATATCCCTGGGGCAGGCTCAGTGAAGTTGATACATTCACAACATGAAAGAATTTGGCTCAGAATTTTATAAGCAGTTTGTATCGCTGTGGCTACACAGGCAGCTCAAATAGCTCAGAACTACTACCCACCACGGTCAGTTTTCTGGGATAGATTTTATATTAATTTTTTTTTTTTAGTCCCCAGTTGAAATGGCTTTTGATAGAAGGCCAATGGCTGTTTGGTCAATGGCTGTTCTGAGAGAACAGTGCAACTCCCACAGATTTTATTAAACATCGGACATATCTCAAACAAGGTTTATTTATGCAATATACTGTCCTCCCAATTATACAGTATACTATACAATGGAAATTGTGAAGTGTTTCCTTCCCATAAAAATATGCTACACGATGTGGTCATAAAGACAGGATGATTGAATTGATAGAAATAGTCTCTCCCACACACTAGAAAGAATTATAATAGTTTGAGTAATGAAATGTAAAATTTATTTGCAAGCCAAGGTTGTGTGTGCTACTGGATCCTCAAAAGAGACTGAAGAAAATTCAGAGACTTTCCAATAAATGATTGTTGAATACAAACTGTGTGTACTAGACACTAGAATACTGTCCAGTATTCCAGTACATTCTGTTTTATTTTTGGAAACCAAATGTAAAAGATTCCTAACCAAACATGTACATGTAACAGGCAACCTGAGATGTGGAGCTTGTGCACCTTCCATCTACCTTCTCCTTAGAGATCTGGACTCTCTGTCTTGAATAGCTCCTCTCTGTTCCATTAAAGCATTGTAGAGACAGAATCATATAATCTGCAATGAAGATCTGATGACATAAGGAACATGAGGCATTCTAAGAGACCACGCGGTACTTCAGCTTTTCTCTGTCTTTCAGTACCGAAGCAATAAATAAATACTACAATTTTTTTTCTCCACATTCTTATGGAGCAAGACTACTTTTCTCATTTTACCAATGAGGAACTAAACTTAATGAAAACTTAAAAGAATTGTTCATGGTCAAATAGAGGGTTCACAGTAGGGCAAAGAACTGAAATAAGGTCTCCTGAATCCCAACTATATGAAAAGATAAAATCAGCATTTTAATAAGAAATTATAGATCTTTCAATAAATATTACTATTCAGTTTATAAGTATTTTCCTGTATTGATATCTAATAGTCTTTTAGAGAACCTGACATATATATACTGGCCTTTTTTCAAAGAGGAAATAGTTATTAAGGCTTACAGATTATTAGGGTCTATATCTATTGAAATTTAAAATTCTGTTTTTCTAGTAGCATATTGTGGATTTGAAGGACTTGTCTTTATTAGACTTAAAATAGCTTTCATTGTGACATGTACTTAGATTTACATGCACATATTTGCCTACAAATAAAATTTCATTTAAGAAGTAATAGTCACAAAATAAATTTTAAAAAAAATTCTTATTGGGTGTCTGGGAGAGAAGTTGTGTGAAAACTGCCTTCCAAGCATCTTTGTGTCAAAGGCATAAGATATTGACACGGTCGGAAGCTCGACACTGAGCTAGAGTAACTGCTGTTCTGATCCAATAAGGTTATTTCTACCTTTCTGTGTTTGCAGCTGAGAATTTTTCCATTGCCAGATGAATATAAAACTATTGAAATTGTTTGTCCTTTTTTTTTTTTTCCCACCAAGATATATTTTTGTTATCTTAACAAAGACACCATACAACACAAAGAAATTATAGGCAGTTAACCGGAGAGGAGAGAAGACAACGTTCATGCTGGTTTAGTTAAAACTTTAGCTTGGGATCAGAAAAAAAGGGTAGAAGAGCTAGTCTCTCTTTTTCAGCCACTGTAGTTAAGAAAGTGAGCAGCCCACGCCAAAATGATCGCAATATGGCCTACTAGTATGTCTGCTTTGCAAAACAGGGAAATACATTTCTCCCAGCAGGTATCCTGGTTTGTGCAGCCAGTGATGCAGAACAGGAAAAGCATTATCATATATTCAGTGAGAGAAAAAACAACCAGCGACTCATTCTCAACGAGTAGTATGGAACTCAGTCAAAGCAGCTCACTAAAAAGTCAAAGCAAATACCTCCTACGGATGCATTTTAGTGGCATCTGCTGGAATGCTGTTATATTTAACAGTCAAATAATAAATGCAGCTGGAAGCACAGCAGCAGTGGTGTCGGGGAAAGTTAACTCTTTTCCAAGATAAACATAGTGATAATTGGCATGCAAGTACATGTACTCGAATTTATCTTATTGCTAAACACATCACTTTAAGAACAACAAAGACTATAAAATTCTGAGTATGTGGAGCAATTTGAGCTGGAATATTTCAGATGATAATTCCCTATCTTGTCCTCAAGTGTGCAATTGGATTGATCCGAATGGCTCCCTCTAGCTTTTCATAGCTCCCCTGGTAAAGTGCAGGTATCTGCCACCAGGCACCTGAACACAGGATCAGGACTTTCAGTTTGTGTTTGTGCCCAATATAGACAAAACCAGTGCCCAGCAAGCTTAGGTATATTGTACCAGGAAATTATTCCCCTTTCTCTGAAGTGTTCTCTCTCATCATTATCTTCACTTTTCTCCAGGGAAGCCGCCAGAAGAACAAGAATCCACAGATCTCGATTTCAGCTGGCAGATTTTTTAGTGCTACTTTTTAATTTGTGTACATTGATGATAAGAAAATTCATACTTTCTCTACATGGTATCCTAAGCTTGAAGCTGCATCTGAAATATACTATTGCACTGTCTCTATTTAGTTCCTGAACCAGGTAAGGAAGCACTAGGAATTAGAGCAGTTGTCATTCTTTCAGAATGGGAATGACATTTTATTTCATAAATTCTCTTCAGGATTTTGTTACCTTCCCCCTCTCTCTCATTTGTAATCATGTAACATTCTGGGTCAACTACAACAAATGCTTTCATGGAAATGAACCATTAGGAAGTTATTAGTATTTAGGGTAATTTTGCTGACATTAATGCAATTTAGCAGCAGAATAAAAGGAAGCAGTGCTAGTGCTACGCTATCAGCCAGTTCTCCAGCTCACCCTAAACAAAGCTCTGCCAGCCGGTGTGATGATCCACAGAGCACAGCTGGGTGCCTCTGGGTTACTCGTGCTTGTAAAGCCTGCTACATGCACAGACTGCTTTTTCCTTGTTTGACTGAAGGCAATGCAAGGGGGTAGTCAGAGAGAAAGGCAGCCTTGTGCCCCGGAATCCCAATCAGCCATCTACATCAGCAGAAGGATGCGTACGAGAGTCTTAAAGGTTGCACAGTAGGAATGAAAGTGATGTTAATTTCTGCCCGTGCAAAAGTTAAGTGCTGGACAAGAACGCACACAAAACTGAGATTGTAAAGATGAGATGTTAAATATAGGTCAGCATACACACACCCCCACACAAAATTGAATCTTGAGCTGTAACAAGCTCTATTAGCTTATGCATTATTTCCTCTATGAGCTATTTTGAGAAAAGCTTCATGGTATTTGCCAAATTTATTTGGAAGCCTCAATCTTTCAATTTAAAGTAAGCACTATCTTTGATCAATTGGTTCTACGGAGAACTGGCTTGAAAATAAGGAATTAATGATCTCTAAATTCATTTTCCCCACAGAACTTTCATGAATGTTTTGGGGAACAAAGACATTTTATTTCATGAATTTCCCCTCTTGGTTTCACTCAGAGTTCCATAAAGATAATCGAGTTATTTCACTATTCCTACATTTTTGTTACTCTTGAGGTGCTAAAAGGTAACTGGGGGTGAGAACATGTGATGTGCTTATTATTCTTTATTGCAGTTACGTTCCTTCAATGAAAAAGCTACCTATAGAAGTCTGCTTTATTTCACAGGCTGTTGTGGAAAAATAAGGGATATCTTCCAAAAGGATTACGGTAATCTGATTAGAGTATAGATAGGAAGTTTTCGGCAATAGCATTGGTCAGCAATGCTAATCACTGGAAATTCTGGCAAACAAAGGAAGGGGATCAAGGTGCCTTATCTTGTCTTGGTGGTGTCAGATGGCTGTGATAGGCAGCAGTAGAACAAAGAATGTTATTTGGCTCGAGAGCAAATTTTAATTGATTAATTTTCGTGTATGTCGCAGAAAGCTGTTGATTAAAGGCTGATTAAAGTCATTATCTGGTACTATCACGTTCCATACCAAAATTCTAGCTTTTTAACTTTGCAGACTAAAATTTGTGCAAGTATCCATGTATTTTCTGATAGGTGTAATGCTAGCCCCAGTCACTGAAGCTCATGGTCAACATTGCTAAAGAAACCACAAAAATCAACTCGGTCCCTGCAGGAACCTGAGTGCACAACTGAGAATTGGTGTCACCTCCGTTGCCCCTGAAGAAGGCTTCAGACAGTTATTTTCAAAAGTGATAAAATAGTCCCTAAAATATTTGATCCTCGCTACTGAAGACATACTTCCCACAGTTGCACATAACAAGAGAAACTGCAATGAAGAGAAGGCGACCTCTGTTTTTATTACATAGCAAAAACTCGCTCTCCTTCCCATGCAGCAGGCGTGAAAGGAGGGAGGCAAGAGAAGGAGCCACAGGACCTTTCTCCTTTCATAATTTTTTCATGCATGAAAGGAGAGGTCAAATTCTCGTGCCCGCTTCCCTAAAGTCACGCTCCAGCCACGTCCCATCAGCACACACTGCATGCAGTCAGTATTCCTGCTGCAAACTAAGGACCACAGGAGGTGAGGAGGAGACCATTTGAGTAGAAGGCAAGGCAGCAGTATTCAGGAAACAGGTTAGTTTAGATCAAACCGTCTTATACCACAGCAGAAAATGAGCATTTCCCTGTGCCATAACCAGACGAGCAGATTTACCTGGAAGGCCTTTTGGTTTTGATTTCCTACTGGCATCAGCTTTGCCGTATCTTCATTAAATGCTTATAACACTATGCTTTACTGGCAATATTGGGAAGGGCAGGGGGTTAATATCACTATCCACTTTATTTTTGGCACGGAGGCTGTTTACAAGACAGCATTGTCACTGACCATTGTCCTCTGCTCAACAGAACAGTCACGGTTCAAAATACCTTCAGTGTAGTTCAGATACACTTGCCTACCATCAGTGCTATTTTAAAGAATTACACGACTCATGGAGTCTTCAATCAGGAGCCTATTTTAAACCCCGCTGTCTTTAACAGAGACTAACCCAGGCAAAACAACAGACTCCTGCGAACGGTCAAGAATCACTGTGAGGTGGGATCGGTCAAAGTGAGATACCAACACCCGGGCAAAACCAGGCCAGACTTGACCTTTTCTAGAACAAAGCTAGTGGTTTCTTAAAGCTCTTCATGATTTCTCATCAGGTCTAAGTCTGTTATAGCCTCTAGCAGTGAGATCTAATAGAATGAGAAATCCAGCCCAATTTCTCCACCTTACAGAAAACACCTCCCTCCTACTCAGGAGGGAAAAACAAGGCCTCTCAATAGTTATATAAAGAAAGATCTGTCAAATTAATTTTCAGGGCTTGAAGATCACCGTGACAACATAAGATTTTTTGAGGAGTAAGAGTTAAGTAATTACTAGTCCAAGTATAAAAAAAAAACAAACTAAGTAGAAAAATTTGACTGAAAGTTTAACAAAGGCCCATCATTGGGGAGGTTTTTTGAGAGGGACTGCTCTAAGAAGCAGAAGTATGTTGTAGTAAACGATCTTGCCTTGCCTTAGGGACTAGTGACAGCACCTTCACAAAAGGTCTTTATCATTGCAAAAGTTCCAAAAGTTACCAATTATTGAAGATTTTTTTTCTATTGCCTTTTTTTTCTGTAATTACATAAAGACCTGAAATTCTACAAGCTTGGGGGGTCTTTAGATTCCATTTTGTATCCTCCAGGCAAAAGGATGACAACTATAGCTGATTGCACAGTTTATATGCACTGAATTTTTATCATTAAATTCACCAAGGCAGAGCTAAGGGTAGGGGGTTGCTTAATTACATCTGCATTAACTTCATATTTGATCAAACTATGCTTTTCTGGTTATTAAAAAGTATCTTTAAAAATAACATTATATATAAACACTGAGATAGAAACTAGACATTTTCTTTTCCATTATAGTACATGCAGTAGGACTATCTAAAACAAATAGTATCTGTATTATGTTCATAAAAACATTAAGGATACAGTTCTTTCACTTAAATAAGATTTGTGTATTATTACTTATTCAGAAAAACCATTTAATTTGTTGAAAATTAGAACTGATTTTTTTTACTGGAGTACATTTGATATTTATGAAAAAAAGTAATGGCCTATTGATATCTTAATTTCTATCAAAATATCCCATATATAAATAAAATTCCCCCACTCTGAAACAAAGTTTGATCTTAGCAACATTCAGGAAAAATTAAAATGTTGCTTTTATTTCATGCAGTTATGCTGATTTTCCACAGGCACTAATAAGATCATACAATCAGAATCTGTTTGTGTTCCCAGAAAGAAAATATAACTGAATATTGAGTATCAAATGGCATGCATAATGAATTGCTATGATACTTATCTAAGAAAAGTAAAATACATTTTAAAAAGAATAGTGCTTGTGTACTCTTAAATAATACTAAGAATTTACTTTTTTATTTTTAAAGTATGATAGCTAGATTTTTTTTTCCCCTTTAAACATTCCAGTATTTGGTTGATTCATGCAAAATCCTCCATGAACTGCAGCTTTTCCTTCTTTCCATAATGCAGAAAAACAATGGGAGTTTGAATGAACTTTGTTGTTGTATGAACTGCTGATATAAGTTCCAGATGTTGGGGAGCAGCAGAAAGTGTAAGAGTTTCAATCTAATCTCATCCACCAATCTCTTTGATCAGAATTACTTCTACCAGCTAAAGGTACCTAATTTGCAATTTATAGAAGTTATTGAAAAGAACAAATTTTTGAAGGCTCTAGGTAGGGCTGCAACAGAGTCAACTTTCCATTGCAGAGACTGGTGTTCTATCACTGGAAACTTTTGCTTCTCTCAGTGCTGAGGGCTCCTAATGCAGATTGTTGAGGGCTAATATCAGCTGTTTCTAATGCACCCACAAACAGTTCAATTTAGTTGCATTTTTTGTTTCATTTAATCATCAGAGCATAAGATAGAGAGGGAAGTGACATTGCTCTTGGTGTACGTCAACCAGAAAATAGAAATATTTGGGGGCCTTCGGTATAGGTTTCCCATATCTTGACTGACACATCCTACAAGCAAGGCATTGTAACGTTGAAGCATAAAGATCACATTCTAAGCACCAGCAATGTCTCAAATGCATTCACCATGGGCACAAATTAATACATTATTGCCAGAGAATGCATATTATTCAAATAGAAATGCTAAATGGCATTATCAATAGGTTGTCATCTAACATCCATTAATTATTCTTTGTTTTCATCCACACCTAATATAGCATTCTTAAATTTCTGTTGTTCTTTCAGCTGCTTTGTCAGGTTTATTCTAATTCAAATAAAGGTCAGTAAGGATTATAGGTAATAGAGGAAAGCTTTTTGACCAAGTTTTCTATTGTGGAAAGAAAAGTTCTTCTTTCAATAATCAGTTGAAGCAGTTATTGTTTTAAAACAGAATGAAGTACTGTGTAAAACAGGCACATAATTATTTTAGTTTTAAAACCTTTTATTTCAGATAAAGCATGCTGCTATATACAGAAAAAAAAAGTGGGTCAAAGCAAGAGCAATACAGAATGGGCAATGTATTCCTTAGAACTTACAAGATGCTTTTTAAAAACTTCAGTGCACCAACAGTACTATATATTATTCTCACTCTTAAACCACCTCTAGCAAAATGTCATTTCCTCAAAATCCTGTGCAGCCACAGCTATCTCTGGCTTTCATATAATGACAAATTCAGGTTTCCAACAGAAAACTTACAGCAATGGTTTCAGCAAATTACTTCTACCACTATAATATATTGAAGAAATAAAACTTCACATAGCTAATATCTTATTTCAAACAGCATCATTCAACTACGCAAACTAAGTATGTTGTACATTTAGTAATGTCTAGGCCAGGCTCAGTCAGCTTTCCTTTTCATCTCTCTTTCTCCTACTTAATATCTTTACAGCAGGAAAACTCAGCAAAAGTCTCATTCCTCTTCCTCCTAAAGAAATACTATCAATAACTTCCCTCTCATTTTCTTCTAGAATTCAAGTCAAGAGAGTACAATAGTGATGTTTTCCTGTACGCTGAAGTTACATTTGATATAGTAAAGGATAAAAGCTAATCTGCTTTATAATGAAGAACACGAACTGGGTTGTATCATTACTTTTGTGACAGCGAGTGGAGACCAGGCTAACAACAGACATCTACGGAAGACAGGCACTCAGAGAAAGGCCCTAGAAAGAAGCTTTTCCTGTGGGTGTTACACTCTTAGGCTCTAACTCAGGACAGCAGTTAATTTTTTACTGTAATTCTCTGTCTCATGTATTTGCCTGCTAAACGTGGGCTTTTAACTTTTAACATTAAGGATTTGCGCTGATAGGCCGTGATGCCAGTTGCGCAATTTGGCAAAGCGTGGGCTGTTACGTTCCGTTTCAAACCTTTCCCTGTGGCATGAAGAAAGAGAGAGAAAGACAGAGACAGAGAGAGAGAGACACACACAGAGAAGAAAGAAAGGAGGGAGAAAGAAAGGGGTTAGGGACCATGACTACCACTCACCTGCCTTATAACTAGGGCAATGGCAATTTATTTGGATATTTTGCCTCAGCTTTCAAATCAGCGCAAGGAAAGCTGGATGATCCTTTTTGGACCGTGTATGAAAGGTTTTGCAGTTGTTCATTTCCAAGAAGTAACTTGATATAATTTCAAATTCTTTGACTTGTGCCTGGTATTACAGGGCTGCTTTTGCTAGAAATGCAGGGTAATCCCATTGTTTTCCTGCCAGAAGATTCTCTCAGCTTTTCCCTCCCACCCCGCCATCTCAGCGGTCAGTGAAAGTTAACTCCATACAAGAGCAAAATTAATGCAAACATTTTCCATTCTGTAATGCCTAGGTCAGGCTATTTATGTCCTGCTGCCCTTCCTCTAAGGACCATCAGCCACAGGTTTCAGCAGTAGTTTTCTGTGGATTTTCTCAGCATAAGTGAGTATAAGCATTGGCATTTGCATAAATATTTCTGGTCACTGGTGTCAAAAAGCAGAATAACAGGGGATTTTCAAAGCACAGTCCTCTGAAGTAATTGGCCGCCTCCTGTGAACACCTCCAACACCTTTGACTGCAGACTGGGGTGCTTCAGCAAGTTGTAAGCAATATTCAGCACATCTCAGGATTTAATCTTTTCTAGACATTCTATAGTTTAAATTCAAGTTTTGTAAATGGAACGGGAAAGGAGGAGAAGGATGTGGGATGACAGCATAGTCAAGGAGATGTGTATCAAACAGAATGGAAAATAAAACGTCCTTGTTACTTGCAAAATTTATTTGATTCATTGCAAACAAGGTAGATTTTCCCTCATTACTTACACCCAAAATGCAACACAACTGAGTTAATGCAGCGGAACTTGAGAGTGAAACCAGCCAAACAGAAATGAGCAGACTGGGCTGGTTTTACTCCTCAGGCTGAGGAAAGCACAAAACAATTAATAGAGTACATACCAACAAAATCACTGATATTTCTAAATCCTCTGTTCCTAATAACAGTGTCATGCAGATAACACTCCTAAAGAAGTCTTGATGGGCAGCTTCTCAAACTATCTTTCATGCTTTTAAGTAGTTAAAAGATATAAGCATTCCTAGCTGAAATGCTGGAACTTCATGATGGCGTTTTTTTCAAGTTACACTGGAGCACACTAGCTACAGTGGGGGTTACAGGACATGTAAGAATTTCCTTACTGATTTAAAGATATACCCCTCCATTCAGGGCAGAGCTATTCAGAAACATCTATTTGACTTGAAATGGATACCATCTTTCTGGAAAATATTCTGTTACAATCATCACAACAGCAATGGAAAGTTTTCATAGCAAGATATAATCTTCTGTGTGCCTTCAAAATAGCAGTAGCACGAGCCAAGGACAGTCATGCAACACGCTCATAATGTTAACTGAAAGGAACATTCAGCCACCTGAAAATTCCCAAGCTTTATGGGTTCTGTTCAGAGCATGTGTCAAAGTTAGAAGCAGCAATCTAGAAATGACTAGTATTATGTTAAACACGTCTGCCAAAATTAAGCTACATGTGTTTTTCTTTCTTTCCCTCCCATCCCCAAGTGTTTGTAAGAAACCTGATCACCACTTTGTGCAGTTCTTGCTGACTACACTGAAGAGCTGACACAAAGAGACAAGAGAAAGCACCAGCGAGAGATCACTCACAGCGTGCCCCGAGACCAACATCCCCCACTCTGTGAAGTCTCTGGCAATTTAAGTTTTGGAACGTGGAATATTTTTCCGGAATGCCAGCACAGCATGGGATTAATGCAACACTGAATCTGGCAAGACTCAGGGTTCCACAGTTCCATGGAAACCTTTTGCTTTCATGAGCCTAGGATGATCCCAAACTGCGGGTACAGAGAGAGGTGTAGCTGTACAGGCTGTCTGGGACAGACACTGCGGAGGAGTTTCTACTCCATTTTTGTGCTGGAAGAGCAGAGTTACAGTATTGGTTCCATGAATCTGACATTGGTCCTTCAATCCTTTACAAAATCAAAAGTGGCAGAAGCCTTGCCAAAAGATTCAACAGAAGAAGTCTGATGAGCCCAAAAGAGTGATGTATGATGGATGCGTGCATAACCAGGGCTGTTGCTACCAGATCTATAGCGGAGCATGTGCAAGTGGGTACCAAGGTGGAGGTGGGTACCAAGCCACAGCAAGCACTACCTGTTAGGTAGGGAGGAGCCCCCATTTTATTCCTTGCACCAGAGCTCATGCCAATTGCCCTGCACCTGTAAAACTACCTACTATTTATTCCCTTCTGCCCCTCTGCAATGAACGCCCTTAAACGCCTTTAGGTAATACAGCTGTGCCTAAAGATAATTATAACTGTCCTTGTGAAACAAAGGATAACACAGTGATACCTCAAAACTGCAGCAAATGTGCAAAGCACAGTGGATATAGTCATGTACTTTAAATTACACTGAATAGAACGTGCAATTTACACATGCCGATGTGTTACTAGATAATAACTTTCAACATATGATAATAATTTTCAGCATACTAGATACTGAATATCTAGTATTTTCCAAAGCCACAGACTATGGCTAGAAAGAGTATTTCTTTGAAATAACATATTACTCTCAGATGTGTATGGGCAACTGCTAAGTCCAGCACAACACTTTAAATCCCATCATAATAAGGATTTAGATGCTGCTATTACATCAAAGCAGATGATGTACAATACCTTTAGTAAGAATTAGGCTTGTACATTTGAGGGAAGAAATAAATCCCTGAGGGCTGTTAACATCAAGCCTGATGGTCAGGCACCAAGCCATGAACGTTGGTGAACTGCAATGGAGGGTTTATAGCAAACAAACTGAAACTCTACTTGTATTTTCACAGGGGAGATGACAGACATCTTTCTTACTGATTCAACATCTGTAACTCACATCGTGACCAAAAGCTCAGATCCTTTATATAAGCCACTGGGCAGTTAAAAAAAAAAAAAAAAAGAAAAAAATTGAAAAAGGAAAAGAAGAGAGAAGTGGATTGAGTATCAAGCACCTCACAAACCCAGCCAGCGGCTTAGAGGAGCTAATGTGATACAGGGAACTGGAGTAGGCAAACAGACAATCCAGTTTGCATGCAGGATGCTCTGCTTCAACTGCCGTTTTTAAGCTCAATATATGAATCTCTAATAAATCTATTTCCTGGCTATGCAGGACAACATAAAATGATGATAAATCTTATCATCATCAGTCTTAATAAATTATTTATTTTATCTCTGAACATACTCCTCTTTCAGTGTTTTTGGTAGATTATATGAAAGGAATACATTTATCCACTAGCAAAAGCAGACCTGTGCTTCCACACTTGACAAATTTGGGTTATATTTATTCCAAACAAAACACAAGCAAATAATTTGGATATGGATGGAAACAACTGCTTTACTCTATCATCGCTGGAGACAAATGTCAATCACAGGGTCATCCAAATAAATTGCTCACAAATTTCAGTGCTGTCACAACATTATGCATTTTCATCCAGGTACACAATCAAGTAGTTACACAGGGCTTGGTCTTAGGAACTCATTGCATTCACACACCCAGAAAAGTACAGGGAAGGTGCATGTGCAGAGAGCTTTCAGATTTGAACACACACATCAGGAATTTTGCATTGTCTTTCCTAAAAACATGCTAATTTGTTACCCTTCTCATTGAAATGCCTCTCACTGATAGCATCTTAATTTTAGTGTTTTTTAAATAAATGTATTAGGATATTTTCAGACCAAAAAGAAGTACATTCATATTAATGTTGTTTTAAATCATTACTTGGTTATCACTACAGAGAAAGCCATGTTTTACACAGGCAATTGCCTACCTTGACCTTCTCAGGGCTTCTTCATCAGGATCTTGCACTGCAGGCAAAAAAATATTGCAATTAAAAAAAGAGAGAAAGAAAGGAATTTGCTTTATGATGAAATTATAAGTTTGTTAGAAACTTATCAAAAGCCTATCTAAAGATACATTCATGCTGGCTTTGCGGCAGTAGATTTTGTAAGAACAGCACAAAGAGGGGCAGTTCCCTAGAGCCAGGAAAAAGGATGTTAGTAGGAAAGTAGCTATTATAACTACTTTCTCATTTGTTTATTAGCAATGTTTCACAGCTGTAGGCAAGGATTCTACAGAGAGGGCCTGCTGTTTTGTAGAAAACCATGAGAGGTTGCAGCTGATTCATATGAGGAGGAAATACTAAGTATTTCCCCCTCCATGTGGGCAAGGTCCCTGAACTTCCTTCTCTCTAGATCAGAAATGAGCTTTGAGGTTAGTACCAGCTGGTCAGAAAAACATTTCCCTGGGCAACAAGCAACAAAATTCAAGTTCCCATGACATTCATAGCAGATCTAGGTTTAGATAACAGGGCTGATGGAACTAGAGGTTCAATACAACTGATGATCCTTGATTTTTTTTTTGCCTCCAGAAGTCATTTCTACAAAAGATTGCTACAACAGACATAAGTTATCTTTTTTTCTAATGAAAGGTTATACTACAGAGATTTGATTTGTAAGTAAGAAGAACTATGGGGTGCCAAATGCTGTTTTACTATACAGTCTGTTATACTTTTATGGTGAGACCCTGGCAGATCAAAGAAATTTTGTCATAATGCATAAGGTGAACTTGAACGCTTTGATTTCCTAGTTTACATCCAGGGCTCCCTGATCCTAGCCTTCCCTGGCAATGACTACAAGCTGGATATGAGGCTTCCTTGAGTATTAGTTGCTAATACTGGGACAAGGAAATACAGACACAAATCTAAAATCAGGATGAGGAGGATGTTTTGTTATTCCACTTACTGTACTCCGTTCCAGTCATCTGGGCAAGGATACGGAAAGACCTAGACTGCAAATTGGCAGAACGGCGACTCCAGTCTTCGGATTCATCTTCGGGCTTGTTCTGGGTTTTAAGCACAGCCTGATACACCGGAGAGGCACTGTCTACGTGAGGATCTTTAATAGGAAGGGCACTGCAATTCAGAAAGTGAAACGTTGTGAAACGGCACACGGCAGCTTTCATCCCAACCTCCCTCTTGTCCTACACCTTCTCATCCAGAATAACAGCAATCCAGAACACAGCTTTGAAAATATCACTTTTTAAAAAAAATACATAGATCAATTTTATGTGAATTAAGAATGTTATGGCTCATTCTGTCTTTGAAATGGCCTGTTATCATTCAAATCTCATTAAATATTCAAAACAGGTTGGAAATGGTTGGAAATGTCTCTTCATGAGTCCTCAGCCAATGCAGCCACAAGGTTACGGTGGTTAGAGCAATGTGTGCTGCTAAAGGAGAGTATGCCGGGCAAAACCACTTATTTTTCTGAGCATGCTTGCCCCATATTGTTTCTTATAAAACCAGCTTCATGTTGATAATGTTTTATGTTATATCTTATTATAGGTTTGGGCCAGTGTATTTTAAGATTGCAATTAGAAATAAAAAACTTACTTAATGATAAAAATATTGTGATAGGCTTTTAGAGCTTTTTTCTAGGAATGATTATTCTTTGCCAAACTCTGAATTAAACTTCCAGCTGCCACAACTCTGGATTCATTGCCTACTAAATATGTGAAGCATAAGAGGTCTAGACTTGTACTCAAGACTTGCATACATATTTTGCATCTGAAATCTTTACCAGCAGAATGTATCTCGGAGTCTTATGAGATCTCTAATCACCTTTCAAAGTGATATATCCAGGAAGAAACTTCCAATTTTGCATACCTGAAATCAAAGCTACGCAGCTCTGCAGCACAAGTGAGGTAACCTCTCTTTGATTTATGATGCAAGCTAGAAACAGACATAGTAACTTAATAGCTTTTTTTTTTCCCTGCAAAAATAGCTAGTGTGGCACACAGTTAAAATTAAATATTAACAGAGCTGCAGAAATATACACTGAGGGGATGATGTGCACTTGGAGTAGCTTGGCGCCATGACGGCTCTAAATACAAGGTCTATTTTTGAAGCAAGTGATTTATTGTAACAGCTTTAACATGCTATTCCAAATAGAGCTTTGCAAGCAGCACGCTCAGCTTCACGAACACTGAGAAATGGCTCTGTTAAAAGTTAAGGGCCATTTGGTCCAACTGAGTCACTGCTATGATGTTCCGGGAGCAGTCATCTGCTGTAAGTTCTTCCTTGATTCACGCTCAAAGTTAGTGCTCTCTAAGATACCATTGTGCAGGGAAAATCTACAGAGAAGTTGGGTTTGTGCTTTGAAAGCCTGAGAGGAATCATGAAAAAGCTGAGAAACGTATCTGATATCCTGCGTACAGCAGTAACGTGCACTGTAATAAAAAATATTAGCAGGTAGTGCCTTAAATATCAATATTTTCCAGCTGACACGCTCCTCTTCTTCAGCGCTGCATAAGACGTGCTGGGCTAATGGATTCACACTTAACAATAGCATGGGATGGGTTCTTCAGGGAAGACTGCAAGGGGCTCAGAAACACAATGTGTGCTTAGATACGCTACGGACCCAAAGCACCTCATCTTTTTAGGATTTTTTTTTTTATTAGAGGAGAATTTATATTCCTCATAACCCCTAGTGTATGCAAACTTCTCACTTTCTTAAGGACCTAGCAGGGTGAAAAGCTAAGTTATTTTCCTTTTATGTTTTGGCACAATCACCTACGTGACGGAGCATAGCTTAGAAAAAACCTCACTCTTCAGTTTAAGCTCTGCCACAAAACATTCAAGTTCTGTAAAAACGTCTCTCAGCATGGAAGATGCCTGTAGGAGGAAGCAGCATTTTCCAGCTCCTTTTTCAGCTCATCTTTCCTAGATGACTATCTTTTACAATATCTAACCACTAGCAGGCTTGGAAGGCAGAATGTGGGCTTCCATTAGTGTTGCTCCTACGTGCACTAAGGGACAAATGAGTGCCAGATCCTTCTTCAGATGGAAGAGAGAGCAGTAGTCTTCCTCTTCTGGCCCTTCCTCAGGGGCAGAAGGGCTTGCTGAGGCGGGGAGGTAAGCACAGCAGGGAGTTCTGCCTCCTGCTGACTTCATGCAGAAATAGCCTTGATACGGAAACGGGATAGTCTCTAATACCAAAAGCAAGTCAGCAACCCGCTCATAACCATCCTGCTGCCACTTCTCACTCTGGGCTATGCTGAAAAGTTACGCCACTATAAAAGGTCCAGTTAAAATCCCCAAAAGGTGACCCAGTTTTTGAGTCCCCAGGGGCACTTCAGGCCTGTCTTAGTACTGACCAAGCACACAGTGTCTCTCCCTGTATCACCACCACAGGTGACTGCCTGGTTCTGGCCAAGTTAACTCTCTATCCCCAGACTTACTTTTTAATTCTGCTGAAGCTCAAAAACCTGCTGTATGTGACAGTAAATTTCACAGCTGCAGACTCTTGTAGAGTAGATAATAAACCTCTGTCAGGTTATCAAAGACAGATAATACTGCTGGTTTCAACCGTAGACTACTGCAGCAATAGTGGTGTGCAAGTCATGGACAGTTCAAATTCCTTTGTTTAAATCCTCTAACTGAAATGCTTTGTTCTTATATTATGACCAATATACAAAAAAAATTAAAAAAAATCAAACGTATATGTGTAGATATGCCATTAGCTCAGAGGTAGTTAAAAAACACTAGAGGCTGGACCACAAATTTCACAGTAGCAATGTGTGGCATTAATATGACATATTAATAGCCTTATGGTAGATGATTAAGGCAGGAAATGGAGTTTGGTGAATTAACCTTCTCTAGCAGAGTGAAACACACTCATATAAATTGAACTAAATTAATGCAAGGCATTGGAATATTTCCAACTCTATCTTTAATGCAACAGGCCTTTCTTTTTTTAAAAATCATAATTATATTGTAGATGAGTAACTAGGACATATAGCCCACAGCATGGAAGTGTAAAATAGAGTGCATAGCTGATTATGAGCATTTCACAAACCTAAATGTGACAGCTGATTCTTACAGACCGCCTAAAGATGCACATAACCACGTTAATACCTCTGTTATACCTCTGCTTAATTTAATTCTTTTCCAGCTGGGTGTGTATGTGCAGAAATACCATGCATCTTTAAGCACATTACTTTAAATTGATGTTGCTGGGAAAAAAAAAAAAAACTTCCCCAATATGTTAGAGCTTTTGAGGGTTTTTCATATTAGAACCTCAGGTATTCTAGCAGGATTCAAGAAAAAATTGTACCCCTTTTTCACATCATCATACAAGTCATATTGTTAACACTAAAACAAGCTTTAAAGACAGCCAAACCTTTGCATAAGTAGCAATATGATTTTTTTTTCTTGGAGTTCATGATAAACTATGGTTTACCATGTGAATCACACCTTGAAGTCATTATTCAGATTTAATTTAAGAAGACAATAAGTAAAATCTGAGGAACACTGCAGTGTTCTACCCCTAATGTAGACATACAACAAAATATTGTGACTTCAGATATTAAACTGATGGTAACTATTAAAAAAAAAGCTCTAAGACATAAAAAAAATACCAACCCAACAAACAAAGAGCTTATGCAGACCGGTAAATTATCCAGCCAAGTTGACTTATTGTACAGGAAAGATGAGACTTTAGTTTGTACAATCACATTATTGATTCTGCTACTCGACCCGTTAGATCTTAATCCTGATAAAGTTGTTGGATTTATGTCTATTTACATGACTGGTGAATTTGGCTAAGACTGCATAATGGAATTTAGAAGAGATTTGAGAAAAATGCACTGATGACATGGTCTTACTGCAACCAACTCTTGGTTCTTGGTATATCATAATCAATTGAAACAAAGCAACACAGAGTGAGAAAAGATAGGAAGTTAGGGCATTCAAATTTTTCTACCTTTAAATTCAAGCATGAGGTCTGAATAACTGCAGTATAAATAATTTATATGCTTTCCTTTGTGTTTTCCACGGTGATCCAGTACGCGTGGGTTATTTCCTAAGTGACACAAGTCTGACTGATCTCACCTACTTAAGTTAAAACATCACTGATTTCAAGTGGTCAAACTAGAAAATGAATTTTTATCTTAAGCTTGTCTATTCTTCATCACCGATAAGTGATGAAGTAAGTAAGTAAGTAAGCAAGCAGTGTTTCCAGAGGCTCTCTGCCAAAAAGAACAGAAGCCCTTTAGATCTGCGGTCTGAGTATCTCACCATCTCACATACACTTTCTGGCTTCAGGGCTTATCCCTAACATAAAATGAAAAGTCCAAAGAAGAGTAATTAAGTGCTGAGACCAAATTATAGGCAGAGAATTGAGAAAAAATGAATCAGTACACAATTTTGTCTGCTTTTATATGAGAAACTTCTCGTACAAATATTTCTGCATTAAGCATAATCTTATCTCAGACTCGATCAACTAAGCAAACTAAAGAACATCCTCAGTTTCCACTGCAAATTAAAGTTCAGAATATCACAGAGGTGAAAACAACACCTTAAAGAAATGACTTAATCAAATGAATATCAGTCAACAGCAAGGCCATTGTTGTATCAGCACAAACCTTGCCTTTACATCTAGATTAAAAATTCTGTGTTAATTGTAATAAAACAATCTATTGAGAAAATGGTTTAGTTACCAACTGTTACAAGTTTAACAAAAAGAAGTTAGAAAACTGGCTGTAGCTCACAGAGTCCCCTGCACCTGACTGCAGATAGGGACAGAAACATTAGTTTCTTCTGGGGCCAAGTGAATGTTGGACTTAGGAATTACACTCCAAAATGAAGGAAAAGCTTTAACGGTGCTTTATATAGTGGATCTTGCAGAAAAACCCTTTCTGCAACATTACAGGGCAGAACAGAGTCATGGAGTTGTCGGCAAAAAATAATGTTCCACTAGAACTGTCTGATACAAAAGGATTAATGGAAATAATCATCTTGTTTCAAAACCACCCATGTGATAGGTTGATTTCATGTTCAAAATGAGGAAAAAATTTAGAACAGAGCTTTTGCTGGTGGCATTTAATAGAGCTTTTCCTGTTCCTGGTGCAATGACTCAACAGTCCAAGACAATCTATTTTTTATTTTTTATCTATGTATCCATTCAGTCATCTCTTTTCAAGATATATGTATATACAAATATAATTCATTGCCACCTTATGACTTACGATTCAAGCCTCCCTAATTATTCAAATTCTTTACTTGACAATTCTGCATGTTAAGACAAAAGTCTAACACCCCTGGGAAGGGTGCTGATCTTCCAGTTCTAGTTGCAGTCTTTGAATTTCCTTCACCCTGTCTGGGATTTTCTAGAAAGCACATTTTCCTCTTCCCACAACAGAGTGGGAAAAGATGATGGTGTGTTCCAGTCCAGCAGAGCCACTCCTGTGACTGGAACTGCATTTGAGAGATTCTTTTAATGTGCTGTTTATAAAATGGAACGGATCCACACACTCAGCAGTGAAACTTCATAATCACCTGATCACTTAAATACGTAAAAATTTTAAACATTAGTATTTGCATTATATAATGTTACAGCACTTAGTAGAAAATGCCAATATATCATAAAATGTCTCATATGATCCATGCTCACAAAAGATGTGAACCATTACAAAGAACACAGATAGAATGAACTTCTTTCATTTTGCTTTGCTATTTGGAAATATGATTCTGCTTACACCTGAGGAGATTCAATGAGTCACAGTCAAAACCAACTAAAGGTATTGTTTGGGATCCATCATTAGGCAGAGCTGTGATGAACAACAGAATAATACTGGTGCAAAAAATTAGTGAGAAAAAAAAAGAATTTAAAAAAAAAGAGGAACAAAAATGGCCAGTAAAAGGGAGCACAAGCAAATACATAAACCACCTACATTTTGAATAAGCCTGCAGCTAACATGTTGAAAAGAAACTATGTTAAAGTGTGTTGATATATTTGTATTTTGGTGTCACATGAAAAGAATTAAGTTCTATTTGGGGTAGAAAGGTACCTAATAAGGGAGAAACCTGGCTACCTTCATTGCATATGTAATGTCAGTTAAATCAAAACAATTGTGGATAAGTTTATCAGATGAGATTACCAGAAACATGCACTGGAAAAGGAGAATTATTAAAGATCAATGGATTTTGTCACAGTCCAAAGGATATACAAAAGACCAACATACGGTATGTAAACTAGGAGTTGGGACAATACACCACAACACTCCATTCTGAAGAATAAAGCAGTAGCCAGTACTAATATTTTGCATTCTTCATGTGTCAATAAGAATTCCACCCCCCTTTCGCATTCTTTCTGCGTTATACATATAATACAGTGGTTATTACAAATGAAAAGCCATCCAATGTCATATGCAGAGCACTAGATACATTTTTGTGGGTTTGCCAGTTCAAGGAAGAACACAGAAAAGGAAATGTATCAGTTAGGACTGATTTGTTTTTTTCACATATAAGATACTCCAGAAAAAAGTTCAGAAAGAGCTGCTGTGTCATGCACGTAGGGACTGTTAGATATATCATGCAGAGAAAGAGCATTCCACACAAAGAAATAACCTTACCCAGCAAATTCTCCACCCTGGGCTTGTGCCTGGCCTGCAATTGCATCCATGATAGCATCTTGGGAATACATGCTGATCGGGGTGTTATACTGGGCGTGAATTATAGTAGCCTTGCCGCCCAGGCCTTTCACCTCAATGGGTTTGTGTGTAGACAGGGCAGAGTCCTTCAGGACATTGGGGTTGAAACGCTCCGTGAAGTCCGTGCTGGGTTATGCAAGAGTGAGATTCGACAGGGAAGGGAGGGGAAGAAAGGAGAAAGGCGTGACGGTTAAGTGAGAGAAAGAGCACCAAGAGAGGAGTGTGCGTGTCCACGGCATCTCACCACAAAAGCTTCTGCTCAGATGAAAACAGACAACGTAAGTAACAGTAGCAGCTAAAAGCTGGCTCTGCTCATGGATGTTGGCTTACAGATGCATAATGAGAAAAAAAGGTGAAACAGTTGTCACTGTATAAAAAGTAATGACAAATCCCTAAGTGTTTATGTGATACTTACACATATTAAAACTATTCTTAAATGCATAGATATACATATAAGTGTATACAAACATACATACTCACACACGCACGCACATACATATGCATGCCCACAGACCTACATACATACTGCAGAGAATTCCCAGTTTATTCACTGCATCTATTCATCTTTTCAGAAGGGTCTTACAAAGTGCTAGAAAGTGCAATGGGGTGAACAGATGTCAGATCCTCCATTACTTAGAAGGTTCCAGTACTTTCTATCTGGATTATTAATCATAGTGAAATTTAATACCACACCTTTTAATCTTCAAAATTTTCCTCATGAGGACTAAATTGCTATTCCCAAAATCTGTGTACAGCCAGCCAGCCATAAGTGTTGCTATAGCATGAGAAATGCTCGGGCTTATATCAAAATGTCCTACATTGCAATCAACTGCAGTTGGAAGAGTAAGTGCTGTATTTTCCAGTGGCTCCACTTACAAGGGAGGATTTTTATTTGAGAAATGGAGCCATGAGCTAGTTAACTGAAGATCCCACTGCAGCAGAATGAGTCAGTTTAATGTCAGACTTCAGCTAAAGAGCAGCCGGCTTCCTTGTAGCGCCTGCTTGTACTTTGTTCTAGCCCTACAGTTAGGACTGAAGAAGCTAAACCTCGGCTGCCAGGCACTGAAGTAGCTGCTCTTCTCTGACCTACGGGAGAGCAGGTGGATCTCCAGTCTGCTGTTCCTGTCCTGCCAGCAGCAGGAGGGTGCCAGCAATATAGATTCCATATGCTCACCAAACTGGGCAAAACTGAGAATTCTGTCCTTTGGGAAATAACAGATATTTCACAAAGGTTTCATTCTGAAAAATATTGGATCAAATCAAATATTCCATTTGATTGGAACAATTTTCCTTTTCAGGTTAAAAGCATTACACCCTAAGTTTACAGCTAATATTAAGTCTTTCACTGAATTTTTTCATGTGACTAAGAACAGCCTCTGTGGTTGGCAGGGGGACAATAGTGTTCCTGTCCGCTGTGGGTTAGCCCCAGTGGGTGAGTGTTAAAACCAAACACTCAATCCAGCATGAACTAAAAAGGAAAATCAAGTAAAGCTGGCAGCCATCTGACTTAATCTCCCAGAGATTATCAAAGGTGACGTGCCACCTCTGAGCCCAGCCAGGGGCTTCCACTCTGCTTTCTGCCTTTGGTTTGGTGGGATGCCCCGACTGAAGATGGACAGGAAGACAGATACAGTCACACATCATTCAAAACACTTGGTAGAACATTAACAGCCACGTGCTCAAGGAACACAGACATGAATATGCACATGCTGTATTACAGCCATGCTTTTAGTTACACACATCAACATTATAAGGGAAGGAACCAGGAAGCTGCATTATGCATTCAAAAAGTGAAAATACTCTTTTATAAAAAGATATTTTCACATTTAAAATATTTCTCCATTCCTCGACTATGACAATATTGTTCTTACACTGACATCATTTGTTGAAGGGTGATGCACAGAGAGGTGCAGGTTGTTATACTCCTGACTTTTCAGCATGCACATGCCTTGCTTAACAATGGTATCTCTTTTACTTGTGATACCCTAAACAATCACACAATAATTACACACAGGCCCTCCAGATCTTGAATTTAGTGTTCTCTTTCCTTCACACTGTTAGAAGTGTTGATCAGATTCTAAACCCAAGATCTGAGAAGACTGGGTGAATGAAAAGACAGAGGTTAAATATACCCCTTTTAAAAAACAAAGTTCAAAGCAATTGGTTTCCACAACCAATTGCAAAAATAAAAGCTAGTTATCTTAGAACAGCCTAAACTTCCTTAGCGGTAGCAGAAGCAGTGGTTTAGGCTTTCACTTGTGGTACTTCAACAGTTTCAGCAATGTTTTTCAAGAGGTTTTAGTCACATCACACACACCAAGGCAAAACTTTCACTTGTTAACAGGATTCCCATAAAAATAAGAGAAAAGGGTACAGATTTTCATCTGCATCATTTTCTGTATGACTCTGGAAGTAAACTCAAGATATTAGTGTTTGGAAGGGGTGCTGTGCTCTGACAAAGTGGCAGAGGTGAGACCCTACAGACAGATGAAGCACCTCCACAAAATGAATGGGATTCTTCTACCAAGCTGAGAAAGAATCAGGAAAGATAAATCCCAAAGCAAGTAAGATTAAAAACACCCTTATAGTGTGACTTCTGCTTTCTAAGACAATTGCGACAGAATAATTATCAATGTAAATTGGCTAGAGTTTCATCACCCCAAAGGAGTCACATCATTTGCATGACATCACACCCATACTTCATTAAAATCAACAGAGAATGCCACATCAGTGTAAATTACATACATTAAGTATTTTTTCAACTTTATGTAATCTACTACTTCTAACCTTCTCTTCTCAGTTTAAATTTTACATTTAACTAATATAATTATTTATTTTTTGCTGAATTTAACACACTCTCCAGCAATTTCTGGACAATGCTCACATCAGAGACAGAAAGTGGGAATTTAGAGACAATCCTCTGCCCTTAGAAAACTAAAGATCGAAGTTGAGGACTCTGTGAACTTTCCTAAGTAAAGCAGACCAATCACATTTTCAAATAAAAAATTGCTTCTTCTTTGGGCAATATGTTTACTACAAAAAATTACTTTTTAGATCTTTTCTATATCAGTACCTCATATCAACCTAAATCTGAACTTTAGTGGAGTAAGACTTTGGAAATTATTTTAATGTTAGGCTAAAAATACATCACTAATACACCAAAAAAAGGCTCAGATAAGGTTCCCCAAATCCTGAGGGATTGAAAACTACATAAATAGTTAGGAGGAATTAATCCCAGACTCTAGTGACAAAAAAATCTGAAAGCATTTAAAGGAACTGAGCAAGCTCAGATGCCAACTCCATTTGCAGGATTAGAACATCAGCAAGAAATGCCGGGCGCATGGTGGGAGCAGCACCACTGGGCACCAGTGGCAGGGCACAACGCTTGCCGTACCAGTAAGATTTTTTTAAAAAATTCTTCCACTTGCAAGCAGACACAGCAGGAGCACAAGGGATCATGCTACCCCAGAAAACAAATCTTCACACATACAGCATAACACAAATACTTGGCTCTATACAGAAGTGATACTAACTTGGCAGCGGTGTTGGTTATGACCTAAAAGAAGAGAAAGAGAACAAACAACATCAAAAACAACCAAACAAAAAAAAGTCCATAGTTTTTAGGCTGCAAAGGGCAAAATGTATTTATAGACACTTACTAAGGCTTTTTTCAGACCATCTACAAGTAAGAACAAAAAGTAAATGTATTACCCCAACATGATTAAGAAAGGATAAAACGTAAGGATTATAGTTGATCCACTAGGACTTAGTAGGGTACCATGGCATTTTGGCTGACCCTTGAACATGATTTTATTGCTGTGCATCCCTAAAAGTACTATTATCAAATGTATGGGGGGAGCAAGTGGAGCGAAGATAGAAGCATTTGCAGAGTATATTCTCATCTGAAAATAGAAAATGAGTGGTAGAGATTATATTCTTCTCTCAGATACTAAATATTCAGGGAAAAAGTCTGTTCTCCTCAGACTGCCCTCAGAGTTAGTATTGCAAGATCGATTTTTTGGTCTTTTACATGCTGGAGAATATCTAAATAATATATTGGTAGATGTTTTAAATCTAAAACTAAGGAAAATGCCTTTGTATGTAAGAAACTGTTGGCCTAAATCTGACTGTACCTACATTATGCCAACAGTAGTGTAAGCCAGTTAATTTCAGAATAGTCATTCCTAACTTATTCCATGTGACATGAAGCAAGTCTGTGCATTATGTTGTTTTTTGGATATCCATATCAGGATATTTTATTCCATCTACTATGTACATATTATGAAAAATATATATGTTCATGCTATATCCTGCTTCGCTGCATAAACAAGAACTGATGGTGGCTTGCACAGTACTTCCAAAGAAACCCAATACAAAACATAGGCCTTATGTGGGCCAAAGCTGGGGATGATGAACAGATCAGACTGTAATATTACATTATTTGCTAATACGTCTTTCTGGTGTTTGGATGAATAACATTAATGGGCTATGACATTTATTTTAACTTAGTTTTTTCAAAGCTTAGAATACCCCTATTTTGATCTTATATTCTTGGGTGAAGAGTAATTAATCCTATTTTGCACAAAATAAAAAGGAAGAGAGTCCAGGATCAGTTAATAAACATTTCTTATTCAGCTGCACAGAATGCTGTTGACAGAACTGGGCACTGAACCTTCCAGTTTGTTGCTCTAACATTTCTACTTGCTGCTGTTACGTGCCTACAAAATACTGGGCAGCAATGTTATACTTTAGAGTGACATTCGAAGTGGATTTGTCTCCTGCTTTTGCCTTGCAGAACCTTTAATTTTACTGCATCTTTTTATATACAGTCCTTTTGCATTGGTTCATCCAGCTGCCTTTCTCATGATCAAAACACTCTGATGAGCCAAAGCTGCAGTAAAAGCTTTGCCCTTCTGCATTTCCATGGAAAAGTAATCACAGATCACCTTCTGCAGTTACTGTTCTTCAGGCTCTCGGATTCAAGAATATTATTCTAACTTCACAAACCCTACATTAAGCCAAATATATCAGCCTGTTACAGGAACCAGTAGAGATATATTAGGAACAAGCTGTAGCCTGTAAGCACCTCAGTGATCCTATATCCATTTTAGGTACGTGCAGGACAGCTGGACGCTCATTACAACGAAACACGGTGTAATAGTATCATTTTCTGAAGTGGACTCTGCTGCCTGCTTTAATCTTCTAATGAAGGCCTCTGCCTTACACATAAAATAATATTTAAAAGGCAGAACTACCATCCCTATCGTTCCTAAAATCCCTTAATTAGAGGAACCACTTCTTTGCATATAAAAATATGTTCAAAGACAAAAATCATTATGTGCACACACCAAGAATAGCTCAACAGCCACATCTCTCAGTAAAGATTTTTTAGATGTGAAGAAGCTACTACAGCTTCCTTCAGAAAGAGTAAATCTTTACTTCTTCTTATGTTCAGTATGGGATGAGAAAGTTCTCTCCAGTTCAGAGCCACACAGTATTCTAGCTTGATTCTAAATACGGACATGTATGAAACACCCAACTTGCTGCTCACAGAGGTCACAGAGTAAGAAGCCAGTAACCCAAGCCACCTGGCACGTACTTGTGGGACAGGTATTTACTGCCCTTGACCTACAATGTGAAAAATAACTTACACTGGAATGAAAAAGAACCACATGTTACAAGCTATGACTCACTTCGTATTTATTAATACTTCCCTTTCCAGAGCTTTCAGCACATGAAGTTCCACACTCTTAACAGGCCACGTCTAATTTTCACCCTGGGCCAGGGTGATAAAGCTTTAATTTAAAAGTGTGTCAGATAAACAGATGCTTTGCTATTCTTCTCAGATCAAGGAAATAATCTCAAAATGAATTTTAGCTTTCTGACAGGATTTTCCGAAGGGTTTAGCTAAACCTCTAACAGCAATTCACACAATTAAATTTAAATAATTTAGTGAAAAGGACGCCAAATTGAAATAAGAATTATACCTTAAGACCAACCCCCAAACCTGAATTTTCTTACAGCTTTTACCATACTGCTAAGTGCATGTTCACGAATGCGTAACAAATCCACTGTTTTGGAGCACCATAATTTCACAATTTTTATGCACAACAATCTCATGTTGTGCAACACGATAAGAATGTCCACAACAGAGTCCAGAGGTGATTTTGCAGTGCTCACAGTGCTTTCCTTTCACACATACCCACAATGAGACCCAGACTATCATGGACGAAACAAGTCCCAAGGTAGTTACAGGTTCCAGGTTACCCTTCACAGAGCAGCAGGAAAGTTGCCTCTCCCTTCATGGGTAACACTCAAGTGGGAGTGGGAATGACAGGATTACTGAACTCTGAACTTTCTCTGCATATAAACAAGAGATGTACAACTCTCTAAATCTCAGTGGAATTACCTGGAAAGACAGATGTACTTAGATGAACTTTTCAGATCGTTCCTGGGCTGCAGCATGAAGGCTGAATTTTTTTAACAGAACATTTAGTCAACTTTTCATAAATTTTCTTGTTTTTTATCAGTGCTACAGATATTACAGGCAGATGGACAGAGTATTTCCCTAAAATACTCTTCAGACTAAAAAAAATAAATCTCAGATGGTTGTTCTAAGGTAGAACCTTGCTTTGTAATTCAGCACACTGCTGCAGTGTGCACTAGTGTGTACATATAAAGGAGATGGAAAACATGGAAAAGCAGCACAGTGAAGACAGTGAAGTATTTTCAGTAGGTACACCTTTTTTGCACCCCAACAATCACTGTCATATTATGTAGGCATAGTGCAACTCCTGTGCAACTCTGGAATCAGTAGAACGGTTCACACTCTCTTTGGTGAGTCGATGGATGCAGCTGTGTTCTAATTTTGATAACAAGGAAAGAGTCAGAATGCTGAGGCACCCAAAACACAGCCCCTTCACCCCCACCCCTGCAGACGTTAAGGAGGGTTGTGAAGATAGTGGGAGAAAGATAGTGAGATATAACCCCAGGAAACTCTGCATATTGAAATAAGACAAGGATTAGTTTTTCTCAGGAAGACTGTAAATTAAGAGAGAATAATTCTGAGGCTTATTTTGCTGAACATGCTTACTAACTGAAATTATTTTCTTTTAAACACTAATTGCCTTTTTTAATTATGCAGTATGAGGAGGGAGGATAGGATTTTTTCAGATAAATTAATTAGGATTGTTATTGCCGAGTGCTCAAGAGAGTTACAATGAATCATCTAAACTGCTTGAATCATCTAGAACATGTATATATGCTCTTTTATAAGGATGACATATCTTTGCTTTGCTACAACTTAAAAAACCTTGGTTCAACTCTTGCAAAGAGCTTCTGCAATGGCATATTAAGTACCTGAAAATACCATTTGCTATCAGATCTTGAGTGGATTGTCTGGTTTTTCTGTTTTTCCTCATACAGCCAAGTCCCCAGCGTCAAAAGTACACTTTTCCCCATATTCATAATAAGAAATTTATCTTAATTTTAAATAAACACAAATAAACAAATAAGAGACTTGCTTGAAAAATAATACATGAGGGAGAAGAATTAGGAAAACATGCTTCTCATTGCTTTTTCTCATGTATTGTAGCCCAAGCTCCTCACTTCACAAACCAATAAAACAGTTACCTGCAATACAGTAACACTGAAAGCCATGACAGCATGGGATTAAACTATCTGGGTAGTATCTAGAGATCATTCCTTCATTCCTTTTTACATACAAGTTATGAAAGAAGATAACCGATGTGAGACAATGTTGAAACCAGAGGACCAAAAATATTGCAGTTTTGATTCATTTTGCCTCAGAAAGCCAATACATTAGAGCAGGAATTATAGCAGGACACTCCAGTAGACCAGCATGTCAGATTTGCTGGGCAAATAGGAAAGTACGTAAGATGAGATCTATTTTATAGCAGCTTCTGTAATGGCCGACAGTGCTAGTTGTTTCTATGAGACTACATGCATTTAAATTGCTAAGTGCCAGAACCCTGAGATGATCACAGCTAGTGACACATAGTGTTCCTCCTCACGCTCTGATGACTATTGCAATTCATGCAACTCTGATGACTATCCATAAAGCAATTCAGATACCAAAGACCAAGAGTTATTCTGTAATGGTACTGTCTATGTGTTTTGGGGGATATTAGAATATTTAATGGTTGTTTCAGACCTTAATCATGATTATCAGACAAATGCACAATAGGGTAGGTATTACTACATTCATTTTTCAGCAAATATATTACTTATTGAAATATTAAATATTTTGTCATGTTACCTACCCTCTAGGAAGTCCGCCTTCCGAAGCCCTTCGGTTGAGACTTAATTTATGCATCTCAGCCATTTCCCTGAGAGTCTCTGCTGAGTAAAGGCCAATAGGGTTGTTATACTGCCTTGCAGGGCTCAGCTGGTGTGAAGGACTATTGCCATCAGCCAAAACAGGGCTTGGCTTTGAACCTAGATTACTCTTGGCAGGTGAAATGTCAGGAGTCATAGACTGAGAGGACATGGAAGATCTAACTGTGGTAGTCTTTAAGTAGGAAGAACTATTTGAAAAGCTGATCTCTTGCTTGTTGAGGTAGCCTGAAAACGTTCCATTGGTTTCTAAAATACTACCCATAGGCCCAGTCGCCGTGTTAGTTAGAGGACTGAAGGTTGTTCTGTTGCCATTGATTTCCCAAGCAGGTTCCTGTAGTAGCAAACATGCAGGCCAAGAAAAGAAAAAAAGAAAAGAGCAATCATAGAACACATGCAAAAATAACATATTTGCAATTACTGCTTTCTAAACATATTGATAAACTTGCAATAAATAGATTGGGGGCAAAGCATCCAACCTTTCAGGGAAGATTTTTAACAAAGAAATGCATTGCTTCAAAATAAGGGAAGCAAAACATACTCAAGCATTTTTTTACTGGGTTTTAGTTGAAATCAATAAATAAAGCTTAACATTAAAAGAGCATTTGCTAGTAGTCAACGTCATAGCAATAATTTTATAAAGACAACACTGTCCATTAACTTCTAGGATAATTAAGAAATCTTATAAAATAGTCTTGAGGTCAGAATCATTTGAGATAATACACAAACATAAAAGTCAATGCCATTATTATAAAAAGATAACCACACCATTCTATTTTCCATGAGCACGTCAGGTTATTGAAGCCCACACATTGCATTGCTTTCATAGGCTCTGGTTCATGCTAATTAGGCCATGCAGAATGGTTAGCAGACAGACCAAGACGACTTGAGAACAGGTACAGCTCAACAGATAGGATGCGTCTATTCTCATAATTTCTGCACAATTTGCACTGGAAGGAATGTGAGTACCGGTATGTAGATGATGAGTGTATGATCTTACAGTCATATCCCAGATGTTTGTAACAGGACAGTAGGTTGGATTGTCATAGTCCAACCCACAGGAATCTCTCCTACAGTAGCTGTACCCAGAGAAGTCTGTGCTGATGCTCAAATTACGTTGTACCTCATTTCGGCTGACACTGCTCCAATTGCCATCTTAACATCTTACAGGCATCTCCCCCATAGCCTTGCATGAAACATAAGCCTGAGAATAATTTGACCTCTTATTTTCTACTTTCGCTACTCCTGGTTATCATTAATACCATTAACTGATTTGGATACTAAGGTTCACTAGAAAGATATTTTATACTCTCCTCTTGGATTTTTCTATATTGCATATTTAAGTTTAGGGAGATTACATTTGAAAAATTGAGATATTATGGCTTGATTAATTAAAATTAATTAAAAAAAACCACCCTAAAGATCTACGGATATGATTAATCATAACATTAAATACATTTAACACATTTTAAATCAAAAATGTGAGGCGGATAAAATGAACTGAGGATATTTTTCTTAGTAGTAAATAGGAAGTGATTTTAGCTGGCATTAATAGCTGCCTGAGGCTGTGGAAATAATCCTAAAAGCGTTTTTCAGACTCTGCCTTTTTAAATAAATACATTTGAATTACATCCTTCAGTCATAACATGCCCTGACACAGCAAACAACCAATCTTTAAGTGGCCAAGTGTAAGCTTCCAAGTATTATTAAATAAACTGAAAACAGAGATTCTCTCTAAAAATATGTTGTAAGAGAGGGCACAAACGCACAAGGTCACATTCCTAAAATGTCACCAGTTGTACAAATGAGTTTACATGCTAGAAGAGAGCGATAAAAAATATTTTTTAAAAAAAATAATACAGAGGCAATAGAGAAGAAAAAGAATAGGCCAGAGTTATAGTTGGTTGTTACTCTGAAAATTCTGTGTCTTTTATCTAAGTTAACTGCAGGTTTCCTTTCTAAACCTATCGATAAAAGGACACGCAAAGAGATCTGATTATAAACTATTAGTTTGAACTGATAATGAGAGAAACGCCACATATTTCTTTAATTCTAATGTATTTCCATAGTTTTGGTGTTCCCAGACACTAAGAGTAGGCAAAGGGAAAATTATAGGACCACCATAAAAAATGATGGTTGACGATTTTGCTCAGCTTTATGACATGAATGATGTTTTAGTTTCAATACTCAAACAATTTCTAGCTGGAATACCCTTATTGTTGGCAACTCAGCACTAGAATTCCCAAGAACCCAGCAGTGCCCAGTTAGTATTTTCCATTTAAGTTAATATTCATGGTAGTTTTAAGTTAGGGGTTTTCCCTGTGTTTGTGGGGAAAGGGGTGAAACAAGAAGTGTCTAAGAAAGCAGCTGTGTAATTTCTAAAGAATTACCGCCCAATAATCAGCTTATTTAGCTGTTTCCTTTTGTGATGGAAAAAGAATCTCTCATTTAGTTTATTCCCAGTAGGATATTTTAGAATTTTTTTTCCTCCAGTTCAGTGGCAAAAACAGATCAATGCAGCATTTCTGAAACCATTTCTGAATGTGAAGATCAGGTTTCTCATACTGAGCAGCCGCACCGCTCTAAGCATTACATCATATGAAATGCAGCCAACAGTAACAAATATTCCCCTGTTTCCCATCTTTCTCACCCCATTCTGCCTCCCGGACTATGTGGCTGGAAAAGCAAGGCTGCATCTCAAACTACTCAAGTCTGATGCTACACTTCAGACGACCAGAAGAGGAGGCTCTGACACTGAGCAATGGGCTCCTTCTCCACAGAAAGATGCCGTGATCCTGCAGCAATCTCTCACTACGCGGGGAATATTGTGCTTTAATTTCCCAGTGTGCTGTCAGAGAATGAGCTTAAAATTGATAAATGTAGAGGAGTCTCAAAAACTTGGGAATAGAAAGAAGCTACGAATCAGCTCAATTTCCATTCTGAAATATTATTATTATTTTCTTTATAAATATTCAATTTCTGTGAAAGGCAAATGCTTCTTCTTATCTATCAGAGAAGCAAGAAACAAATCATCTTTATTCCCCTTATGCACTTCTGGGAGAACGATTTTAATGCTACACTAATGAATTTGACCTCGACATGCCCAAGAAGCAGCTGTTGCTTTAAACTTTTTATAGAAACAAGGAAATGGAGGCACTATGGCCTGAATGGCCTGAAATTGAATGACTCTGCTCGAGGAGTCCAACAAACAACTGGCTCAGCCAGCTCTTCCATCCTATGCTTTACTTACAAAGTCAATCATCTCGTCATCTATTTTCTCTCAGCCACACAGGTTCCCAAATATGCCGGGAAACAAATCATAAGCATTAGCAGATCCTCACTGAGACTCTGAAATAAGTGTGTCCAGTACTGTTTCATAAAAAGGCTTAACACAGTCATATTATTAAAATTAAAGAGGCTGTCTTAATACCTTTATGCAAAGGACAAATGTTAAAGATATGCTTAGTCTTAAAGCTTCAGCTTGAACATTTTGAACTGCACTGAGCTGAATCTTCACCTCTGTTGTGCCCCCCATGAAAAGCTGCAGGAACCCACTGACAGTTTTGTTCCAGTCCTTGGACTCGTGCTTACTCTTCTTATCATTTGAATGCTTTCAGCGTTAGTTATGCCCTTTCTTCCAGCTATGCCACACCTGTGTGAACGGCTTGACTGAATCTTTTGACTAAATCAAAAAGATTTGACTAAACTAAATGAAAATTGTTTCCAGTTTGAGTCTAATGTCATATAGTAAGATAGCGCAACTGCAAATCAGTCAAACTTTTATTTCCAGTAATAGCCCTACAGCTCAGTTGATGCTATACTTATGGTTACAGAACTTGTATCATCCATAACATTGATCAGCTCAAGAAAGTAAGCAGAGAATGTGCATTACTTGCAGAATGTAGAAAAAATTCTACCCTGGTGAAGAACTCCAGGGTTTTTATACCTTCCTTATATCTTTGTAAAAGAATGTATGCTTATTTTTCTAAAACACAAAAAAAACATGACCATAGCAGTCAAAGAAGAAATACATGCTTGAAAATTAGTGGAAGCTGCAATGAGATCAGCAATAATGTACAAGAGAATGTATGGTTTAAACTAGACACTGAACTTGCACATGCAGATTTTTTAGCTAACATTGCCATGCCTTAACCTTGACCCAGAGAAAGGTGAGAAAAACTTATCTCGACGTTTGTGATTGTGACACTGTTGTGATTGTCTTGTAATGTAGTTTTTTGCTTTTTTTAAAATGCAATTGAATTTATTTCATGTGAACCATCAGAGTCTAAACACTGTCAAGCAGTGAGGTAGAGGTGACAGCTTCTGCCTATGTGTCATGGAATTCTTCATTTCTACAGTGACACTGTTACTAGAAATAATAAAGGGAGAAGCAAAGAAACCTTGAATTTTAAAGTATATTTACTGTAACATACCTTATTGCAACATCCCCATAGCACTGTTTGTATCACTAAAGACTCTCTATTCTGGATTTTGAGACTTCTCCAATGGCTCAATGCCTTCATTCCATTCCCAACCACGCTCAGAAAAGAATTTTTCTTCACTTAAAAATTACTGTTGTCTACCAGAGTATACTAGTGACACAAATGTCACTCCTCTTGACCTGTAAAAGGTCCCCCTCTCCAGCACTTCCCGCTGGGCCAAAGACCCTAAACCCGAGACAACCTTTCTGAACAGTGCTAGATACCCTGTTTGCCACCATACCTTCTCCTAGTTGCCACCCTTTTCCTCCAGAAAGGCTCAGTAAATGTCTTTTCCAGCTGCAAGTACTGCCTGTAGTCCATTCAGAACAGGCTGCCTCCAACAGTTCCTCGAAACCTTTCCTAAGCACCCATGCACAGAATGCTTAAGTGTGAGACAACATGCTACTGAAAAAGGGTTGAGTCCTTTGAACCTCATCTCTCTCTGAAGGAGACTTTATAGCTTTCATGCCAAAGGCACTTTTAGGACCTTTAAAAAACACACAAACACAGTTTGTGGAGTTAACTTTTCTATAAGATAGATAGTTAAGGGAGAAAAATATTTTGTGTGGTCAACAGCTTTGAACACCTACGGCAGTAATTTTAAAATTGACACTTTCCAGGGAAGAAATGCACCTAATGCAGAGTCATGAAAATAAAAGCTTTTATGTGATGGAAGTAGGCAAATTCATCATACCTACACAGGTGCTAATAAGGGTCCCAAAAGATAGTTATCAGTCTTGTGCTGGTGAATAACTCTGAAGAGCCGTGTCTACTTGCTGCCCTGAAAACTAACAGCATTCTGTGTAGTTCTTGAGGGAAAAACACATACTCTCTCCTCCTTCCTGTCCCTATTACTTTGCTGGTGCAGTTGAACACCAGTCTAACGAAAAGAACGATCCATCGTTTTTGTTCTAGGAATTTCACAGTACTGTTTGGTGACTCTTCCAACAACATTCTCCAAGATAACTTTTCAAAATCATTATATAAGCAGAAACAACTCTGAGCAAGATAAATTCTTAATTAATCTTTTTTTTTTTTACAAGATCTAGAGCGAAATAACATTATTTCTATCTCAATTAATACATGGGCCAGACAAGTTGATTTCAAATTTAAAAAAATAAAATGGAATCAAATTATTCTCCCCAAATGATTCTCCTCTGTTAGTTTGAACATATTTGCAGCGATTACAGGGGTGATGTTACCTTCTGATCTCTGGATTTGGAAAGCATGTTGTTTATATAAATTACTAAAAACTGGTCTATGGAAGTCATAACTGCCAAAACCAGTAGAATGTGATGTAATTCCCCATGTATTTTGATCTTCACTGTTTCTTATTTATATTCATGCTAGGGATGAAACTCGCACTCACAGAAGGGGTAATGTTGCAGCAATGGAGATTTTACCTTCTCTCCATTTATCTAATTATATGCATCAGCAATAGAAATGTCCTACCCAGGGGTTGAGCCTAAGGATAAATACCATCTTCGAGGTATCCTTGCTGCTCGGTGCCTCCAAAAATACAGATGATGAGTTGCCAGGTACAGTCAATGAATGTTCTAATATGAACATTTATTTTATGGAAGATGACAAGCTTTGACAACAGAAACCAAACCATCCATTTCCTCTGCTACTTGCAGACTTAACTTGACTTAACCTCTGTATTTTTTATTCTCATGTTCTTTTAAATAATGTGACAAGAATGCAATATAATGCAAGCTTTCAAATGCCCTAATGTCCTCTTTCCAAACCAGTGTCTTTTCAGTTGTAGTCAGGATTTTGATGCACTGAGGCACAGCCTAATGTTTTTTCCCCAACAATCTACAAAAGCAAATGTATATTTTAAGAAGCTTTGGTGGTCTCTTGTAGCCTAGATGAAAATAAACTGCTCAGAATGGGTTAGACCAGATCACATCAGAGGATAGCTGGATGCTTTGGTTCTGCTAATCAGAAATTAGCAACATACACTGCATCGTGGCAGTTTTGCTGTCTGTGCATTCATTCAATGTTTACCTATTTGGGGTGGGCAAAAGCTATTTCCTATAGTATGTATTTACTTTCACAGTGGAAATAAAAATTATATTAACTCTGGCTGAGGATAAACATGTCACATACCTTCTGGTGGGGAATTACAGCCCTGGGAGAGTCAATTCTGGGTGCTGTGGTTGAAACTGGCACTGGACGTTTAGATCTGGGGAACCGAAAAAAAAAAGAAAAAAGATTAGCAATCTGAACTCCTAATTTTTCAGCTTTAATTTCATGTAAAAATGATGCTTTATCAGGAGTAAGAGCTAAGCATAGTCTAGACTTTTTCTAGTGATCATTGTGATTTTTCTACATCCTTATTTCCAAAGGTCTTAAATGTGAGAAAAAGTTTGATACAGTTTCTCCAAATGATGAAAAGCCACCAGTTACAGAAGCAGCCTCTGACTTGGGAGATCATCCATTTTGCAGTACTTCACGACAAACTGCATTTTCACAGCTGACAATCAGCCACAACTAGATAAATTCAGGCTTGGGCAGACTCTGGAAAAAGGGACTTAGGTTTTAAAATGCAGAGACTAAACCTTGGTACTGAAACATCTCGAGATCAACTCCTGGAAAGATTATTATTTAATAGCTTAAAGTGTATAGCAACTGCTAGAATTTAAACCTCTCTGCAGGAAGAAACATGGGCTTAATTTCAGACAATTTAGTTTCAAAGGCAGCAGATCACTATTGCATTAACCATATTCCACACCACATGTCTGCTTTTCACCTATATTTGACAAACACACATACTTGATCATTTAAAAACCAAGAATAAACCCCACTAAAATACTTTCAGAAAACATAGTTTGTCCTTCCATTGGAACATAACAAAGAAAGCACAGTGACAAACGCTGACTGAAGCACTCTAGGATGTCCAGGTAAGTGAAGAGGTATTTGTGGGAGTTGCTGTGAGAACACTCCCCTGAAATCTTTCCAGTACACGTGGGATCACCAGAGAAAATGAAATGAAAAATGTAAAAATAGTCAAAAGAATCAGAATTATACAAGTAATACCCTATTGCCAACCTACAGATCAGGATTATGCCCGGAATTCTCATCTTTAGAAAGTACATTTCAAAAATTAGGGGAGGTATAAAAATGAAATAAAAATACTTAAAAGCATACAAATCAAGGAAAAGTGACTGAGATACTCTGAATTGTTTGCTTTAGACAGGAGATGGATAAGGGAAGACATTACAGAGGCTTAGAAAATAATGAATGGTAGAAAAAGGGAAATAAGGCCATGTTCCTGGACATTAAGTGAAATTGAAAAGACAACACATATAAAATTGATAAAGGCAATCCTTTTTTCCTAGAGTTCTTGATTAACCTGAGGTGAAACTCATTGTTACAAGACATCATTGAGACTATGAGAATAGCAGGATATCAGAAAGGTTTAGGTATTTGTACTTACAATAAAAACCCCAACAGCTGCTTTAGATTGGGTAAAAATAAGGAACCAATATACAGGTTTTCATTTTTCATGGCACAACTCATGAGACTGATAGTGGAAGACCTTCTGTGCTAGGTTCATTATCTTCTTACTGAGGGCTGTGTTGCACTTTCCTCTGAAGTACTTACCAGTGGTATCTATCAGAGACAGAAAGCTGAGCTAGACAAAAACTGGGCTCACCCACAGGGGCAATCCCTGCATTAATACCTAGCTTCACACTGAACTCCATAAGTAGCTTTAGTCACCACACATAAAATATTTCCATAAGCAGGAGCAAACAAACAAAAAAACTTGGGAAAAAGGAGTAATCATTACAGGAACTGGAAAATTTCCATATAGAAGACATGGAAATTATGCCACTTTGAGAGCTGAAAACAAAGATGATTTAATAGATGCCTACCTCCCAATGAGATACTATGAAAATGAACACATTTTGAGGAGACAATGAAAACTGGCATTTTGTTAAACAACAGGTAATTAACTTGTGAAATTCACTGACAAAGTATTCTTGAAACAAGAGGCTAGAAAATTGTAGAAGGCACTAGCGTTGATACTCACAGTTGGAATATATCACAATATACTCCTGAAGACATAATTAGCAGAGAAATATATACCTCCAAGTTCTAAGAACAAGAGCTAACCACTAACTGCCTAGAACTAACTTTCCTTGAGTGAGTTACTAACTGATCTTCCCTCAGGAGTGACTGCTGATCCCTTCCTCCAACCGGTTTAGCTTAAAAAGAGAAACAATAAATCATATTCATGAGACAGGCACATGTATCGTGAAAGACAGCCAAAAAAGAGAAAGAAAAAAATAAATCAGCTGCAGCCCAGAACACAGTGACAGTTGCTGAAAATTGACTGTGACAACTTATGAACAGACAAAAATTTAGGGGGAAATTCTGATCCTCCTTTCTTTACTGTTGTTTCTGGGTACACTCAGTTCTTTCTCTGAAGTTACGTGGGGGGACCTGGCCATACTTGATACCACAGCCACGCAGAGCACACACTAACTGTCCCCTCTGCTCTCCTTACTGATCATGAATTGTAGTGCCAAAGCTGCTCAGCATTGTAAATGTTGTTTGTCAGGTACAGAGGCAGAGCAAGCAACCATGTACTTACTGCAGGTTTGGTGCATAACTGGAAAATATTTGTATTGCTGCAAAGGAATTTATTTACGAGACTACTCCATCACTTCTGCTGTTTATTGCATGTCTATTTTTCCTCACTCATCACCTGATCACAGAAGATGATGTTAAAAAGCTGTATTTCTTCTGTGTTATTGGTAAGCTACATCCGTCATTCACAGTGCTATCCAACCAAGATCTTTATTTCACACTGACTTTGAGGTTTCAAGATGTTACCTTAAAACAATGAGGTTCCTACATAACTCTGCCCTGGATGTTTATAGCTTTGATATTTAAAAGCAGAATGATGAGGTTTGCTAGATTTAGCAGAAGCTTGCACCAGAGAAAAGGGCAGAAGAGGTGAAGCCAATTTGTGAAATGGAAGTGTATGCACTTACAGAATAAAGTGATTATTTACATAAGAGGCATTATTCCTCTGGGAAAAACATCTGCAAATTCAGGAAAATTTCTTTCCTCCTTCTTTTGCTAGACCAATCAAATCCTGCAGCAATATAAGTTTGCTTTTCAAGTGATGGTGGTGCTGTTGTAAACCTGTGTGTCCAGGTTTACTTTTTAATCCATTGATTGCAAAATTATTTTAATCCAAACACTCAGGGAGTATGCTTGCTTAGTAGGGCTATGAGGAGGATGAAAGTCCAGATTTCACAAATGACTGATAATTTTGGATTTGATGTTGAAATGTTCCAGCAACATTGTTTCTCTGAAGCAAATAATTTGATTTCAACTTTTAGACATTTTCTTCTACATTTTCAAAGTTAAAAATGGAAACAAAAACTTCATTTCAGAATGAAAACTTGAAACAGTTTTAATGATTCATCATTCTGGTATTTTTTTAATTCTCCTTTTCACAGATACAGCTTCTGTCCCCCTCAGTAGTGGTTCTCTTTCTTAATGAAGTTCAAAACCAAGATAGGTGTAGTTTTGCAAAGCAGTTCAATTTTGATAGCACTGCTGATATCACTGTCAAAATTTCCACTTGTTCCCATCTACCTAAATATATCTTAAATTGAAGAGCACTTGACTTCAATCCTGGTATTTTTGCACTCAACAACAAAGGTTCATTAGGAGTCAACTGCACTAAGGGGAGCTCCCTGCCTAAGGAAGGGCTGCAAAAGTGCTCTATAATGAACTATCAGTTTAACCTGTGTCCTCACGGAAGCACAATACTGTACTTGCAGAGAGGTGACATGATTTAAGAGATAATAGCTCTTTTTCATCTTTATGTGGCTTTTTTATATTTCATATCTTCACCAATCAATGTCTGTCTTCTCTCTTCTAATTCTCAGGACAGCTAAAATCAACATTTATTTTCTTACAGTAAGCTTCTGCTTTCATTTCATTACACATGAGCACTTATTTATACCTTGTTGAGCATCTTAATAATTGTATCTTAAAATTTCAACCACTAGAAAATGAAAAGGGGTCAAATGCATGGAAACGTAATAAACCAGATTAGATTAGGGTTAGAAATGCCAAGAAAACATTTTACATACTTTACTTATTACCTAACTGAAATGGAGTCATTCTGGAAAGGAGTGGGTGAGTACGTAGCAGGATGCAAAAGAATAGAGCACGTAGAATTGGGCTTCTGATATATATCTGTTTTAATGCAATAATATTCTTAACAATTTGGCCAAAGCAGGGGATGGGAGGGGAAGGGACAGATAAATATTACTCATGGTTATCACTTCATCTATTTAATCTATTTAATAAATGTTAAGATCAGTAATGTGTCGGTTAAATCTTCAGCTAAACAGTGAATTAAGTAGCCAAACAGAAGTTTCTTCTTGTTGGTATGTCTTGCACAGAGAATCCCGAGTCTCGTGCTACCATGGTTTAATTCTCTAAGCCCTGCTGTGGGGCATCAGCAAACAGTCTTGGTGATTCCAATGGGAATCACAAAGACAAAACCCTGAACATTTCACAGTACTTCAAATATAACTGCCATCACTTTGGGGCTAGGATGAGACCTACTTTCCCTCTCTCAGGGTATCCTCTGTGCCTGAAATAAAATTGAAAAGTATTTCCATCAGCAGTTTTGCCCTCTCTATATCAATGGCAAATGCAAATACTAGCATTTGGCTGGGTGAGTGATTTGTTAATTATTTCCCTGTATTGTGCTGCACTCGGATTGCAAGACAGGCAATTATGCTTTCCAGACCTAATGTTCATATCCACAGCAATATATGGACAAAAACTTCTTATGCATAAATGGCACCAATCTAAAGGGAAGCTGCTCTCAAAAAAATCTATGAAAGAATTTGTTTGGAAGTATGTAATAGCCATTTTCCCTTAGAAGGGATCTGAGTCAGGGGCAGATGCAAACAAAGGGAAGGGAAGGGAAGGGAAGGGAAGGGAAGGGAAGGGAAGGGAAGGCAAGGCAAGGCAAGGCAAGGCAAGGCAAGGCAAGGCAAGGCTCGGCTCCTTGGAGATTTTTGTCTGTCATTCATATTTCACACAGATAAGCTCAAATATATTTTACTAGTTTTTCACCCATAGATTATAATCTTGATGCTACTTCCCTGAATTTTTAATGTTAACCTAATCTAAATTCACATTTGATTTCAGATTTCATTGCAGAAGTTTTCCATATCTTTCCTAGTTATCCATAGGAACTCAATTTGAATAGCACAGGATTCACAAGTAAAATACACTTAACTAGACTGAAACAGGATTCTATTGGAGGGAGGATATGTGTCCTCACTGTCTTCATTTACATGTTTTCTATGGTTATTACCAATCAGATAAAAGCCTCAGATGTTCCTCTCAATGTTTGCTTTAAAATAACAGCAGAAACATTAAGGTGAATAGAAATGGTACTTTCAGCACAGTGTAGGCAAAACCACAGTACTTCAAATACTCAGAAATATATAAATAGGTATTGATTACAAATAGGAAGCTGCTATTCTACCTCAATACTAAATTGCCTAAATGCAGAATTTGGATTGCCTATAGAGAATGGTGTTACAGAACCAAAAGCAAGAAGCTGAAATACAATCAAAATGATCAGAGAGGGATCAAAACTTAATGGTATATAACCTTTTGATATAGAGTCTCACTTGAAATCTCTAAGTTCAGCATAATTATTTATTATTAATGATTTCATTATTATGTTGATTATTTATAATTACTGAGAGATGTTGAAATCCATTGAAGGTAAACATACAAACAATAAAATAATTTGTTGGTTTAGTAAGAGGAGGAACAAATATTTGGGTTATGAAATAAGCTAAAGTGTAGAGCAAAGAATTATTAATAATAAGCAGAAGAGGCACTGAATAAAGACTCAGTGTTTGTATGTAGCCTACCATACCTTGGTTTTGAGATGTGACAACTCTACCCAGTAAACATAATAAATAATAATTTTAAAGAATTACATATCAAATTATTATTCTTTAGTTGAAAAATATCTGAAGTTAACCACAGTGATTTCCCCTGTTTAATTTTTGCCTGCCATGCAGGTAGCATACCTCAGACTTAGACTACCCCCATTCAAGTATCATGAGATTCCATCACAGTCCTGCACCTCTTGGCTTCTTAACAGCTTCCTTAAGGGTGAAAGTCATTCAGGTACAGGTTTCAGAGCAGAACTGGGGACTGCTGTAGAGCATCACTCTAGAGAGCCAGCTCCAGGATCAGGAAATCACAGCTGAACTTCAGATATGATTATTCACAAAAAAATAAAATAAAGCTTTGTAACTTCCTTCTGTTCATAGAGGGGAGTTCAAGTATTGTTCAAATCCAAACAGATTTTTAATACTATGCAGAAGTAGTCTATTTTCCCCCTTGCCACTCAACATTTTCTAAATGCAAAAGCCTAACTCAGGATACTTTGAGCATCCTGACCACAGACTACTTTCTTTAGTTTCCTGAAGCTGTCAATGAAGCATAATTACTTAGCTGATTTTCCTGCAATTCCTCTTATTTGAGATGTGGACCTTACAGTGCGCCACATGGCGTTTAGAGCATTTCTAATTGACATATATGGGAGAGAAAAATAAGTGAGTGTGGATAATTAGATCTTAACTATAGTCCACCTCATTTAGGCCTTCACTTTTTCTGTTTCCAAGCTAAAACACTTCAATGAGCTTTCCACTAATGCCTGTATTAAGAGACTTCTACTGGAAACATGACTCCATGTCTTAAGACTGCTAAGTCAAGAAAGTTAGCCAGGGCCTGTCAAAAGAATTTGTTTCCTTTTGAGGTGCTCAAGTACTGTTTGAAGCTGTTACTACAGTAATGCAGAAACACCACAGGGCAACAGACACTGGCCAGGAGAGCACAGACACAAAAAATTGGCCAACCCCTGAAGATGCCTGAAAGCCAGGCAAAGCAGACCTTGGTGTATCTCTGCTCTCACTGTGGGGAGAGCAACAATGGGACCAGCAATGATTAAGATTTGAAAAAGAGAATGAGGCTTGGCAGCTTTTATGGCTGGTGGGCTGGTGGGCAAGAAACACTCCAGTAAAAAGGATCCAAAGGAGACTACAGATATCACATGCACAAACAACGCATTACCAGATTGATCTAGTAACGCCTTAGTATTTTACCCGATTGAACGATTCCCTGTTCCACTTCTTAAAAATACTGTATCATCCATTCCAATTAGCTTCAAATGTGTAATTTACATTTTGACATGACCGTGCTTAAGCTAATCAATGTTAATCAATAAGAAAAGGTCCCATTGTGACCTTCCTGTCTACTGTAACATTTTGGGTGATGTATCGACTTCTTCATTGCAGAATGCAACCAGTAACTGTTTGTCTGAAAGATTACAACTGTCATATGTATTTAGTAAGTTGTGTCAGCCCATTGACTCTGCTGACATGTGCCCGTGACACCCATCTTGACCTTTCCATGGTGAGTGCAATATAATATATGAAAGGATGCACACGGAGATTATCTTTAGCTCATCCAGAGAATATTTCTTAGCCAAATAAAACAATGATTTTTTAACCTCACCTCTAAGCTGTTATTTGGCAGAAAAAAAAAAGTGATGTGCATTCTGAGAACACTTTCAATCCCTAAATTGAATCTTGTTGTAATGAAAACTTCAGTGCCCTTTAAAGCCTTGGCATATATCCACAGTTTCCAGGCTCTTCTCTAAAACTAACAAGGACACTTTATGCAGTGAGTGTAAATAGCAGTCCACTCGATTAAACTCCTCATGTAAGGAACATATTTATTGCAGTGACTGACATTGATATTTTATTTCATTTTCCATGGAAACAGCAGCTCATTAATTTTAACAGTATTAAATATTACTACCCAAAGACACCAGCTTGCAGCCCTGTCCAAATGCTAGCCTGACATCTGTTAACAAATCCTACAGTCCTCTCATACCTGTGCACAGAGAGAACTGGGCATGCAATTGGATTCACCTCTATTTCACAAGCAGTGAGGGAGGACCACCACCTCTCTCAGCAATACACGGCAGTTTCCTTAATCTACTGGTACAATATGTCTTTTTAAATGCTTTGAGCACACAGCATTATCAGAAGTTTGTGGAGGAAACCTTGGCTATTGGAAGCAGATGGCTCTCAAAAGTCACGTGTTTAAGCAAAGTAAACTAACTAGTATCACATGTCACATCCAAGATCAGTGTTCCTCTACTGCTGCAGCTTCACCCAAGGAGCAGCCATTTGGAACTGGGCATTCAGTTTCCACAGGTTTAAGAATGCAGTCAGAAAGGCAGGAGCAACCAGGAAAAACTTAGTCACTCCAAGAATGCATTTCAGGAGACATATTCTGAACATGAACACTAGTAAATTATCACTAGCATTAGCGTTTCCTTAAAAAGAAAAAAAAAGTCACATTCATATGGGACTTTCATATCAGAGGGATTCTATCTCTAATATGTAAGCAGCCCCTGAATGAAAATATCATTAGTCTAATAAATATAATGGCATCATGCAAAGAAGGGAAAAAATTTAAAATCCATATTTTAATTTTCTATTTGTTTTTACTAACCATGTTCTAGAATGCCTTTACGATATGTTTCTATAGAATAGTCCAAGTACTACTATGTCAAATCATGCTTTCATCAATATTGTTTATATAGTTTTAATTTACTCTTAAACTGGGATAGGTACCCTCTTCTAATTCTTCTGAGCATAAACACAGCCTAGCTCTTGTTCTGATTTAAAATGTGTCCACCAGCAGACCTAAAACATGCACAGAATTGGTTCCTATTCACAGCTTCAGACAAAAGAAAGCAGTTTACAATAACCACTGAATTCCCCCTGCTTGCAGTTTGCTGTCACCACATGCTTTATTTATAGTAGGCCTGAAATAAATACTGCAGGATCAGCCATCTTTTGGTGCTGCACAAAAAAGGAAAGCTATTAAATATTTACCGTAAGTCTCTCATAGCTTTGCCTCTGACACTTTCCCTTTCCCCAGAGAAAAGGATTATTCAGCTCAGGATTTTCCAGCAAAAGAGTCAAATGTGACTATCTGGAAGTGAATAGTAGTATCGCTGGCATGTCCCAGGAGGGGCAGGTTGTATCAACAGGGCAGCACAGGGTGACGCCAAGGCAGGCGTCTTAGAGTGTCACAGGAATGTTTGTGCCAGCAGAATGAGGCGCACTCATGTTACAGCACTTTCCAAAACGAAGCCAGTACATTTGGTGAATCCTTTCCAAGGAGGCTGATCAGATTCCTTGAGTTAAGATCAAATGGATGTTGTGGATGCCCCAGTGAAACGTGTTGACAAATAATGTTGCACTCTCGTGCATTGCATTTACTGTGTATGTAAAAGAGAAACCCATTCACATGAAATAAAAATAGATTTTGCATGCATTTGATTTTTCACCTGTGAACTGAATACTGTAGGACAATACGTTTATGGCCCAGTCTCTGTGGGAGAGCCAGCCAGCCAGTTAAAGATGAACTTTGACTGCCCCAGAATTAAAATGCCTGGGTGCAGCTGTGTAGCTCAAGTAACTCATTAGAAACTGATACTGAAAAATGACTGAGGACTAAACTCCAGTAGGTCACAAAAAGATTAAAGGCAAAGCAATGTCTTTTTCCACCACAACCCAGGTCGTTGTAGAGTATGACCATAGCCTTCCATAGCACTGTCTAGCAGAACTAGCACCAACCTCCCTCAGTACATCTAGAGTAATGTAGGTTTCTAAGGAATGAGCTGCATCTATATTAGTATCTCTCAGCCCTGATTACCTGAATTCTATCATACCTCATGGAGTTCCACTAGGTCATAGTGCTCGGCGCCAAAGAAATGTCTTTCCTTCTCCCCTCACCGCTGGTCTCTTCAGCAAAAGAGAATTCACTTCTAAACTGAAGGAAGCAGAGCTGGTCTGCAGGGTCCCCATGTTCCACACCCCTGAATCACAAGTCTCTTTCTCCCGGAATGGTCAAAATATTTCAGGTCCCTGCCACTTGCATCCTATACCTTCCCAAAAGCAGCACAGGGAGGCAGGCTCTGGAGAAGGAGGCAGCCAAGACATTGAAAATGAGCAGTCAGAAAACGCAGTGGTTCAGACAAGTTCTGGCTGCCTGATCGAACCTCTGGCATAGCTGGTGAGACTTCCATCCTAATTTTGTGGTTTCAGGTGAAAACATAGCATGGGTGAGGTGATAAGAAAAAAAATTAACAGGGAGTTTAAGGAAGGAAGCTGTCAGAAAAAAACTTCACATCCACAAATTCCTGAACCCGTAATGGGATATCTACATGACTGAAACATAGTGTATTCCACTCAGGCCAGCACTAAGCACTCGTTGAAGAGCTATGTGAGTGTACCTTGAACAGTGCAGATTAGTGGTTCTTGAAGGAAAACTAAGTTTGTAGAGCCAGAGAAGTGCAGACCCTCATTGTTTAGGCAGGCAAGTACGAATGGGCATTCTTAAGGCTTCCCTTCTGCTACATTTGATGTCTTGCAATTTGATGTCCTGCACAACTGCTGACACCATGTACAGCTTTTCTTGACAGCCAAATAAAAAATAACCAGTTCCCCACCCTGAAAGAGAAACCCCACAGGGAACTTAAGTGCAATAATAAAAGTGAGTAGCAGCAAACACTGGCTGAACTGTCAGGTTATAAACAATGCTCATGAAACCTTCATGGCCAGGATCAATAAAAGGAAAGGCCATCGCTCTTGAGAGCCAAGAGCCATTAGAAAAATAAAAAGCTTTCTGTCTTGGAGCATTTATGTCTAGATTTCACGTTCCACTGCTTCTTCCATGGCCTTATAGGCTAAACAAGTAAGTTCACTTCTACTTCCAGTGCTGCAACAGCGAAACCAAGCCACAGATTGCCTGGTAAGGCATTGCATGACCTTGAAACATATTCTGTAGAGCCACATGACTACCTCACATCAATGTCCAAGATCATCAAAATTTAGGGCTTAAGTTTTCCCATCACAACAGTCAATTTCATAATGCTCATATATTCCTTTTCCATTTGAAAGGATTTACAATGTTTCCAAACTTTTATGCAAATTAGATAACTAAGCATACCCATCTCTATGATCTTTATGGAAACTATCTTTGTTTTTCCATAGTAATAGAACACTCCACTCCAGTTTCATTGCTGCAAGCCATGTCTAAAAAAGTAAAAGTGGGCTCTTAGCACAGTCATTTTCCTGGTAACTAAGTCCCAGGAGATTTTGCCTTTCTCCTGTATGTTCTTATTTGGTTGAAAATTACTATCACCAGAGACCGCTCCCGTATTTTTCTTGTTAATTATTCTTGTCACCAATACAACCTTTGTAAAATCATTTTTGTTGAAAAAAAGCTTATTTCATTGTAAATTTTGGGCAGGTAACTGAACTGATACAATCTTTTTGTACTTGGGTAAATTAACCCATTTGTGCCTAGGAAAAAGGATTTTTCAAGGTGAGATTAATCTAACTTCCCGAATATTGGGGAGACAACTTTTGTTCAGGACATTGGGATACTGGGTCTTAACCAGGGTTCTATGCTTACGTCAGCTGGCTGAGATCACATGCTGATAGGGTTTAGCTTGTACAAATACTGAATTGTGCAAAGTGAAATCCAGCTTAATGCCTCTGAGCACAACTTTTTGAATACACCCTAATCATTTAAGAAACAATACCCAGATAAATAAAAGAAAATTACTTTTCAGTCTTTGCCATTTGTTTTTCCTCTATAACTCTAGTAAGGCTGAATGGGTCACCAATGCAAACTAATAGTTCACATCAAAAAGCAATTTTCATACTGAAGATGAGATTGTAGGAATTGTATAAGGTTAGAGCAAAAGCGTAATCTTTTGAAGTTCTCACTTCCTAAGAAAAAAGCTAAAAAGCTGCCTGACCTATTTGTGCTGAATTGTATTTCATATCGCTTTATACTGGTTTTCTTCTTTTCAAAATGTATCTTAACCCATCTACATTATTATCTATGCAAGCATTTTTCAGCCTGTGGAACATTCCATTATTGCTTACTTTGACTGTTCATTATCCACATAAGTTGACTATCTGAATCACATACTATTGTTTTGGAACCAAGAAACAAGGCAAGCCTTAAAAAAATAAAATAAACAATAGGTAGAGCAAGAAAGCAATAAATAATGATACTTCCACTAGAAGTTATGTGGAAAAAGAATAATGCAAACCACAAAAAATAAAGCTTTAGTAGTCTGAAAATCATTTAAGAAAAACTAACAATTATTTCAATCATTAAACAATGAGCAAGCTGCCCTGGATGCTGTAAAACACTTCTGTCTTTTTAAATGATGCGGCCACTACAGTTGCTGGTGCTGTAATTGAGAGGTCAGCAAGTACAAAACCACAACAGTTACTCACACGAAATATCCCTGCCTGATCCTCTTGATCAAAATTACTGTTTTAAGTGACTTGCATCTGTGATATGTATTAGGATAATCTGGTTTTGTTAGTCACAGATTTGGGAACCCTTCCTCTGTGTGGAAGGAGACGTGATGGTTTGTAGTTTTAAATGCCAGGCCATAGAGGCAGCTTCTGGACCACTTTTCAGGTCCAATATTCAGGAAAATTAACTCAAAATGTGCAACAAGATAATTCAGAAAAATGTAAATATTTTTAAAAAAGATTTCATACATATATTCATATAATATCACTAGCATTCATTAGAATGGAGCAAATGAAGCTGGAGTGGGCCATAGGATAATAATTCGACTGCGTGCATCAAGGTAGTGCCCCATCTTCCCTTAACACCTTTGGAAGACCATTTTCTTCTGGCTTCTGATATACGGCCCATTTCAGTACACTTAGGATTGCACTCCTGGTCTCTTTTTAATTTTGGCTGAAAGTCTTGCCTAAGCACACTAGAGACACACATGCACATCATACAAGGTGACAGAAACTATTCCATGCATCTCCCTACCTCCCTTGCACTCATTGAAACAGCTAGGCCACCTTTTGAGAAAAATCTGAGTTTCTTCTTTGAGAAAATCTGGAATATCTGAAAATCTTTAAACTCTTTTCCAGGAAATAAATGTTATACATTTCTAGGAAATACATAAATTTACCCAATGTTCTCACAAAAGCTAACAATTAGGCAACAATTTTGTTAGCATCTTTCTACTTTGTGTATTTATTTTGTAAATTATCTGGAACACTCACTTAAAAACAACCCTGAGAGTTACAAAGCCATGTGGGAAATTCAGCCATACATTTTGCTTTAGAGCAGCCCGCTCTGCCTTGGAAAGCTCAGCTAAATATCTCTTTCCCTTAGGTGCTAGTCTGTTCCTGATACTGCTTAGCTCTACTGTACATCCATGTATGAGTTTTTCTGCTATATTCTCAGAAATTGTTTTTCCACATTACGACCTGCTTTCTGTAGCAGTCTTTCCCTAGCCTATTTAAAGATTATTTTCTCCACAATGCAATAAAAATAGCAGTTATTTTGCCTTATATAATTATGGAGCTTTAAATATTAATGCAACTATTATAGGAAGCCTCTGTGCAGGGTTATCTGACTTGAGAACAAATTTCCTTGGAAGTAACAGTAACCAGGAAAAGTAAGAGATCTGTTATTTGAAGAGACTCTGTTCTCTCAATTGCAAGCCAACTTTTAGCACACCTCTATGAGAAAATCTGCTTTCTCCATGTTCTACTGACTTCCTTTCCTGCACTCAGGCTACACCTTTCTTTCTGTTCTATGCAGAGAGGCCACTTTGAAACCAACTCACAGGTGCCAGACCATTAACAAAAATTCTCAGCCTGCTGTGATTATTCACACAGTGAATGACAGGTTCCTCCCATGCACTTCTAACACTTGTTACAATGGTCATTTCTTCTAGAATAGTCATTCACAAATTAGCTAAACAAAACCGTGTGTTGTCCACATGGGAATAAAAAAAAGAAACATCACTGTTGGATTTATTTTTAACAGAAGCTTGAATGGATATGGGATTACATCTGCCTTCAATTCAGGCTACATTCAACATAGATACACTCAACGTATCAACCATCCTGGCTTCTATAAGAATTCATCTTATTTTTAAAGAATCAGAGCAGACTTTAGCTTTCGATCTCATATCTGTGCTATGAGCACTCCAAATAAACCTAACAGTCAGAGATAAAACACTATAAACATATCCCTTAGACATGAGTTTCAGAGGAATCCCTTAGGAATGCAAAAACGTTAACTTATATCAACGTACTTCTGAAGAGTGAGGCTCAAGTTGTGGCTGGCTGACTTGATCTTGTTCTGGGCCTCTAAGTGAGTCATGCTGTCAGTGTTGACTCCATCAATAGCTACCACAAGGTCCCCTTGGTTCATCTGTGACTGTGCTGCCTTGCTGCCAGGGGTGATCTGCATGGGAAAAAAAAAAAGTTATATTGGAATAAGGCATTTTGTACACCAAGTACTTACAGAGAACTTGCTCAGAATTATAATGAGGAATAGATACAGCAATAAATACAGTAGACACAACACTAGCTGTATCTCTATTGTATGAGTGGAACAACAAAATTTATGGAAATTAAACAAACTCGAAGTTAACTAACATTTCTGCAAAGGTCCAGGAAAACATCTACTTGTCATAACTTCCAATTTGAAAGGTTAAGCCCAACATAGTGGTTCCCTTACCATGTATTATCTTCTCCTCAAGGGGATAATTATCATTATTTATATTGGAGTAGTATAGTGAGACATTACTCAGAAGTGGAAAACTAATGAACCAATATTTATTGCATGATTTTATTGTATTTTTCCTCCTAAAAGCCATTTTTCCAAAATTAATTCATTATATTGAGTGGACAGAAAATGAATGTGTGCTAGGGGCCTTCAACATGCTTTGCTTCTTTTATAGTGAGCTTTATAGGAAATCAATCTGCTTAACCTTACCCACAAACAACTATAGCCCCATTACCAATACAGATTACTACATCATCAACCTGTTGGCCCTGACACTCCACAGACGGATCAGCACTTTTAGAAATAAGAAGCCACAATACTTCAACTACAAACCCAGCTATTGAGACAACAGTTCAGAAATTCTGGTGGTTCACTATGGCATCACACTTTGTTAGCTCCAGATGCCCTGTGAACTGCATCTTCTCCGAATTGAAGGTATCCTGACCTCAATTTCAGACAGCCCTCTCAGCTTGCATCCAGACGACACTGAAACAGTACATCTACTTATGAAACTTACCTCCATTAGGGAATTCCAACTAAAACAGAAGAAATTTCATATACCATCAGGCAGACAAATTTTAGTGAGCACATCAGAGTTGTCCTCTGCTTTGAACACTCAGTACTTAAAGGGTACGGAAATAAGCTATAGGTCCTTGCTCTTACGTTTAGGTACTCCCTTACATTCTTCACTTCTGAAAAAACCCAAGGATAATCCAAAACACTACAAGAAAGACTGCTGTCAAAAACCTTGTTCCTTCAGCACTGTGAACACAAACGAAAGACGTGTCTAATGATGAGCTAAAAATTCCCCTCTGAATTCAGCCAGGCTGACACTGTGGAATTAAGGAAACCAAAGGAAACCAAAACCCAACAAAAACCCAAACATCTTTCCTCATCAAGTGTGAAGTGAAATTCTTCATCCTGCCTTCCCTAATATGACCTCAAAACACTTCAAAACAAAAAAGCCCTTCCAAAACAACTCCCTGGACTGCTTGTTTGTGCTCTTCCACTGGCAAAGGCAAAGAGGAAAAAGGAAAAAACCAACAACCTTTCTTAACACCCTCTTAAAAGCACTTAGTATTGAGACTGGCAGCCTAATCAACAGTGTAGTCTGACAACGGGAGTTGTCAATTTACTAGAACACAAGCTCCAGTATCAGGGTGTTAGAACAGGGTATATCTGGAAATATTCAGACACTAAAACCAGAGATTACTTTAGAATTAGGCACTTAAATAACATCCCAGAACTGATCTGACTGGAAGAGGCTGCTTTCTATATCTTTTCATTAGAGAGAAAATCAATAAGAGTTCTGTTTTCTGAATGAAGGGCAGGCACAGATACAATGTTCTCATGCAAAGTAGAGTTGACTGATAACAGCAGGGCCATTCCCTGATGTATTTTTCTTTGTTAAGGAACTAAGGAACCTCCCAGTAGTTTCAATGATGGAGTTTTATTCTCTAGTTTAATGCACCCTCATAGAAAGAGATTAGTGGAAACAAGAGATTCATATTACAAGCATGGTTTTCCTAACCTATTATACAAACATTAGCTGCCATGCATTTCATTGACTTGCACTGCGCGAAGTACACAGAATGTAGAAGCCTATAAAGAACATGGATTATTTGCATACCCACATGTACTTAGATGGTTACTGGTTACCCTTCCCTGCTCAGTCCCCCAGATATGTCAGGGAACAAAATCTGCAATAAAATAAGAAGTCAGGAAAAGGCAAAATGCGAACAAAATCCAAACACAGATAAAAGAGTCAGTAAGACTTGAATTCATTAAGTAGGACACTTCAAGTCTTTCTCAATTTATCCTTTCTCTCTATTAACTGAAACACTTTGCCAGTCAGGCAGTCACCAAGGCTTGAACCTTCTTGATAAAGATTTTTAAACAAATCTTCTTCATGCATCACTTTCCTAAGATACCACTTTTTACCTCCTCATGAAACATGCAATTTCTTGCCACAAGATGTTAACTGTGTGATGCAGATACTTCCAGTCTCCAGACAGCTAGTTCCCAATGCTGGGAACTCCCCTTTTTGCTCATCAAGAACAAAGACTAGTTTTTGAACATTAACCCGGTTGCTGAAAGTTAAATTTCTGCCCTAATTTGGGAATTCCTATTTAACACATACATCTCTCCTTCCACTCCCTAGTGATGCTTCAAACAAAATAAGCCCAGAAAAGCAGAGTTTCCACAGGAAGTATAAAGAAGTCTAGATCTGGGATCTAGTTTAAGATGCTGTAACACACTAATTTCCCTCTCAGCTTCTCTTATTTCTGGTTTTGTTAGCCCCAAATTTAATTGTTGTGTCTTAAAATAAAGGTACATCAGGTAACTACAACTGTCCTAGAATTAAGAGTCAAATTTAGAGGGAGGAGATGGTTATAACTAGTGACCTGATCTCACTTACTCTAGTGGTATGTTTTCTGCCTAACACTTTTAGAAAATACTACCTAAACAAAAAATATATTTATTAGAAGAATCTATTAATTAAAAAATCCCAGGTGACTTTGAATATGTGATTTATATGTGATTTCTAACTATCGCCATTGCAACACCCTTTCTAAGGCACAGAGCTACCAGAGAACCATGCTGTGAAAGATAAGGAAATGGTCTCAACCATACCTTACAGTCAGTGTTCCTTTATTTCACTGAATTTCACTGAATTATTAGAGTTGGAAGGGACCGTAGAGATCATCTAGTCCAACTCCTCTGCTGAAGCAGGATTGCCTAGAGCATGTTAGAGCATGTTACTCAGGACTGCATCCAGACGAGTCTTGAAAAGGTAATTGAACGGAATTGCATTCATCTCCTCAGCTAAGTATAATGGTAACAAATTCTGGGCTGGATTCCTTCACACAGCTCTACTTTTCCAATTCCCATTTCAGGAGCCAGCACTCCATTGGTGTCACTTTACCTCTAAAATTCAGCTTATCCTATCTCCATAGACAGCAAGACTCACAAGTATGAAAGATGGATCTAGTTTATTGTACTTGTAATTCAGAAGCATAATAAGTATCAGGAAAGAATTACTTTTTCCCCCAGTCTTCTGACTGGCTAAGAGCATGCTATGTAGATTATCTGGTTCTGTAGAGCTTTATATAGAAGGCATCTGGATGTATAATCTATATAAATCAAAGTACAAAATTAAACCTATTTTAGTTAGAATTTAACAGACTTCTCTGTGAGACTTTCAAGTGAACATACACAGCATGCATTTACAGTTGACATTGAGAACAGTTAGTAATTGTTGGGGACAAAATACCAGTGTACAGATGGAGATATAGGGCAGCCAGATCTGAAGTGTCAAGGCACATTCAAGACTATCTTGTTCCCATTTTTAAAGATCCAGCAGAAAGGAATGGAATGCAAAGTGTTTATCTGCTGGTATTTTCCTTTGAAAATTCATCTCTGATTCACTAAAATTTTACTAAATATAATGACTAACAGAGAAGATATCACTGTGTCTTTATGAAATCTTTGGGGATTAGTTTCTATTTAAAAAGGTTTAAAAAATATTTTTAAATAGTGAGTGTTAATTAACCTTTGGAATTACACTGCAAACCAAGGTCTGTCTACACAGTAAGTTCTAGTTTGCTCTCATCTCAGCCCCTCTTCTATTAAGAGAACTAGGGAAATCTAGTTGTACCTAGCCCAAATATGCATTTTTTCCAAATTGACCACCAATGTTTTTTTCTTAAAACATCTCTAGACAGAACTATTTAAAAAAGCCTTTGTAATAGTCTTAACTCATTTGTTCTGGATTACAACATACCTTTCAGATGCTAGGTGTTGCAAATGCCTTTATTTAAGGCTACACTGAGATACTCACCAGAGATTCAGGTACAGCTATTTCTTTCAATTGATTTACAAAATCCAAGCCACGGTACCATTGACAGATCTAATATTAATAGTATTTCTTTAGACCTTAAGCCTAAGCACTGAGTTCATCTTGAAAAGCCAAGCACCTCTCATTTCTCAGAAAAGCAGAGGAACACTTGCTGCTTCAAAGATCTGAATTTTCAGCCCTCACAAATTTCCTTCAAGGCAGACATCTGACTTCCAATATCCCCAGCTTAAGGCAAGTGGGCAGGCTGGAAGTATCACATGTTGCTTTCAATGCACTATGGAGAATTCTTACTACGCTCTGTTGTGAATAGATCTGGGTACACTGGGTGAATATATAGTACAACAGTGACAGCTGTGCCCTAAAAAATGAGTCTGCACTGGGTTCAGAGCAAACACTACTTAGCAGGAGCTCTGGGAGGCAGTGTACAAAGTGCAGCTGCTGCACCACCTTGAGAAGAGCACGTGTCCCCATCCAAGGCCTCTCAGCTCCACTCCAAATGGGGGAGAGATAGGGATCAGGCAGCATTTGAGTGCCTGAGTGTTAAAATACTAATGAGAATGCTTGGATAAACAGATGGATGGACATAGCTTTCCTATCCCAAGGAACTACTAATTTACAAGGCAGACAAAAATACACAGGGAAGCCTATATAACTGAGAAGGTGTTAATATTGTAGCTTGCAGCATTAGCCAGGGCCTCTCCTTTTTCCAGGACTTGAGCTATGCCTGACACCCTCCCCACCCCAACCCCCAAATCAAAAACAGTCAGATAGGCTAGAAATCAGAGGCAGGGCATAAGATATCAGGACATAAGCTATCAGTTACCAGAGACTATAACATACCATTACAAGAAAAGGAATAGACACTAAGGATCACTAGAAAATAAAACCTGTTTCCTTTATGGAGAAAACAGCATTTAAATCTCCCTTTATTAAATTTTTGCAAGTGGGTTTTCGTAAAGATGCTTCCAGCAAACCTTGGATTTTTAAGCACCAAGGATCAAAATGCCTGGGAGCAGCAGCAGAACTTCCTTGTTTTGCACATAGGAGCATGACCTCCTGAAAGGAGAGACATGCTTTGAAATTCCACCACAGAACAGTTGTGCTGAGGTGGTGAATGCTTATATGAATCCAGGTAGTTATCTCTAGACTGGAGACATCAGTTCCTCTCCCACTATGAACAAGGAACTGAGGAAATTTATATTATTGTTTCCTAAATGAGACACTTTCCATTGCTATTCCCACAATAAACGTGCAACAGCTCTGAAGGGAAAATGAAGGGGTTTCTTAGAAAATAGAAGACAATTCTGGACAAGAAAAAATAGCAAAGAAAAGGAATAAAACCCACTGGGATAAGTCATCAGGCAGAAATTCAGCATTTCATTCCACACATTGCCAGAAGGGATAAAACAGGAACAAAAAAAGAAAACCTTGATAACCTACACCACAAAGCAAACATCCCACTGTCTTTGATGATGGCGTTTATACTTTTCAGTGTCAGATGGGTGAGCTAAGCAAGACCGATTAAATGTAAAGACAGAGGACTGTAGGAAACTGGAAACGAAAATTCTTGCACATATCACTAACCATATGTAAGGAAAATTCCCTTTTTGCAGCTACCATTTACCTAAAGAAAATGTCTCATTGTTTTGAATTTACTAGTAGGCTTCTTTTTTTCCTTTCTGGGTTTTTTTTTTTTATTTGTTTGTTTTTAACAAGACAACAAAACCTGCCTTCAATGAACACTCAGGGCATCTGCAAAATGTGCCACTGACACCTTGAAGAGCTTCCATTTATATCAAAGAGAGCTGAGCTGGCAAGCTGCAGAGACACTTGAAGTGGCCTCTCAGGCTTTGCTTCATCTGTGGTTAGGGTGGGAGATTACAATACATGTGAGAGCACCTAAAATAGCTTTAATCTACCTCTCTTGGGTACCACAAGCCACGATGCCAGAGCAGGACAGAGATTTTGTGGGACAGACAACAAAGCACTTACAATTCAGGACACCCTGTGCTGAAATCTGTACTGCAAGAGCAGGAGGGTTATTGGAACTTGAGCTCCCTGGCTCACCTCAGGCTCAGGTATACCAGGCCATGCTGGAACGATACCAGCTCAGTTAACACCAGAAACTTTCCTTCTGCTTAACACCTCTACAAAGTTGCTGTTCAGGCACGATATATAGGCTCTTCAAGGAAGAGGCCAGACAGCCCTTTTGCCAAGCTAAATAGACCCAAGTGATGAAAATAAGACAAATGTATAAGATTTTCAGCTGGGAAATAAAAGCAAGCCTGTAGGCAATGCTTAGGGCATTGCACTAGGTAAGGCTTTGGGGGAGTTTTTGAGGCTGAATGTGAATGCTCCTGTCCCTGGTTAGAAGGAAGATCATTTTGTTCCCTGCCTCAACTTCACGTTATCTGATTGAATAATTTTCAAACCTTTGTTAAAAAATAAGAAAAGGAAATATTTTGGAGTTTGCCACTTACCTTGCTAGCAGCACAACTCGCTTACACCAACTACACAGATAACAGTAAAAATGTGGATGTAGCTTTTTAACAAGATGTGTTGGCATAGCTAGAAGACTATGCAGCTCTCTAAATCTTGTATGGTGTGACTAATAGTAATCTCTCTTCTCCCTATCTTCATCCAAAAATAGCTGTTGGATCTATCCAGTTAGCATCACGTACTGTGCTTTGTATCTTGCAGAAATGAAATGGAAGCAGAGAGGCAAGTCATATAATAATAGACATTGATTGTTTTATTACAACAATAGTTTTTAAGGAACAAGTAAATTCTTCTTTAGTATCAACGGTTTAATAACGTTAATGGAAATCAAAACTGACAATATAACTGAGGTACTGATCCTTACTATCCCGGCAGCCCCGTGTGTGTGAGCAGTTCTGTCAACTGCCACAGGACAACTCCCTGCAGCAAACCTACGCTCAGCTTGTAAGTGCTTGCAGGATTCCTCTTCCTTACTTCTCTTTTTTAAATCTTAATTCATTTTAAGGCAGTCTTATAAGGTGGAATATTTCTTTGTGTTTCAAGTAGACAGATCTCAGTTATCAGTATGGCCTTTTACATTTTCACAGCTATCCACTTCTTGAATTCTACATTCTGTGCAGTTTTTTTGACCTCCTCATATGAACAAAATTTGTCTTGGCTCCCCTACAAGCATTAACAGTAAACTGGGGGGTTTATGTCTTTTGCTATTGCCACTATGGTAAGATTTTCTTTTTTTCAATCAAGTTCAATCTGCTTAATGCATTTCATTGTACATAAGTAAAACCACAATGCTTTATAACTTTGAAGTACTTTTGATCGGTGAAACAACAAGAAGCCTGACTAAAAGGGCATTTGAGAGAATACCGAGAGTTTCAGTTTGGCGGGTAGTGGCCTGCAGCCCTTTCTGTTATTAAGCGACTCAAAATAGCTTTGACTTTAAGTTAAGTCCTGAGGTTCCAGCACAGATTTGACTGATGTATAAGTGACTGTTTTTCTCCGGTGTGTTTGTAAATTAGGGTGCTTATTACGTGCATGGAGGCTTGTGTTTAACTGTTCTTTAAATGTGCATTTGTTTGAGTTCTTTTTGTTTCTGGCCACCAGAATACCAGGGGAGTAATTCTTCCTCCAATCACTAACACATGAGCTGCCAGCTTGACACAGCAAATAGCAGTCCTGACTGTAAACCCAAAACTCAACCCCATGCTTTGCCTACAGATGCTAGAATAGTATAGTACACACAGAAAGGCATCTGTATGAAGGAAGATGAAATTTAGCACAAGTCCACAGTGCAGATATGTTGAATCAGAACTAAATTTGCAGGAACTACACTCAGTATCATGCCATTACTTTTTCATCTAAGGTTTTAAGAGGCCATATTGCCCAATGTGAATCTGTTTCGATTGGATGGCCAAGCACTACTAGTTAGGATCAATTACTCATTAAACACTCTCCTTATCCACAAGAATAACTAGTTTGTACCTGTAGCATTCATCCATGCTCTGTGAGAGAATAAACAAAAGCACAAGCTTCAAACTTCAGAGAGAGAAGGACTCCTTTCAAGATCCAAGTGAATAAAAAAGAACAGAAGCAAAGCTCTCCTGAGAAGGTGCAATGCAAATTTCTTCTGTAATATGGTTTATCATGTTTAGTGCATAACATGATGTCCTGCCAGGTATCCCAGCAGGATCCTTGGCAATTTAAAGATGTAGCAGGTAAAATACAGTCTTGACACATTTAACAGGTACGTTAACGGCTAGATGTTTCAAGAAGCAAGAGAAGTTGTAGAGCCTGAGGATGTTTCTTTTCCCTGTTAAAATGTAACAGCTTAAGCTTTCTTCTCCCAGCTTTTCAGTGAAACAGAGATGCCTCTTCCCTTGTGAAGCCACTGGAAGCACATTTGTTTAACAGGAAATTATTGGAACATGTTGATATAATCTCAAATCTAAAAGGGAAAACCTGCTATGTTGAAGACTGTGAACAGAAGACTAACAAAATAATAATGAAAAGCAACACAATCTGAATTTTAAAAAAAGGAAACAGGTTGTTTTACCTCCTCTTTGTCTTGACTAATGAAGGTTGTGGCTATTGCTGAGGACAAGGATAGACCTTTATTTATAGAGTGATGGCACCAATGCCAAAACATTAGGTGTTTTAAACCATTGTAGTGGTGGGTACAGGAATTTTCAAAAATTTCCCACTTAAAACTTTCAGAGTATAATAACCCCCCCCGCCCCGATCTTATTTGACAAATTACAAGCCAGTGACATACATGGTTTTCTCAAGGTAAAAGCATCTCTCAAAGAGAATTTTACATCCATCAACTTTATAATCCTCTATTGCATAAATGTAGTTGACTACCTTCCCACACATCTCATAGTGGCTTCAGGGCACATAGTAGTATTAAACAGAAAAGTTTTCAAAATGTGTTTGTTTGTTTGTTTTTTTTTCTATATAGAATCATAGAACGGCAGGGACACCTCCCAGCCTTGAATACTTCCAGGGATGGGGCTTCCACGACTTCCTTGGGCAACCTGTTCCAGTGTCTCACCACCCTCACTGTAAAGAATTTCTTTCTAGTATCTAATCTAAATCTCCCCTCTTCCAATTTAAACCCATTGCCTATATATATATATAAAAAATATACTAAAGTATTTTCCAATACTCTACAATAACTAGTTTTTTGATTTTAGAATGTCTTTCTGTTTACAAACAAAATGAAATAACAGAAATGAAATGTTTTAACATAATAGTACTGCCTGGAGCTAAAGGCTATTTCAGACTCTAAAAAAATATGAAATTAATAAGATGGAAAAAGTATCATTTATTGTGAAAGAGATAGTGATTTTTGTTCAACTACTAATGCAACATGGGTAGGTTCGGTGACCTTAAGTTTACCTACTTGACTTCTCTCCACCATCAAGCTTGAGAGGCCAAATAAACAATGACAGAGTGAGCTTCTACATTAATCTAGAGCTCACAAGCTTGTTTAATTTCTGGTCAGAAAGTCAGACCAGATAGATCTGCTACACACAAAGGTAACATGGACCAATAGTCTTCTTTTCATCAGCTTATCTTCCCAACCTGCACCAATTCCTAGGGAGAATCTGAAGTAATTTTTTACAAAACATTACAGAAAAGACAAAGATCTTACGCCCTGAAAATTTACAGAAAGTCTTCATTAAACATCAATATTGTTTATGAGCCAATACATCCTGAAAGGTACAAATGAAAATACTGCAATATTGCAATATTAAGAAGGGTGCATTGAAGTAAAGTTCTTAACAAGAATGTCCCATAAATTCGAGAAGTCATAAGCTGACCTAGAAGTAGGTTATTTAGATAGAGCTTTATTAGTATTAGTATTAGTATTTTATTAGTTTTTATTAGTATTTATTTAGTATTTATTTAATACTAATTTGCCTACAGTGAATGGCTCTTCATTTGAACTGCTCTGTGTCTGAAGATTCAAACAATGCCACTCACCTTCATTGCACCACATTTTCTATTTTTATGCCCAAATTTTAGGCTGAAACTTGTCTGAAAATTACCCAACCACAACAAGGAAAGCTGTTCTTGGGGAATTTCCATCCCAGATAAAGGCCTGTTATCTCATGATTCCTAATTCAGAAGGGTGCATAGTTCAAGTAGCCTCAATTATCTTTGGATAAGCTACTGGGTTTTTATTTTTTTTTTTCAGATGGAAAATTATTTATTCAAACTCCCAGTCCCTCTAGAGTTCTCTAAAATTGTAAAGCATGTTTAGTTGACCATCCTACTCAGCAGCATACTCCCAACACTCACTGTTATAAAAACAGAACTACTTCCACAACAGGAAAACCAGAAACTTTTTGACATTCACAGAAGAACTTAGTTTTTATTGTGATAAGGATGACATTTGCCTTGCCTTGCCAGCAGTAATACCAGGTATATTACCTACTTTGTCAATATTCACCCACCAGTCTTTTAGATTCCCAGAGCAGCACTCCCTTGTGGACAAGCTGATCTGTTGTCTCTGATGACAGGTTTTGAATTCCATGAGGAGTTACCAAGCACATGTGGGGTTTCCAATGTGCAAAGACTATGACCAGTAACTGACACTTGAAAGAAGGTAGCAAGGCAAGAAGAGAAGCCTGATCAGCATTTCCTATCCAGCAGATGTACTACTGTGGACAGCCTTTCACCTGCTGAGCAGCTCACCCTGGTCGTCTACAGGTGGAACGTTAGAGAGCTTTTAGTTTGCACCAGGAATGCTAAGATGTATCCCATTCTCATAAATTCTTCATTTTGTACTACTTTCCAGAGGGCTCAATGAAAATCTCAATTGTTTTAACTACAGATAGTAAAACAGGCAACCATCAATTGTGAATGAACACCTGTCTAACCAAAACCGAAACACAGCCTGCAGATGTACCTGTGATACTGATACTGCTGGTTAGTGATACTTTTACCCATTAACCTGGGAAGCAATGTTTCTGCCAATTCCTTTTTGGGTACTCCACCTCTCTCCTGTTTCATCTCATCTAGATCAGACGTTCAGCATTTACAGGTATAAGCAACGCCAGGCTAAGTGGTGCTAAAGCAGGATTATTCTTCCAGAGTGCACAGGTTTTAAGACAGTGTTTCAGGTAGGGCCTTGAAGCACGCTGTCTACATGTACTCCTCCAGCTCACATTCCTCTGTACATTCCTGTTTCTTCCACGTAGTTAATTATATTTGGAAGGAAAGTAACAGAGAATAATAAAGATTTCTACCAGTTTGGTAGTGTGCTCAGTGGTTTAAGAGCTTAGCATAGATTTTAAAAAAGGGCTTACATGTTCGTATCTAATGAACATTAGATAACAATAAACATTAGGTAACAAAGGTTAGGTGCATAAATTACGTGTGAAAATCATCAATAGTCTACTTGCTATATTCCCCTAGGCTTCATCTAGATGAATGTGGTTCTGATCCTTAGTTTAAGACATTCATTCATCCTTGATTCAGAGCATGGCTCCTTATGGATCATCAAGCTGTGTAACTTACACATAGCTTGGGTATAACAGAATTATTCTGCAAAGTGCTTCGCTTCTATTTCAAAGTGGTACTTTTATCTTTCATTCCTTCCTTGATAACTGCAGATATTTTTCTCATGAGCTCCACACCTAGCCAAAATGAGTTTCAAAATTTTGCATGTCCAAGTTAGTTACTCTGTCCTCATCCAGAGTAAATACACTAATTACAATAATCTGATTGCATATTTTGTTATGGAATAAATAGATGTCCTGTGAATGCTTAAGTCCATGGAAGGAAAGCAATCAAGTTCAGAATTTGGCTTCACAAGTGTTTTCCTTGGCTACATTAGACACTGTAATTTCTGCAGTGAAGCATGTCAAAATAATTAGTTTGGAAGAGGCAGCAGGAAAGCTGTTGTTTGACCAAGAAAGAATTTCAGAAAGTCTAAGGTGGTCTGCCTTCCTGTACCCAGTTTGTCTTTTTTCCTTCATCTGACACCAAATGAATTGCTAAACAATTAATTGTGTAGATGACAAAATATGACAGTTACTTTAATAGGGAATCCTGATGCTACTAAAACCATTATTTGCCTGATATAAATGAGGAATGAAAAGAACACATAGAAAAAAGTTAACCCTCCACTTTGATCTCAAATGAGGACTTAACTAAACTGCAGGACAATGAGTTTCATCACTCTATTTTGTCATCAAGCAAGCATTCGAAAGGCTAAATTAAAGTGACATTTTGGACGGCATAAAACAGAGATGTCTTTAAAGAAGATTGATGTATTCCCTAATACCAACATGCAAATCTGAGATCTAGCCAATTATGACTGATGGAATTAGGAAAGTTCTATGTTCTAGGCAGAGTTATATTTACAGTAATATTTTTCAGAGCTGTACACCCACATGCAAACAGGATCTATAGGCGTTTTGGAGTTTTAATGTTGTCGGTTTGATCTTGGCCAAGTTTCTCTAAACCATCTTAAATCAGGACATTACTTAGTGGATAACTGGCTCTCACCCTTCCTAGTTATTATTTTTCATCCATTTCCTTTTTTTTTTTTATGTCCTTCCTACTCTCACAGCATCTTGTTCAATAACATTACTTAGTCTCATGAATCATGTTTACTAAGAAAATACTTAAAAACTGTCAGTGATGGAACTTTGATATGCTCCACATGAAGCCTATGCCAACTGCAATGGCAACAGAAAACATTTCTCAAAGTGAATATGCACCTATTTAACAACAGGAGGCTTTTTCTTCAGATACTAAGAAGCGGAAATAAACTCAAATTAAGAATGCTTGGATGGTTATTGGGCAGCTGGGGAGATTCCTGGGGCAGACAGAAATGCCAAATGGAGCTGTATTAGTAATCTCTTTTTATCCTAGGATGGGTCTTCTATATATAGAATTATACAGCTTTGCAAGAGACTGTAAGATTACATATGTATATGATATGGGAGCAACATATGCATTTTTACATGTAGCTGCCTAATAATGCCTGAAGATGCTCCCAAACTTTTACTAGATCTATCTTATATAGTGTCACAGATTATGTCCATCTGGTTCTCTCAGCTGGTGACAGGCATTTTCTTCTGAATGACCTTCCACTCTGCCTTTTTGTATCCTGTCCAGGATTGAAAGAAATTCACCCTCTACCTTCTGCTTCCATTTCCTGTATATGTCCTACATAAAATCCTCAGCAAAGAGCACCTTCACAATTCCAGATCATACCAATGAGTCCAGCATACTCATTTTAATCCAGGTATTAACACGAGTTCAAGTAAAAGTCATTTCTATTCCACATAGTGACATTAACCTCTTATTCTATATCTAGAAAGCAACAGTTTCCTAACAATGTTATTCTTCAACAGCTATCCAAAGTCAGAACTGGAAAAAAACTCCTATTATTCAGTCTTAACATTGAGTCACTACTGGAAATAGCATTTTTCTAGCAAAATTTTTTTACAAAATTGAAGAGACTTCTGAGGCTGCAGAGGGAAATAATAAGCATAAACAATAGCTGATTTTAAGGCTATATGAGTCAACCACACAGAGAAATTGTGTGGTTTTGAGAATAGCTTTATCTAGCTATCTGTCCTCCCTGACGGAGAGGCAGATCAGAAATTTGAGGAAATTCTCCAGTTTTAAACAGTGAGACACTGAGATCTCGCTTCCATGTACGTACAGTGCCTCACATAATGGAGCCTCGACTTTCCCTGTCCCTGTACCTCAGGGTAATACATGTATTGAAAAAAAAGAATCAACATGTTTCAGAGAGTAACAAGCATGTCATCAAGCTGTATTTTTGGTAAATAATACAGAACCCTGCTATAAAGAAGTCATTCAGGTATTAAAATGAGTTCCTAATAAAAAGATAAATAGAGAAAAAGGAGAAACTGCAATGTAAGAAAAAGAAACTTATTTTGCAAGATTCTGGCTATGTCAGAGAAGAACAGAACACTGTCTTTACTCTCTACTTCAAAACATCTAACATCATCTCATCTAAATCCGCTGCCCTGTGTGAATACCACAGACCAACAGAATTGACATGAAAGCACAGATTTCAAGCTCTATGCCACTCTGCCCTGTAGTCTAGGCAATAATTCTAACATCTGTCACAGCCTCTGTGAAGAGATTTGCAGTGATAGTGCAGAGGCAAAAAAGCTCCACACACAATAAGGTATCAGTCACGTCTCTTTGGAGACCCCTTACCCTTTTTTATCATGCATGACCCCGTAAGAATGTGCAATGCGATAGTCCAGAGGGAAAAATCACTAGGCTGTCAAGCTAAGCTTTTGCTGGCTGCAGCTCAGGTATGACACAAAGTCATACCCATCTTATGTAAAGACTGATAAGAAGGTTGCACAGTTTATACTATATCAGTGTGTAATTAGGAAGTCTTGTGCTTGTATTAGAAGGAACACTGATAATCAGCCCTCAAAAAAAAAAAAAGACACCACCAGAATGGAAAACTGAAAGTCTGAATATCAAAAGTGGTTAAATCCCACTAAAAAAGGAAGGGCAAACTACAGAACTGCTCTAAGTTTAACAGCTTTTGGAACAGCGTGATTACAAGTACCTTCCCCAAGTAAGGTGTGAATCAAGCTGTTATGGAAGTCAGCGAGTTAAGCAGTCTCATGCAGGAAATGAATCCCATTGTGCATATTCCTCCTGTGTCCCCAGTCTGTTTGCTTAGAGGACTAGAGAACTCCTGTCACTTTAGATTTTATTTTTCTGTCCTGTCTGTCAACACATTAGAAATAAAGCCATAGCACAGCAAAAATATTATGGTCCCAATTCCCCATTACTTAACATGAAGTTACTCTTTTCAGCGCAAATGCAATTATTTCAGTTTTTCTGTTAACTGTTTTGTAGCTCCACAAGTGACTGCAGAGCTGACAGGCAGTGGCAAGTCAGAGTATGCATTTCACCTCAGGAAAAACAACAATGATTTCTTCTCAAATAACATTTGGAAAACATGCCTGTAATTTACAATACGGTTCTAAGAGCTCTTTTATTCCCACTATAGTTTTATTTTAATCTGTTGGTTTTATAAGAACAGAAGCAGCCGAATGTTCACGTCCCTGTTTCCTTCTGTCCTGAAGAGCAATCTCCCTGCTCTTCTTACCAAAAGTAACAATTTAAGTCCATCTCACCTGTAGATTTGAGAAGCCCTCTGTAATGACTATGGCTAGGGCTACAGCAAACTCACTTCACAAAAGACAGAGCTGGCAGGACCCGTGCATAACTTGTCATCTTGAAAAGTCAATATGTAACACACCTTCCTCTTTGTACCAAACAGTCCTTTTCCACTCCAGTACGTGAACATTCAGAGCATACAATCTTTTGAATATCATATAAGCTTAAATCACAGAAATTAAAGTTTGAAGATGCTCATGTTGGCAGAACGCACACAATAAGCCCATATTAGTAGCGGCAAGTCAGAGAATGGTCCACAGGATCAAAAGGATCTATCTGCATTTAGCTGTAGTTCACTTCAGCAACTCTTTGTCATGACAAATCTATGAAGTGTGGAGAACTTTAAAAAAAAGTTCATATAATGGATTTAGGAGAGCTTGGAATTTAGATTTCAGACCTTACCTCAGTGGGAAGAAAGGATGATTACAGAAAGTTACTAAGAAAGTAACTTTTTTTCCCCCCTTCTGTTTCCCTTTCTAGCTTTATGAGTGAGATTCAACAGTCTGTTGGGAAACATAATCCATGTGTGTGCACTCTCACATCCAGTCATAATATGTATCATGCAAAAGAGGCCCAGGAATCTGTATGTTTTTGCATAAGCCATAGACAATGTATTTGTCAGTCCATAGCACAGGTACTTCCATAGTGGACAGTAATATTATAATACAGTGTTTTGTTAACCCCTCATTTGAACTATGTTAAAGTTTGATCTATTTTTGTTATAAACTTGCAATCTAAGCTATGACAATATTTTCAGTATTTAGTAATACAGAATGATATTTCCAAAGCTTGACTTTAGAGTACTCAGTGCAACAGCACTAGCTAATATACTGTCTTTTCTTAAAAAAAATGGAGTTTATTTCTAACAGAAAATGTTTTGCTTTCTTAAAAATGAAAGTACTCCTATTCTATTCCTCATACAGAATATACTTAGATACATGGCCCTGTTTCACAAAGGGCACTAATCCAAATTATTACAAGTACTAAATGCCAATTAATTCTCCCTTATGAGTTATGATAAATGATTACTTTAGAGTGAAGCTATACATTTTCCAAATGGTCTTTATCACAGCTATGTTGACAGGACTTTAAGTATGGTGGTATGCTTAGTACTACCCTAAAGTAGCTGAAGTATGTGCCACAGCAGGTGCCATGAGTCGAACATAGATTTGCTTTGACATTAGAACGTTGGGTATAGAGTGAGCGTAGGATTGATGGATTTGAAAAGAGCATATGTTGGAAATGATTGGGAAAAGCGGAGCCTTTAGGGTATAGAATTAGAGTCAAAGCTAACTGAATATGAAGAAATCCTGCCTCGTCATGGCAACAGTTATTTGTACTTTATGATCATCAGGATATCTGTCATTAAAGAAACAATTTGCCACCTCTAAGAGAAAAAACTCACTTTTACCAAGAGGTTATGCTTCAGTAAGACGGAAGTATTAAAACATGTAGTTTGAGCTTTAAGGGATACAGTTCTGCCACAGAACTGCAAAACCTGTATTTGCATCTGCTTTACAAGATGTAAAACATAGTTTATACATTCTTGATAATGCCCACTTTGTAAAAACTTAATCTTGAATTTTTACACCAACTCCCAAAGTCAGAGGATGTTGGTAATCAATATAATCCTAGTCCTTCAGACACAAAGTAGCATAGACAATAAGAGCTTCTACCAACCAAAGGATCTCTCTGCATATATGACTTTATATGTCCCCAACCTTGGGTGGCAAATTCACTCTATTAGAGTGGGAGATGAAAAGCCCCTCCTTGTCAGCCAGAGCTGTAACTCCCTGCTTGTGACACACACACGCTTCTTGTTTCCATAAGCATGCACCGGCTCCTCCACTTCTCACATCTGGGAACAGTCTATGTGGTTGTAATTTGGGAAACAAGGTTTCTCCTACTGACATTTTTTTTAGGTTCTAGTATTGACCTTTGCAGTGTCAATCTACAAAGATGTTGATTATTCCTTTTCTAATACCTGAGCAATAGCACAACAGTATCTAGTTTTCATTTTCACAAACTACTACTGACTTTTCTTGTTCCACCTGAAAAATAAATTCATTGCTCTGTATATAAATGAAAGCCACAGATAACCTGTAAAAAGGAACTGAAAAGTCTAACCAGTCTGCTTGATAGTTTACAGACCTGACGTCTGTATGACAAAACTGTAGGTAAAATTAAAGGTCTGTGGAAAATAATCGAATCATCCTAAATGCCACTAGGAAAGCAGCCTAAGCAAAATATGTGTCCTAGATTAACCCTAAAATAAATACACAACCAGAAAACCTCAACCTCATCTCAGAATAAAAAAAACAACCTAGAGCTAGATTCTCAGATACTAGAAAAAATAGCGCATTCTATGTTTTTCCGCCTCCTAATGGAGTTATGCCGGTTTACACCAGCTAAAATATTAATCTTATCTTAGTGAGTGTAGCATTTCTCTTTTTTTAACTTTATGTTAAATTACTTTTTTTCAAATCTCTTTTTATATACAAGTGATTGATAACAGCAGTATCATCCTTCAACTTATAAGGCGCTCTTGACAAATATATTTCCCCTGTAACTTCATAGAACTAGTGGAATTATACCAGGAATAAATCTGTTCCAGTATCTTCAGTTACTCTATTTGGAAACCAGGCATTTGCCTGACCTTCAGTGCAATGCTAAAAACAGAGTTTGTCTGTCATCGAGAGCCAGTGAGATTTCAGATAAAACAGAAGTCATGGCTCCTGAAATGAAATTCCAGGAGTGTCCATCAAAGACTTGCCAACAATAGCATGTCACTCAGTACTTTCATACTTTGATAAAACTAAGAGAAAAAAAAAGAGATCTGACATTTTGAATTAGGCATATAACAGAGACTTAGTACTCAGACTGATGTGTGCAAAACTAAAATAATTCTTTAATTACATTCTACCTAAACTTTTATGACTTTAATAGCTTTGGTTCTTTAAAGGCCCAGTCATTTCTCACACTATTGAGGATTTACCTTTTTTTGTAGATGGCTGGGTTTATTTACCCCTATTGGGGAGTATTCCTTCTTGCTACCAACACTAGAATGTATTTAAATAACATATATAAACACAAAATAAAATATCTTTGTTCCAAACCCCAATGTAAATATTGCGAGCAAGCACTGAAGTGGTAGCAGTACTATGTATTATCCAAGCTTCCATCTTTCTCGTTTAAGTTAAAAGAGATTAACCTTGTATTCATTAGAATAGGAGGATTGTTATAGAAGGATAGGTGCCAGGCAAGACTTCAAGCTTCCTCCTTATGGTCCTATGGCAGTACACAGGCTTCCAGTGCTGTCTATTCTTTCAGACTTCACCCTGGCATTTCTTTTGACATTATTCAATCAAAACTTATACCTCAATATACTATCCCAGTTCTAGCAGAATATTGCCAAATGCTCTTTCATAGTGAAAGATGGGGACGTAAAAGTTACCATCATTTCCACACGCATCCTAGATATCCATTAGTGTATACATAGCTTTCTAACAACCTCACACAATACACACATTTCCAATATTCATGCAGTCTTGTAGTTACTAGATTTCTACTTAGAGGATATAAACAGCCAAGTTTATGGTACGACTAAGGATAACAGTGGATTGGAGTGAAGCTAGCAAAAAGGATACCATGTCATCTTTAACATGGTGTTCTGATATCACAAAATGGACAATGTATATCTTAATCAAAAATAAAGACCTGTCCTAGTTTCTCTTTCACTTGTCTTGAAATGACAAGTGAATGAAATTTAGCCATAAAAACCAGAATATAGAAGGGTCAGAGGTAAGAATAGGAAGGAAAAAGACAATAAATATCAAGACCATGTTAGGCGTTACAGGATGTGAAAGTCTTATTTCAAAGCTGAGCAGAAGTTAAGATTCATACCACCAATTTTTAAGTGCAGTTTATAGGCATCTCTCCTTAAACATGAGGCTATGATCTGATTATCTAATTAAATTGAGAATTGTCACAGTGCAACCTATTCGCAATACAAAGTGATAGAAATCACCAGAGGAAGAGAAGAAAATGTCAAGAGGCACAGTCAAACCAATGGTTATTTGTCCTTGTTGTCACAGTAGTGCCCACAAATTCAATCAGAGATGCTCAGCTGGTTGGACAAGTTTTCCGAATTCATCTAAGAAAACATCCACAACCATCAAACCTGTTGTCTAACAAGGCAAGCCATGGAAAAATATTAGGAAAAAAGAAATAAAGCACCACAATGGGAGAAAAATCCAAGTCTCCATGTTTTTGAATACTAAAGGAATGAAGCTGGACACAAAGAAAACTGGACACCATCAAAACAGCCTAGATTTTTACTTATTCTGGTAGTGAAGCAAGATAAATTGAGCTAAGTGTAAGTCACAGTGTGATAAGTGACAGAGAAAGGATAGATATATTATTATATACATCAAGAATACCTGTTCATCACAGGTATACATTAAAAAAAAAAAGAGCAGGAAAGAATTTTCAATAGGCCATTTGCATCTGAAGATAAAAACACAGGTCACAGGCAGTGTACGTTCAAGAGGGAAAATAGGGAGAACACTTCTTGCATACGAATTAGAAATGCAAAAGTAAGCTCAACTAAGAATGTACCAAGGACACTGCAAGTCACCACTGCCTTTAACTGTTCTCAGGATAATATCTGATATCTTACCAAACAAACATGTTTTTACTTGATCCCATACTTCCTCTCTTTTTTCCTCTTTTTTTTTTCTTTTAAACAGAAATAAACATAGGGATTTAGAGCTTTTAATAGTATGACTCAAAAAAAAATATGAAAGTATTCAAATAAATATTAAGAAGCAATTAGATGCTTCAACTATACCTCTTCATGGTGGTCACCATCAGCTCTTGTAGAGCATTAAAATTTAATCAGAAAAATGCTTTTCTCTTAAGACATGTTGAGAAGACTAATTTTTACTGAGTATCACATTAATGCAGCAACGATGGAAGGATATGAATACCATTGGAATACAGCATGCACCCTCTTCTTTTTCCACTTTGGCAGAGACTTTGGCAATTTGGGGGCTTCTCTTGCTATATCCTGATCCATATTTTGTTATTGTACAATTGGGTTGTCTGCAGTGGGAAAACATGATATTTTAGAGTATTTTCTACCCACCTCTCTCTCCAGCACTAGGATACCCCGGGACAGTATCATACCAGTGTGGGTATATGGGCTAGCCAGCCACTACTCTCAGATAGCAGCTGAGAGCAGATGCTTTAGGGGAAGATTAAAACTAAGGACTTCTGGCATCCAGGCCAGAACATTCACTGTAGATGTTCTAAAATTAAATGCCAACAAGGAAAGTTTCTTCCTAAGCCCTTTATGTACACATTGAACAAAGAGGTTAAGCAATCAACTACATGGCAAGAGCTCTTCCTTCACCTCCTAAGCCTGGAGATGCATTTAATATTGGGACACAATTCACTTTCTGCAAAACCAGTGGAGGAGGATCAAGATTTAACATAGACAAAAAGTAATATTCTTTTGAAGTCCTTTCAGCACTACTTTCCTCAGATATAACTAATAAAATGTCCAGTTAATAAGGCAAATAATTGTAAGTGTTGAATTACACTAAAACTGCTCCTTTCTGCTGTTTCCTGGCCTATAAAGAGTTTCAGTAGAACAAAAAAATTAAAAATTAAGTAATTGCCACTCAGAGTGACAAAAGAGAGGCATCTACCCATATCACCAAATGGCATGAAACTCAGGTCGAGCTTTGAGTTCCTTCCCCATGGGAAGGATCAGCATCTCACACTGCACTTATAAAATACAATACTGTACAAGAGTGTCCTGCCTCCTTCCCAGGTTGTCTTTAGGACACATGAACTCCAGGGAATCGTGGGTGGAATGTATAAAAGATCTTATTGCAGCTGCTTGTACTGCACCTGTTCAAGGGATAAATAAAGCAGCTAAGTCCTAGTTTTGGTTTCATTCGCTGCCAGTCCCTTGATGTGCAAAGAAATGATATACCACCTCCTCATCTTGTCAATCATACTGAAAATATGTCTTCAATATTGTGGAAGTGATGATCACTTCTTTTTTTGCCAGGAATGTTCCCACAAGCTGGGATAACCTCTGTGACAAGTCACACATACTGGGAAAAACCAATGGCTCTTTACCTCATTCTTCCAGATAGCAACCCTGTTCATGCAAATTAGCAATCCTTAGACCTCTTCCCATTTTTACTAGGAAAGGAATTAGAACTGGGTCTAGATGAAAATAGTCTGGAATTAAAACTGAATTAATTCACAAATTCTCTAGAGCTTACAGAAAGTTTACACTGCTTTGTTTTCCCCCTCCCCACTTTATTCACCTCTGACTCCCAAAGCTATATTATCATATTGTATAACATTATTGTTATCATATTGTACAAAAAAAGAAATATTAGATCTGTGTGAGTGGAAGATCCAGACCTTTTAAAAGTGAGCCATTGGTGTCTTTCCATTGACATTTAGGACACACACACATCTTCACAGGGCATGTTTTCAACAAAAACTTGTTGTTACTGTTACTCTGCAATGCAGATTTTTTTTTTTAAACTCTTTCACTCACTTCCTTATTTCTTTAGGCTACCTAAAGAATGTTTTCTAGTAATTCAATCAAGTAAATGATGCCTCAGAAGACATGGGCTTAGAAGAGACGCTCATATTTCCATGTTTTGTCATGGAGAACTTACACAAATGCTCATAACCACAATCTACTTGTTTGTTGATTGTTGGTTTGTTTCTTTTATAAAAGATTAATGTGTCCTACTATCTATGCTCAGCATACTTTCTTTAGAGAAAAAGTTGGACATTACAGTCTAAAAAAGCATTTTATGGGGGAAGAAGCAAAGGTCTGCAGAGACTTAAGCAGACAAATGTAGAAAAAGGGAATTGATGATGAGCAAGAGAAAAACAGCATTTTGTGGGCCTTAGCATGTTTGGTTGTAAAGGGAGGAAAGTCTCTTCCAGGAATTCTCAGTGGAGATATACTCTATTCTCAACACAGGAATTATATTGCTATTAGTTGCAGCTTGGGTTCCCCAACATAGGGTAAAGAAGACTATTTAATACAGCAGCACGTCTAATCAGAGAAATGGGAAACCCCACAGCTACACAGAGCAGCTGTGAACCTCCCCAAGGTGCCCTGTTTAGCCAACTCCTTCCTGTACCCTTACATCCCACACATTCTTTCTGCTTTTTCCTGTTCTATATGAAATTATAACACCTTGCGGAGGGGTCTGTATCTTTCGCTTTCCAAATGCAGTCTTCATCCCTCTGCTCCTCTACTCACAGTGCACTTAATCTAAGTCTCACTGAAAGTTGGGAGCAAAGAAAGGATGGTGGACCCCGATGAGGGAGAATGTGTGGAGTAGGACAAGGAAAGATAGCCAGGGGAGGAAGCCCACAGCAGCATCCCAGGCATATGGAAAGAGGAGACAGCAGACTACCATGCTACATGGATCAAGGATGAATGCTACGAGGTCTGGCATTAGGGGTCTCCCACATGATCACGGACCACAGTGATATTAGCCAACTGTCACAGTACACAGTGTGGGGCAGTTCCTCCCTCAAAAGAGAGGCTAGGCTTGCTTCACCCCTGGGGCGTAACAGCCAAACAGTTCTGGCACCCTAATAATCAGTTTACTCTTTCTGCCAGGGGTTTACCTCCAACAGCTTGCAACCCACAGCTCTGCATACCCATCTTGAACTACTGACAAATACATGCTAGCACAGCACATAACTTAATTTTAGAGATGTTACACTAAAAAGAAGCAGCAGGCAATTAAACTGAAAAGAGATTACCGTTCAAATCTGTTTGTTGTTTTTCAAACAGGCTGCGAAGGCCATGACACTTACAAGCTTTTAACCACTTCTTGTCATCAAGAAAGCAAAGCAGGCACATAATAGAGATCCTCATCCACCCCACCCCGTACCGTTGGCAAAAGGATTTAATCTTGAATAATTTGATAGGTAATTTAAGTAAACAAGTGAGACAAGAATGTTCTAGACAGGAAAGCAATATTGACAGTAGGTCAGGAGGGTATTTGTATTTTGCAACTGCTGTAAAAAATTAGCAAAAAGACTATGCATTTATTTCTTAGAGTAGCCAACTCTGATCAAAGTGAACATCCTGTTTGGGCTGCCAATTTCTTGGCATAGAACACCTGCCATAGTACTAACCGCCCTTGGCCATTTTTGAACGAGCTATGACTAGGTAAGGAGAGAATGCTGACATTCTCAAATAGAGCAGGACGGTCCCAGTGACCCCCAGGATCAAGAAAAGGCAGCCCAAATTCACCCTAATACCAGAGCATTCTGATTTGGCACTATATACCAGAATCTGGGGTTACATGTAGTATTTTTGGAGTTTTGGATACCATGTCCCATTCCACAAGCTTGAGGTAAATGTAGCATTCGTTCCGATTCAAAATAGCTTCCTAAGTTACAGGATGCTTTAAATATAGCATGAGAATCCCATAGAGGCTTCTGAAGAGTGTGTATGGTTCCCTAACCAGGTATAACAAGGACTACAATGCTTTACAGTTATTTTTCTTCATGCCACAAAGATCAACTGTCACTAATGCTGGCTTTAAAGTGAAGAGCCATAAATTGTTTAATGTAAATGTGTGCCCTTAAGCCTATTACCTTTAATGAAAATAAGGGATTATGTGTATTAATAAGCATGGCTAACCAAGTGAGGGAGCCAAAATAGTACAGCAGCTGGAATTTGGACTCTAAGGGAAAGGAGGGGATATGGGGCAAGCATATGAAAAGCTGAGTTCCTCTTAATCCTCACCTGCCATTGCTACAAATCAAGTGTATTTGGAAGGATTTTGGGGAAAGGTTAACACCTATTTATGCACAGTGTTCAGGCATTGAACACCTGTGGCACAGATGATCACAACACCAGCTACGTATGTGGGAGGTGCAAAAAGTAACTCTGCCCTTGCCAGGGGATTTGCATGCCTTTAAGACATTTGACCCGTTACATCTTCCTAAAAGAAGAGCAAGATCTCATTGACTTTCTGGAAAAATGGCTGCTGGCCACTGCTAACAAAAAGAGGAGTCACCTTGTATGAAGCACGATCAAGACGTCATCTGGAGCCATCTGTAAGCTGGAAATGAATTCTTTTCCGGGTACCGAATTCCAAACACCACAGAGTGCTTACACTCGAATTCAGTGCATGGAAAAAAAAAAGTTCTTTCTTCCCCGTACAAATAAGACCTGGATGCTCTTATTGCTGAAATTTCTCAGAACAGAGAAACAGCTACATATTTTTTTGGGAAAAAAATATACTCTTCAGAGACCTGAAAATTAAAGTTTTTAGGTCTGTTCCCAAAGGATATCCAACACCAGGGCTGGATTAAGCTTCATGGCCAACTTCAGGCTGATGGCTCATATGATCAAGCTTTTATTTCACTTAGGCCCTTAAGTTATTTGTTTTTTTTTTTTTTTATCATCTGTGCAGCCCATTTTGATAGGTGATACTCGTTTGCTTTTAAATATATGATATTATGTAAATTATGGGTCAACACAATGTGACTGAACAGCAGACTTGTTCGCAGACTTGTACTCACTCTGCACTGGCAAGAATTAAATTTTTTTATGAAGTGCCAGTTATTAAGTGTCATAACATACTTTTTTCAAATTAGGATTTACAAATTTAGACAATTGTAACAAAAAGCCTATTCTTAGATTTCACTCACAGGTAACCTTTTCATTAAGGTGTAAATTACACTAGCGCAGAAGAAACAGCCCTTTAACATGCCGTATAACACATCCTTTTTCAATTATTCATTTCAAAGTATACCATAGCTGACACCACCAGACATTGTTTTAAATTAATTTCTTTCCTCAAGACTTGTAAGTACTGCTTTTTACCATGTTCCGCAAAAATTTCCCTTCTTCCTCTCCTCTTCCTCATGATCTTTCAATGAGGATTAATAACTTAACTGCACAGTGAGCATCAAGCTCTTCCTGCAACAAAGCCCAGTAAAAAAAAAAAAAAAGTAGTATCTCATGTAATATTGGACACTATTTAACACTACACTATGCATTAAGGTGTTGGCATCTCAGGTACCTACATGCAGAATTTTCTAGTTACACATACAAAATAAATTGACTATATCAAATTGTATTCTCAGCTAGCTCCAATCCACTATGAATGCTACTAATTAGACAATAAGATTGACCAGATGGGAACTGCTGTTGCTAGTACAGAAAGTTAATGTTAACATATTCACAGCGATAATTTCCCTCTTTGTGTTCTACTAACTGGAGAACATTTTGCAATAGTGTATTTAGAACAGAGCTAATGATGGGGTTATCTGCTGTGTTATGAAGACAGCCATTTCCTGAGTTCAGACATCAGACGCTAGTAAAAAGCCCTACCTGAAAAAAGCTTATTGTGCATTTTAATTATAAAGCACTAACAGTTCAGCAGCTTTAAATTTGTAATTTTATGGTTACCTCCTGTGGTGTTTACTAGTTCTAAAGGATCTGCAAAACTATTAATTTTACTAATAATTAAGTAAGTCTGTGGCCTTTCCTGAAATACTTCATCAACTGTATTCTCAACTAAATAAACTCCAGGTCAAAGTCTGAGCAGTTTGTCAGACCAGAATACCCAGTTGCCAGGGAACATTGTTAAAAATTAAAACAAGAAAAAATAACATAGCTCATTTGAGTTGTGGTTCTGTTTACTTAGGTTAAGGAACCTTCTCTCTTCTTCCATGAAGACACAATACAAGTGGGGATAACCATAGCTAACCATAGTTAAACTTCTCAGTTTCTCGCAGTTAACACTATGCCTCCTGTTTAAGGGAAGGATTATGTTACCCTCCCTTTTGCAGGAAACCAAGCTGCGAAGTCACTACTGAGTAGGGTTTTTTGGAATAAGTAGTAAAGCTAGCACCAAGAAATACTGCCAGTATTTATAACTGAGTTGGTAGTTACACAGATGACATTCTTATGCCCAATTATTTCACACACTGAGGTCTTTTCACAGATAATGCCACACAAGCCTTGATGATTCAGATAGAATCACACCCCAAAGAGAAAAGCTGCATTTAGCAGGTGAAATAAGGGGCTTCAAACCCGCTAGTTATGTATTGTGTGTCAGAATAGTCAGAGAAGCACTTTGATGATGTAACGTTTAAGCCAGCACCTCAGCTATTACAGTCCATTATTCATATTAATCCGGCCTACATTCTAACAGGGCTAAATGTTTCTCCTGAAATTCAAAACACAGACAGAATTCAGAAACAGAACCTTAAAAAGAGCTATGCATGATGTCTGTACAGATACTGTGCAGAGTACATAATGGTCCTTATATACCTCTGGCCTTCAGCACTAAGCTCAGTATATAGTGATTACTTTAATCACACAAACAGAAAAGAGGGGCTCCCTTTCAGTACCAAGCACATACTTGATGAGAAGTAATTTGACCAAGGCAAAATAATTTGACCAGAAGCTGTAGTTAGCTGCATATCCTTCCTGAAAGTTTTTTGGTCAAGTACAGAACATGCATTCAAATTACATTGCATTATGATGCTAAGATTCAAATAAAAATAATTATAAAAGGACTCTTTCCTTTCAAAATCCTGAGTTTAAAGATACAAGCTGCATGAATTTTTCAGAATGTTTTCTCCAAGGAAAGAAAACAAAAGCTTCTTGTATCATGACTGTTTAAAAAAAAAAAGCAAAAAAAAAAAATCAGACATCTTGTGCTGGAACTCCTTTTTATTAAAAAAAAAAACCACAGTTACTTGTTGAAATCAAACTGTCTTAAAGTGTTATCAGTTTAGATGAAACATCCATTGGGATTACTCTTCAGACCTGATTCGGTATTTTTGATCAAGAGAAGGAATGCTGCCCATCTCAGAAAAACGTCTTACCTCTTAGACCACCTGCACAGCCAAGTTGAAACCTGTTCTGCTTTATTCAGAGCAGAGACTTGAGCTGTCCCCATAACCAGGTATATTCTGATCACCAGGCCCCAGAACCCATCTCTCTCTTTGGCTCAATCAATATTATTTTAAAAGAATGCAACTACAGAATTTGCTCCTTTCCTCCTTCCCAACATACACACATGCCACTCATATTTGACTTGAGATACAACCATATCACACAAATCACAAATGCCCTATATATTGAACTGTCACTTATAGTGTAGATGCTGAGTACTGGAACATCTCAAACAATACCAAATCAGGAGGTTTAGGAGTTAGTTGCAGAGTTCAGGCTCACAGAAATGCAGTAATTTCTGATAACTCTGGCTGCAAACATACCAGAATTGGCTTGCAAATTAGTTTGAAACTACAACAGGTATCATCTAAAGTAACTAGCATTCTTTCACGCTACTGACACACCCATACATATAACAAATGGCTGCACATAATAAAATTCAGAATGCTGTAACTTTGGATGGGGTGACTCTGTTGCTTAAGAAGTGATCTACAAATTAAGCAGATTATCCCAAAGCAATGTTGATGCCCACAAAACAGTTTTATCAATAACATATAGGAGAGTTTTGGAGTGCTCTTAAAAGTTGGCCTGGAAGTATTTTCCTCTCATAATGAGTTATTTCAAGTTGAATTGTAGAAGACTGGAAGAATGTGAAACCACTCACACATAAGAAATTACTACAGTTTATCTAGACATAAGATGGTCATTATATTAAATGGCTCGTTCTCCCTCTCAGAAGTTGACTCGGTGTCATTTCAGTTTGGGTGGGGGAAGGAAACATCTCTACTAAATAGTACTTAAAGATGAAGGCTTTTAGAGGACATGAGACTTACCTGTTAAGTGTATGCAATATCAACTATTATAAATATGGCTTTTAGTGTTGTGAAGGACTTCACACTGGTAGATGAAACAAAACTTCTCAAAGTTGCAGCTGTAGCTGTAGAACAACCACTCATCAGTTTGATTCACCAGAGATGGATACTTAACAGGCAGTTAGTGAATCAGCATTTCAAGGGAATTTGTTAAGGTTCTTCAGTTCAGTCAATACAGGTACAGGTACACTTCACTCTTCTGATTAAAATTCATGTACAGCACCACATACCACAGCACCATATGGCCATCCAAATGACAGTTGCAGAAAGCATAGTGCCTGACCCAGATGATCTGAGGCTTCCCAGCCTTCAAGAATAGAAGAAAAGCAGCCAGGAGGGACTTGTTTCACCCATTACTCGCCTGTTGTAAGGTCCTGATACTCCATATGCAGTAAGGCCAACAACAGGATATTAATACTCTCCATAGTTCCTCTAAAGGAAATGCAGTCACAGTAAGAGATTGACATATATATGCCAGGGAGTAAAGAAGAGTCATGAAGTAATCAGGAAAAGATGCTGGTAAAAGGACAGAACTTAAATGTGAGAAAAGGCCTTCTGCTCCTCCAAAGACATGGACTGTGAAATGCTAGAATAGGGGCTTTCCTCTCCCCCAGAAGAGATGGTTTAGGCTTCTTGTACCAAAGTATACACATTGGCTGATTTCATTTTTTTCTATTAGTGTTGTCATTTCCCCTCACTGTGTTTATGCCATTACCACACTTCAGCTTCTTCCTCACTTAATAGAATGAAACCAAAATAGTTCTCTAACACTTCTGTTTTGTTTAAATACTGTCTCCTTCAGCTTCAGGGTCTGGCTTTTGATTTGGTACACTGGAAACATTAAAATACCCTCTCTTAGAAAATACAAAACCATATGGATAATCACAGATTACATATGCCAGTCATGAGTTACTGCACTGTTCTGGATAATATTTCTGCCACCTCAGATGATGATAATTTTTGCGTACCTTTCAGCTCATTGCATCACCTGCAAGCCAGTCTGTCTCACAAGAAAAGCTTGCTGTTCAGCAAAATCATTCACAAATATTTGAAGAGGCTCTGCTATTGCATCCATCCATGTACAATCATACCATCTTAGGTAACATGGAAACACAGCACTTAGATAATTAACTATGCTTAAAAGCCTTCTTACAGAGGATTAGGTCTATAAAATTAATGAATTCTGCTTGCTTCCAGACAGTTCATGCAAACAGTAGGAGAAAATAACCTGCTTTGCTGCCCACATCAATTTGGAAAGACCAGATTTATGCACATGATCACACCACTGGTGACAGCTCTCAGCACTGCCAACAAGCTGCAAGTCTCATTCATTTCAGTAGGACTGACAGATGCTCAGCTTTACTAAGAGTCTCTCAATACTGTTTTCCCAACTCTGCTACCTGCCCATGACATTTCACAACAGAATTTGTTCTACAGGGTAGGGTTTGTGGGGTGGGGACCCAAAAATATATTTTTAACATCTTCCCAGATTATTTTCTAATGCCATTATTAAAGGCATATGAAAGCTGTAGAGTGACCTTAACTCTTCTCCACTTGTTTTTGTCTCCTCTTTTCCTGTCCCTACCCCCCTACGTTAGTCAGTCACTTATTTTTAGATAAAGAACAGATAGGCAGAACAGTCCATTGCAGGGGAACACATCTTCACCTATCACCCAGCTGACTGACTGGGACTCTTGTGTCATATGCTGTTGACTACTCAGTAGTGAGTTGATCACCTGAACATATGTTAAGGGAAGAAAATATGTCTCAGCATTTTAAAGAGTCCGTTAAAACTGAACTGTTGTGCCAAACAGCTGAGTAATTCCCTTAATTGTCCACTGTTTTAAGAGCATTTTCCTGAACAGAAGCATTAGCAATGTCACAATCTTGTATTGTGCTTTTGTCAGTAGACTTCAAAGACCTTCTCTGCTGCTTCTCAGGTGAAGTGTAAGCTGAGTGGCCATCACATGGGGCTGCCTGACAGAGTGCAGGTCAACCAATGGCAAAGTCACGGCACTAGTTCCTAAGTCTAGCGTCCCCACTCTATCTCTAGGTGCGGGATAGTGTCATACTGGAAGAATACTAGCTTCCCCTTTTCAAAAAGGTCTTTGGAAACATGCAGGTGTAAGACTATAGATGGGATGAACAGTCCTGGTGTGGTAGACTGTTGCTACCATTTTTCTCAGGAGCTCAAAGTCAACTCTCTCACAGCATGACTTGCAGTACGGCCGTCTCCATGAAAAAGGATAAAATTTTTTTCTCTCTGCAGCCCACCACAGACAGTCTTATTGCTTGGGGGCAGTTCAAGAATAATGAGCATGTCCACGTGTAAACCCTATTTGTCTGCAGAGAGGGATACAACGCATATCTAGGCAAAAGGGCCATAGCACATTTGGTATTAAAAGCAATTATAAGACCCTCTAAGTTGAAGTGTTTATGATTTCGGACTCCTCTTGCACATAGAAAGTCTCATCCCATCTCAGGGTAGCTGTGGACCAAACCCAGTCCGTAGATAACTGTATGGCATCCACTAGCAACATTTAGAGCTGCGTGTCCTTTCCCAGAAGGGGATTTTCCTCACAGTTATCTTCCCTCACCCACTCCCCACCAAGAATATGTTGAGGATGTAAGTACAGCTTTCCCTTTTCCCCATGGTAAGATTGCAATTATGGTTACATTCACAGCTCAACTCGCTTTTGACTGCAAATTGCTGATTAAGAGGAATATCTGATCTATTTGGAGATACACTTATGTGAAAGATGGTAAAAAATAGCCTTTAAGAATATTATCATCAAAAGCCACGTATTATACTGTGTTTAAATTAAAAAAATACCATAACCAGTAGGTATGTCTTCTCCAGCTCCTCCTGAAAGAGGCTACATTCTTTTTTTTGCGTGCCTGCTTTTCCCCTCTAAGGTAGGCTACAAAATCCAATCCCATCCCAAAGCAATGCTCCCAAGTGAGCGCTGGGCCTCACTGGGAAAGAGTTCAAACCATTTAACAATGCTTAGTCACACTTGCGGACAGCTGTGTGAAGAGGTAATTTCTTCCATTCTCTGGGAATCCAGCCTTTGCAGATTCACTCCTGCATACCACATGCTCTCAAAAGCCCCATGAGAATCATATAGCCTTTGGGCATATTGAGTATACTTCAACAAGTTATAATCTGAGACAATGGGTTCTTTGGGAAACAACTGGTTTTTCATTTCTGATTGTAATATACATACTGTAAGTGTCCTAGCCCTTGACTGACAGCTTCTAGGTATGACTGAATTACTTATAAAGAAATTATCAACACCATACAGTGCAGGCTGCAAAGTGTCATGAAAATGCCTACAGAAATATGTTGGCATCTCTCTGTACTTACCTTTGGTGGAAAAGGAAACAACAAAACTAGTTATCGCAGTGAAATTAGTATAAATTTATAAAGCAAATTTATTTTTGTGGGCAGGGTTTAGTTTTGTTTCTTTTGCTTGTTCGTTTTAATAACACTGACAGAACAGCCTTCTTTGCAATTACTCTGCCACTTCTGCAAAAGAGGTTATGAAAAGATCCTCTCATCATCACAGAATTTATTATTACAGTAAATAAGGCTGTATCTTCAGTGAAAGGAATATTATGCATAAGAATAAGGGAGATCAAATAATACAGAGCTTCACAGTATGAATATGAAATAGCACAGTTAAGATTTCAGAAGCTCACTGATGACTTGGAATCATGATTGTTGCAGGGATATCAATTTGGTACTCAAAACTTAACAGATCATATTTTTTCATGATGATAAAACCCCAGTTTTTAAAGCAGTGTAGGCTTTTTTTTTTTTTGCAGTGGAGCAGACCTTTTGTTCGCATTCTATTTGTTTGTCTAATTAAATCATGCTGGTATTCCTTTTAAATGCTGTTATATAAGTAACCTCTCTTGTCATTGCACTGCAAAATAAGCCTTCTGCAGGTGATTGGTGGAACCAAGATGTCTCTAAAAAGATCTGAACATTCTGGAACAGATTTGAGACTGTCAGAAAGAAAAAAGGGAAATTAAAAAAAAAAAAGGAGGAGGAGGGAACCGAAAGAAGTAGTAGAAAACAGAGTTCCCAAACCAGAAGTTACACAGAACTATCTAGTTTAAGAGAATTGTATGTAAGGAAAACACAAGTTTCCTGAAAACCATTCAATGTTAAAAACTTTTAAGAAACTGAGTTAATTCAGGTAATAAGGGCACTCTACTGCAATACCTTAAAATATTGCTTTTAAGAAAAAAAAATATCCAAAAAGATGGCTAGGAAATACATGGGCTAATTTGTAATTGACAGATACACCAGGCAATTAATTATTAAATCACATGCTGTTTGTCAGCTGCAAATGGAAGGCTTCTGCATAATTTAAAGCCATATTTTAAGCACTATTGAGTCTTCTGCTTGACATGTCTAATTTTCATAATCATTATTGCCCCCCTCAAACGAGGGGACATGTATCGCTGTCTTCGTCCAGTTTTAACACCTAAACTTTGTGAATTTACAACTGGTTACACATTTATTTCATAGAAATATAATTTTATATTCCCATTGCTGTTCTACTCCCCTCTTGGAGAGCACCAGTGAGGCCCCTATTAGCAAAAAAAGAGACAATACTGTACAAAATAGAACTGGAACCTTAATAGATACATTATTGTCATTCTTAAAAATATACTAACCAGTACTGTCTTCCTAAGGCATTATTAATGCCAGGTTGCATACCTTGAACTGGTATATTTAGAGTCCACATTATACTCTCTTTTTTCAGACCTACCTGCAAAGATCCCCTATTTTGCTAGGCCAAGTCAGAGTGCATATGACTAGTTCACTGATATTTTCAAAGCTCAATAAAGTTTCTCTGCTCACTTACTCTTGAGATGGTCAAGGGCATGTTGAAGTCCTTGCCCCCTTGCAGTCGGAAACCCCATGGTCCAGGTCCATTCAGAGTCACGCTGTAAGCCATTTTGTACCTCTTTCACAAGTCAACAAGACGACTCTACAGAACAGAAGGATAGGGCAGACAGAGAAAGTGTGAAAAAAAAAAAAAAGAGAAAAGGGAAGTTTTACACAATGAAAGCAATTCTCTTTCTGCCTTGCCTGTTCAGTCCTGCTGGGATATCACCTAAGAATAGATGGGAGCTATAATGCAGATGCTGATATCCCAGCTGAGTAGGGCCCATAAAAGGTTTGCAACCAGACACCTACTATGCAAAGACTTCGTGACTCAGAGGTCTAATATAGCCCCCAGGGAAGGGGACAGATCTTTCTAGGCTTTTCAAGCCCCGCTTCATGCTCAGCTATTTTATGGGCAAAACACATTTTTTTAATAAAACAAGCAAACGAAATCCCATAACACCAAAATCTCATTACTAACCTGTTAACAAGTACATAGCCATTTGTACCTTCTGTTTCAGAACATTTATTGCACTGTGATATATAATCTACTACAAACAAGTTTCGGGGTTTTGATTTTTTGTTTGTTTGTTTTTTGTTTTTTTTTTTTTTTTTTACATAGATCTTTCCATATGTAGCATGAAAATCTCCAAAAAGAGTGTTTACCTTCTTCTGTGTTGGTTTGTTAAACTTAAAAAAGTATATACTACATGCATTCAGCATCACAGAAAAAGCCTGCAGCTTCTTGTTCAGCTCTGGGTTCTATAACCCTTGCTATCTCAAGAGAAAATTACAATTTGTTCTCTTTGAATGCATATAGAATTATTATCGATTATTTCTAACCAGCATTAAATTCCTATGGCAAAAGCACAGTTTCAGTATTGTCTCATTTTGATACAAGTATTCCAAAGGCACGACACCTAAGCAGAAGGCTAAGAATACAAATAGCTACCTAACTGCTTCCTTAATTCATTCCTTGATTTTTCGTAGTTTATATTCCAGTTGTTAGGTTTTCCGTAAAACTTTATAACCCTTGTTCAGTAACACTGGATACCATTTCTGCCTTAAATTGGGAATAGCTGAAAGGAAAAGGAAAGAAGCTGTTGGTAAAACTACAGATATAATCAAAAAGCTTCTGCTCTCAGCATAAAGCTATAAACATTAAATAACACTCACCCCTTTCAAGTCATTAATATGTGCAGGACCTCCAGAAGCACTTTACTGTATCTCCTCAGCATCCCTACCTTTACCCTCTAGTTACAAAGAAATTCCCATTACATTAAGGTGGGGAAAAACGCATGGATTTTATTTTGATAAAAAGACAAACAAAACCACATAATGCACTAGGATGATGTAGCTCAGTTAGAACACTCATAACAGGTCACTGCCCATACACGTACCATAAAATGTGACAGGAAAAACTGGTGGTGAAACAGCAGAGAGCAAACACCACCAGGGCCCCAGGGTCAATAATTTTTCAAAACCATGAAGTAATAGAAGTGTTTGTTTAGTATTCACAGTGGGGAAAAAAAATTGTACAAGGGAATAATTATGCTCCACATAGAGACTAGACTAAACCACATAACCGTATTTTTAGGTCAGAGGTCCAAATTAAACCACAACCATTCATATGGATTTGAGTGAAAGTTGGCTCAGCCAGTGAACTGGCCCAAACCAAAATCAACAGAGAGTAACACACAGCTTGAAAAGACAACAGGTTTATAATGTCTCACATTTACAAGGACAGCATTTGGAACCTACCCTGATTTTGGCTGATTACTTTCATGGGAGACAAAACTAACTTGTTGCACTTCAAACAGCAAAATTTTCAGGGTTGACATTTTATCCAGTAGGTCTCTTTCTAAACACTGGTATTGAATATTTTTATTTATTTTAAAAAATGCACACACAAAAGATTGAAGGTAAATTCCCATTGCACTATTCCTTTCATTTTTCCAGGAATTCACTGTTGGTTTTTTAGTGTCCTTTCTTGGCTCCATTTCAAGGCTTCAGGAGAATGGAATAAAACCAGGAGTAAGATAAACATGGCAAATCATTGCTTCACTAGCAGAGACAGGATCACAGAAAAAACTATTAAAAGAGAAGTCATGTTCTTATGGATTTGTGAATCCTGTGCATGTTACCTCCTTAGATCTTCAGTCATTTGTTTAAAAAAACCACAACAAACACGAGTGAGTGGGAACAACAGCCAGAACAGAATAAGAGTGCAGAGACATCAAGCTGAACAGAGATTAAGCAGCAGGGATGCTGCTATGCAGCTTAATCAAGCACTATGTGCTTCTACCCTACTTTCACATGTGTAACATGCCATTTGCTTATCAGTTTAGGACATCTGAAAGTGTCTGTGAGATCTTTAAGGCCGGATGGTGTGCTAGGAAACTAAAGTGGTAATCTCATTAGGGGCACTGTCATTTGAATGAAATGTTGAACTGAGGTCACTTGTTTCTACTCCTTTGGTTTCTGTCTGTGTGTGTGTGAACTTTCAGCATAGCTTAGCACTTTTAAAAAGAAAGCACAGAGGATGTGCCAGTGTCCTGGCCAATGTTCCCCTTCAACACAAGAAGGCCACAGCTCTTGTGTACGTGTACTGTCACTACCAGGTGCATTTTGAAGTAAAAATATTCAACAGTTTTCTTCTTCCAGGCCTAAGTCCTTTCTCTCCTGTGTTTGTTTCCCCTCTGCCTGCCCGGAGAAAGCTCTGTGCCTTATAATGAAATGAAAATAGGAAAGAAACTCATACTGTAGTTACAGCTTCATTTGCTGGGGACACTCCCAGGTCATCTCACTTGTTTTCTACAGACTTTTAATACAAGGAGCCTCTAAAGAAGAAAGCTGGTGATCCACCCATATGAACATTTCAACCCTGCCCTGTTTTCAAAGGTGAGAGAGATGTGGGTGTTCTCACTATGTCAAACCATCAGAGCAAACCCGGGAACTAGATTGGTGCAGCAAGCACAGTGCCATCACAGCTACCAGCACAAACCTCAGCAAAAAACTTCCAGGATGAAATAACTGTGTGTACATAATAGACAATCCCCCTGTTTTCAGAAGTTTGTGATGTTTAGATTAGGTTCTAGTTGCTTTACATAACTACCTGTTAGACTGTTCCAAAAAAAAAATAAAATCTTTTTTTTTTGTTTGCTCAAATAAAAGTATTTTGTTTCTCTTGGAGTGCCTTCTTCCCTACAATCTCCAGCTATGTTAAAATCTATGAGTTCCCTCCCTTCGAACAGAAGCTATGCTGAGTCAGATGAGGTCACTGATGTAAGGAGTGACATTTAAAGAAAAAAAAACCCCACAACATATTCCAGGAGCAGGGTGACATTTTCTCTACAGATATCATAACAGAGAGTTGTCCAGAGCTCACCAGGTCCCCCCCTAGAGCCGTCCCCAGCTGACTGATGGGAACAGTTGTGAGGAAGCTGGATGGGTACCAGGTTCTGCAGGCTCTACAGCAAAGTGCTGCCACCTCCAGCAAACGCCTCAGAGCCTGAGCAGGGCCATCCTTCCACAGCCACATCAGAGACGTTACGCTAGCGGAAACAATTCACATATGCTTTGAGATCATGTCGTGAACCGACTTTAGGAAAGCTACAACCGCATGCTTGGGAGTTCATAGCCATTAAGTGAATGAAATAAAACCCACTAGTGTCGATGCTAAATTAAGATGGAAGGAAACAAGTAATGGAAATTCCAATTGTTTGAGTTGTTACTACTTCATTAAACTAGCCACATTACTCATCCTTTAGATTTTAGCTGCATTGGTAGAAGTGCTCACAGAAGAACCTTGAATTATTATTACTGCAGCAGCAAGGTTGTATCATTTGCATCATCAAGCATTTCAGAAATAGATTGCTTGAGAGTTTGACTTCTGATTGGCAATAGACTATGCATCTTTGGCATATAAAAAGACACGTGCAAGGTCAAAGTTTCAACAACCTTTTATGGTTTTCTTTAGGCAAGTGAAGGACTTGCCCTCCAGAGGAATAAACTGTCAATTCTCCTTTGATAAAAAGATCTTCAACAAACTGGATAGATATTCCATTAAAAAGATCAATCAGGTAAAAATATTGGTTGCCTTTGTTTCAATCTCTCTCACCTGATGAAGTGGCAGTATGAGAAGCAGCATTCAGCTTTATAACAAACATTTCCATTTTGTCCCATGCATTCCTGCACTGTCCCTAGTAAAATTATCTACACTCTTTCAGAAGAGTGGAAGGGTGAAGAGAATGGGTCGGGAGCATGTGAAGAAGCTAATCACCTAAATGATAGCATGAAAAAACCCAAGCTTTGTACCAGATGTGTGACATATGCAATCCTAGAATATAAAAAAATTTTCATTAACCCAATGTTAATTATATTTGACACGGAATAATGAGGGAAAAAGCAACTATATTTGGGGGCTCACTGCAATCCACCAAGCAAAACAGCATATATATTGGCTAATCAGCGCAACTGACACATTAGAGATGTAAAAGCTTTTTAGCTTTGAATTCCTGCCTTGTAAATGTCAAGCTGAATATAAAAGTAACTACCAAGAGCAAAGATTATTCCCACAAGTTCAATATTGCTTCCAAAGCAAGACTATTCTACAGAAACAGAGCTCTCTGATACCTCCTTTCCTTTGTTGCTGAGCTCTGAAGACATAATCTTACTTGTACTTCCATGTACAGCTTTGTTTCATCCATTTAACCAAATCCTTGAATTCTCACAGAACGTTGTATTTCTGACTTCTCCTTAGTCTTTTTATCAAGTTGTCCAAAGTCCAGTATTTGGATGTTTCTTAAGAAGCTATGTTTTGCATCACACTTGGCTTCATCAAACTCTGCTTTGTCAATGCCTTTCTAGTAATGTGGTTTGTGGGTCCCAGCAGAATACAGTATTCCCGGGGAGATAAGCTAAAGCACTATAATGGTGGAATTATGATCATCTCCCTTCTCTGTAATGCAGTACCTTCACAAATGCAGCTCAAACTGTTCTCTGCTGTTTGCTGCTGCCAGTGTCACCTTACCAATTAATCGTTTGCTGTTTACCCTCACCTCTAGATCCTTTGCGATGTCTACTTTCATCATAATAGAAAAATGACACTTCACACTTTTTTCCCTGCTAGGTGGTATTTTTTTGTTTCCTGCCATGACCTCTTTTCACTACCACAAGAGACTGGAAATACACCATAGTGTAGTCAGACTGTCACACTCGATCTTTAAAAGATTTGAAGATTTGTGGTAACAATGCTGTACTGGAAATCACACCTGTGGAGAGACAGGCTACTGAGGGGAGGGAAGGGAAGAGGAAAAGATACTTGCCCAGACTCTTTACAAAGACTTTTTTCCCCCCCTCTGTACTACAAAAAGACTTAAGGCACATTACTAAGTTCTCATCTTACCAGCATTTCAACAGTTTTTAAAGGCACCCACTACAGCATGTAATACTTAACACTTCTATGGCACCTACCTTGCCAAAATATCAACTTTCTTTTTTTTTTTTTTAAGGTAAAGAACACCTAAACACCTGTTGTTGTTACCATCTCCTTTATACATATGTAGTCATTGCACGTATGTTACAAGCTTTAAGTCACAAAATGGGTCAGCACCAGCAAGCAACTGGATTGAAATGCAGGGCTGTTTCTAATAGAGGTACTTGAACTACAAAGAGAAGGCTGCAAAATGTGTTGCCATTCTGTTTTTATCATTCTTCCCCAACTCTGGTTTGAAACCAGAGAAGTTTATAGCAACCCTGTCACTACTGGAATTTGTGCCTTGCTGCAGGGGATCCTAATTGACTGTTTGGCTTACAGGAGAAAACAACAGAAGAAAATAACCTAAACACACACACAAAAATGGCTCAAGAAGCTATATGCAGATCATTGGCAGGTCCACACAGACTAGGAATCAGCTGTGACATTGATGTCACAGGACCTCTACGGTGCTGGCTCGCCTCCAGAGAGCCTGAGGCTTGGCACAGCACAATGAACATACAGCGAGGCTTAGAAGAGGGATCCTGTGCCGTCAGGGTAATTTCTCTGACGCACGGATCCCTCAGGGATCACCGCACCACGCTGAGGTAGCGCCGTGCCCCATCCATGGGAACAAGGATGCGAGGTTTAGTCTTAAATCGACCAGACTCCCAGAAGTTAGATTCCAGCCAAACAGCTCACCCACTCGCTTCTGCCTTCCCAGTAAAGGCTCTACTGGGTTACACTGTCCACTAGAAAAGCTCTTTGGAGCTGCCTGGAGGCTTTTCAAGGCAGCAAGTGGCTCCCGCTCTACAGCCGCCTGCCCGTTAGCCTCTCTGCTGACCCGCTAACCCGCTCCCAGCCTGCTGCCCCTCTCCGCAGCCGCTGGAGGCTGCGGGACCCGGGCAAGCTGCCGCCCCCGGCCCGGCTCTCTCCGCCTGACAGGCCTCGTCCCCTCGCCCGGCGCCGCTCCTTCCCTCAGCGCCACCCACCTCGCCCACTCGCCACCGCTACCTCCGGCCACGCTTTACCGTGTCGCGCCGCGGCGGGCGGGTGGCTGGCTGGGTGTCACTAGGCGTGGGGCGGCCGCTCCGCCGGCGGCCAAGCCCCCGAGCAGGGCCGAGATCCCGGTCTCCGCCCCCGCCGGAGCCGCAAGCTGCCCGCCACGGGCGGTGCTTGCGGTCACACGCACCCACGGACATCTCCACCGACCGCCGCCGCCCCCGGGGGAGGGGGGCTGAGGGGAGCGGGAAAGGCAGCAGCTGCGAGGTGGAGTTTTTAAAGTGTCCGCGGCCCTTCCCGGCGCCTCCGCCGGGCCGGGGCGTGGCGGCCCCGGTGCCCACCGGGCGCCGCGCTGAGGGGAGGCCGCCGGGCGGGGGGGGAGGAGGGCCGGCCGGTAGGGGGCGCTGCGCGGGCGAGGAGAAGCGCGAGGGGCTTCGCCGCCGCGGGCGGTTGCGGCGCGAGCGCTGAGAAACCGTTAAACTGCCGAGCTCCGACACTTTAAAAAAAAAAAAACCACCGATTTTTTTGAGCGTAGATCGCCTTGGTGGCAGAGCAGGAAAGGGACACAAAGCTGTGGGGAACAGTTCGGCTGAGCGCCGGGGGAGCAGGTATCGGGGGGGGAGCGGCGGGGCCTCACGCACCTGGGACCCCTCAGAGCCGCGGTGAGGGGAGACATGACGGCGGCGGGGGGGAACGGGGGCGGGGACGACACGGCTATCGGGAAGGTTCTGGAAGGCGGGTGCTGCGCTGGCCTCCCGGCGCTGCCCGCAAGGGGCACTGGGCTCCTCCTCTGGCAACGGCCCTGAGGGGTAGGCGGGAAACCGGCGTCCGGCCCGAGGTCAGCCAAAGCTCTTAAGCAATGGGCTTTAACGCTTTGCGAGCCTGCAGGCTGCGCCCCCTTTTACTCACCGCCGGAGCACGACTGAAATGGATGATTTCCCCTCAGGAAAAGTGGAAGTGAAGTTTCCCCCTCCCCACGGTGGTTCGGTAGTGCTGACAGGTAATGGTCGTTTTAATTGTGTGGAAAAGTTAAAACCGGAGCCTGAGCGGAGACAAAGGTCTTGGAAGACAATTAAAAAAGAAGAAAAGAATACAGAATAAAGGCATAATTACCCATCTAAATTTAAGATACTTAGCCATGTGGTAGCTTCATATGACTGTGGAGTTTTGTCAAGATCCAAGTTACCTGCTACATATATTCAGCAGTGCTATGTGAAGTTTTTGTAGTCTGCTCCCAAAAGTGTCTTCCAGTAAGGCAGCTATTCATTTTCTTGGTGTAATGACTGAGACACTGCTTTATGAGTTTGTTTAAAAAAAAAAAAAAAAAAAAAAAGCCTTTTCCCAAGCATTGAAACCCCTGAGCCTGTGTGGTGCCTCACCTGAGCCACCTGGGATTTGCACAGGAGTGAGGGATCTGGACAGGCTGGATCAATGGGCTGAGGCCAGTGGTCTCAGGTTCAACAAGGTGAAGTGCCAGGTCCTGCACTTGGGTCACAACAACCCCAGACAGCACTACAGGCTTGGGGTAGAGTGGCTGGAAAGCTGCATGGCAGGAAAGGACCTGGGGGTGTTGGTCGACTGTCAGCTGAATGGGAGCCAGCAGTGTGCCCAGGTGGCCAAGAAGGCCAGTATCATCCTGGCCTGTATCAGGAACAGCGTGGTGAGCAGGACAAGGCAAGTGATTGTTCCCCTGTACTTGGCACTGGTGAGGCCCCACCTTGAATATGGTGTTCAGTTTTGGGCCCCTCACTAAAAGAAAGACATTGAGGTGCTGGAGCGTGTCCAGAGAAGGGCAGCGAAGCTGCTGAGGGGTCTGGAGAACAAGTCTGGTGAGGAGCAGCTGAGGGAACTGGGGGTGTTCAGCCTGGAGAAAAGGAGGCCAAGGGGATACCTTCTTGCTCTCTACAACTACCTGAAAGGAGGTTGTAGCCGGTGGGGATCAGTCTCTTCTCCCAAGTAACAAGTGATAAGACAAGAGGAAATGGCCTCAAGTTGCTCCAGGGGAGGTTTAGACTAGATATGGGGAAAAATTTCTTGTTATGGTTTGAGAAAACCCATAATCTATTGTCATTTAGACAATTATTCTATCACCCAGTGACCCCTCCCCACCCGGAAAGGGGAATTGGGGAACACAAAGGAACACAAGGGTTAAAATATAAATAGATTTAATAGACTAAGACCAAATAATTAACAATAATGCTAAAGAACCAGTATTAATCCCGATGTGAAGCTGTGCACTCCCAGCAGGGACAGCAGATGTGGGACACTGCCAGCGCAATGGCTTCAGGAGGAAGGGAAGGCCTCAGGGGTCCAGCACCGGGGCAAGGAGTTGTCTGGACCCGC
>JAOTQQ010000002.1:9732584-9866456 GCA_026546715.1 Gallinago undulata | reverse complement strand
TTTCAATTCCCCCCCCCCCCCCCCCCCCGAAATATGACAATACAGAAGACAAAAGAGTGGAAGGAAGCAAAGCATACCATAGCATTGTGCACAGTCAGTTTTATAGATCACTTAATTTTCAACAGCATACTAGATACCACTTTTTCAAAATTCATTCAGAGGTAAAAGTATACATTTCATTATGGAGAAAAGAATTTAGACTGACAGCGGTATACTCATTTTTTCTTTTATAAAGAAAGCAATTAGAAAATTTGTTTTTAGATGGCTGTTTGTGGCTACTGATGCCTTGAGCCATGGAAATACCAAGTTACCAGAACTATGAACCATTACCTGTTGGTCTTGAGGCACCAGTGAGGCAGTATGGTAAAATGTAAGAAATTTACTCAAATCAATTTATTTAAACTTTGTGTATCTTTATTTACAAATGGTGATGCTAACCAACTCTGTTGATGGTATATACTTCTATAACTACCAATTAAAGAAAATAATGGATATTTGCAGAGGGTAACTGTGCAATGAGGTGCTTTTCAAGTAAGTGACTATTTGATCCTAATGTTGGTATAACAAAAGACCTAAATATCTTTCTCTGTTCTGCTAGAAAGCTTCAGAACTTCAAGCAATATTTCAGCTTTGAGTAATTGCTTTTACCATGCTGTAAGCTTCCCTCTTATGCAAGTTCATACCCTGTTTGCATCAAGACTATTTGATTCTCTTCAGTAAGATTACATGGGAATAACTGAGGGCAGAATCTGATTTGACTTTCTGTAGCACACGGCTGGACACTTCTTTGTGCTCTGTACTAATTTCATCATATGGCATATGCAAGTGCATTTAAAAATGTCCTCAGATCATCAGTAGTGTGTTTAAGGGCTAGGAATTTTGATTGTCAGATGCTTTTTGCAGTGGGATCTGTTAACAAATATCAGGATGGAAATACACACTTTATTATCCTTGAAGTTAGCGGTAGTTTTATCATCCTTTGAATTCTTCATTGACTCTGCTATCTCTTAGAATCCCCCTATAAATAACAAAAGTTGCAAGTCATTCTCCTGCAGATGAGAAAGCCTTGTAAAGTAGCATAATTGATGATTTAGGGTGGAAAACATCACCCAAATGGAGAGAAGTTATGTTTATTTTATTATGAATAGGGTGATAATCTGTTAGATTATTCCATTCTACCTGTGATACAAAGAAATCATATTTATATTTAAGGGCTTATTCCCAATCTTTTACAAGACCTTTAGCAACCTGATTTTCAGCCCCCTGCTACACACATCAGCAAGGATGATTGCAATTTGGCCCATAATCCTGTTCTGATAAGTGGCGGATCAGTTTAGCATCAGAATTTGTTTTTGTTTGAAACAGGGTGGTAACCACTAGTTTTTGTGTTACTTGGCACTCAGGGCCAGGGAATTTGAAACTATGGGAGCTCTACCTCCTCAGCATTCTCTAAAAAAGCCTACAAACTTGTGCCTGTCTTTGTGCCAGGTACAAAATCCTCTGTTCTCTTTTTCTGGTAAGCATCAGTGATGGTATTAAACTTGCATTTTAAATAACATATCAAAAATACATTGCTGACCTACCAATTGCACTGGAATAGTTCCATGAAACACCTTCAGGATCATTGCTTAGTACAGAAAGCTGAAGACTTAGGAAGACAAGGCTACTCTGGCCAGGCCATTGTTTCCTGTGGAAACAATCCTATTTGGTTTCTGGAAAGTAGCTTATTGGTAGATTTAGCTGTCCACTTTTCTTGGTGACTCAGTGTGATTTGCTTCTGAGTTTCATTCCAGCCTGAGCAATTTCCTTTCTTGGGAAATTTGGATAGTTCTGTCAAGGACTAATTCCGAGTTTTCCGTAAGTCTTTCTGCAAGTCTTTTACCCTTTCTACCAATCACAATCTGATCTCTCCAACTGTTGCATTAGCTGTTTAGCCTCAGATCAGTCACAGAAAGATTTTCCTCATAAATAAGCCCATCATTTTTCATAAAATTCTGCAATATGATTTCATTAGGGTTATAAGGGATTTTGGTAAGTTGTTTGCACAGTTTAGTTGCAGTAACTGTAAACTGAAGGTACAACCCTCGTGGATGGAAATGTAAAAGAATGGTTGCTGCCCAACAATGCTGACCTCCTCAGCTAATGAAGGGCTCCTCAACAATGGTGGTGTTAGGAAAAATGGCATGTAAAGTAAATGCACTGTCGTGCAAAATACAGATGTGTTTTCTCCCAGGATAATGCTTTTGATGTCTGATCTCATCCCCTGCCCAGCTGAAGGGGTTACACTTCTGAAGGGGTTACACAGTTTAAATTTAGTGATAAAATTTCACATTTATCACTAGAAATAAACTAGTGATGAATGTGGCTTTGTGGGAGCCTCTACCTGATTACAACCAATCACAAGATATTCCTTTGGTGTTGGTGGGCTGTGTAGGTGTTACTTCTCTGTGGTGACTTTGATGTGACAGACAGAAGTGATAACTTTTAGAGGAGTGCAGATCTGGGGTGCATTTGCACTGTCATTCCCCAAACTGTAACAGCTTCAGTAAATGAAGCCTTTCTGTTTGTGATTGCTTATTGCTTAGCAGTTCTGACTTTCACTGTCCTTTGCACATGCTATGTGAGGGGGACAGAAGATTCAGTGATCTGTTCCATCATTAATTAATGAATGAGCAATTTGCAAAGCAACTCATAATTTTCACTTCCCTTCTGATAAAAGACTGGAAAAAATGTCTCTAAAATTATGACTACAGATATGTCCAATGAACAGTCTAATTCCAGTGGGGTTGTGTCTTAATTTCTGATATTTGCAAAAAAAGCTGCCAAAGGAATCTAATATTTTGGATCTTCAAAATTATTTTTATTTTACAGAAATTTTACAGAAAATCTTAGGAAAATGTGGCAAGCACAACTCAGATGAGAATCATATTTTCAGAGTGACTTTACTTTGGTAATTTTATTCTTGTAAGGCAGACATTCATCATTCCTATTTTCAGTCTAATCTTACCACTCTTGCAAAGCTCCTAATGTTGCCCACATACAAGAGCAAACAAACCAATCAAAACCTCAAGCTGTTATATAGAGTTCAATAAAACATTGTGAATTGAAACTCTAGAGTTTTGCTCAAACATAGAAAAGAAAGCTGTCAAGGGTAACCTCCTTGGACTGTTCCTGGGACAGGAATGTCATTTCCCTGAGCTGCATGATTAGCATAACATTCCTAGTACAGGCTAGAAACAGAATTATGGTAGTAGGTAATTCAAGATGGGCTGTCAGCAGAATGAATCTCAGCAACGCAGCTTGACTCATAACCCAGGCTGCTTTCATACTTGGGGCCAGTCCAGCCTTAAAATGTCAGTGTTGACTGCACAATATCCACAAATGTTGTGCTCTGATTTTAGAGAGAAGAAAAACTGGAATTCTCTTGAAGTTTAAACTTGATCAATTTTCAGTTAGTTTGTCTAAATGAATGTTGGCCTCATAATTCTAGCTCACTGTTCAACTGCAAGTATTCAGTTGTAAATGCATGCTGTTTGTGTGAAGGGAAAGGAACTGTGAATTGCTTCCCACCCGTTTCACTCAATTTCTCTTCATCTCTCAGTTGAAGGCTGATTAGTCCGTCATTGCATCTTTCTTAAGAAATTGGCATTTCTAATCCTCTAAGTATGGAAAAAAGGTTACAGTTTGCAACCTTTATGCAAAACCTTCCTATTTTTGCCTTGCAGCACTCCAAGAGTAAACAATATACCCATTTAGAGGTAAACTTGGGCACTGCAGTAAATTGAATTGTCAAGGTCACAGAAAGAGTTAATGCCATACTCTGGCTCAGAACTGGTTATCTTTGATACTTACCATGAAGTAGTGTCAGCTGAGTATCTGTCTTGTTCAGTTTGATTACTTGATGCCTTGATCTGATGATTTGTTCGGTTGAGCCTATTGATTTATTGAAACAATTTTAATTGTGGCATCTGAAGACTAGGATAAACTTAGCTGAGAATACTGTGTGCCAGGTGGCTCTTCCTAATAAGGGTTTAATTCCAGCACTACTTTTCCTTGAGCATTAAAAAGTTGTGTGAGCATTAAAATGATATAAAAAACATTCCCAGAGCCTTTTAAAAGAGGTATTTGCAAAGGGATGTATGACCTCTAGATTATTCAAATGAGGAAAGACTGCCTAGCTCACCTACTTTAATAAACCAGAATTAATATATATTTTGCTCTGCTGCTGATTCGTTCACTGCATCAAAGCAGTAAAGGAGGAGCAAAATGACCTGCACTTTTCTGAGAATTTTTCATTTAACTATCAATAGAACATGTGATCTGGCTCAGCAGCTTTTCTCACCATGGCCTACAACTAATGCTTTGGCCACTTAGTAGTTGCAGATAAAGATAATGATTTTAAAACAAACTTGCCAGCCACTGGAGATTGGTGTATGGTTTTTATCAAAGGGTAGCGTCTCAGTGCCCCACACCCCACAGAACTTTTCCTGGCTCTTTTAGCATAAAGTAAACTTGTTTAACACCACCATCTGAACTGATAACCTGGAGTAAGCTATTATTGTAGCAGTATGTTTGTTAAGAAAAGTAAAACATACTAGACTGAAACCTAAGTACAACTTTCATTTAGTATATTTATGCTAACAGTCTGTCCTGCCAGATACGTAAATCTACACATGAGAATATGAACAAAAGTGAACATTTGCTAATAAATGTCAGTTAGGAGACTGTAGCCAAATGCTTCAGCAAAAGACAGTGACAGAACTTCTTCAGATGAGGACTTGGCTATTTAATAATGATTTAACCGAAATCATTTCAGTTTTCATTCACACATTCTTCCATTCCTTTCTTAGTGTTTGCAGTTGTGCTGGGAATAAGGGAGGAAGTGAGCTCAAAGCAAGAAAGGCAGGGTGAGAGAGTGTGCTAGCTGACTTAGCTTCATTCTCCAAGTGGTAATTTTTTTCCTATTTGAAAGGTGCGTAGAAAGATTGTTTCTCAGTTGAGAGGATGGAAGATCAGGAATGTCTTAATGGTCAGATGCGAAATGTACAACTCCTATAAGATGGGAACTGAAAAAATGGCTATGTAATTTGCATGTGCACAAAGTTTTCACGCAGTAAACAGAATGAAGGACTGGTAGAGAAAGGCACACCATGTCAAAATGTGTTCTTGTCTACTTCCATTTAATCACAATAAGTAAAATAAATGAATGAATTTAATATGTAGCTTTATTCGCAATTTCATTAATAAAAAGTTTGTTTAGGGTCAGCCAAGCTTTCCAACTGAGTTTCAGTGGCCTAGGGGAAGACAAGTGAGATACAAATTCGGGATCCTGTTATGTGAGAAACCTGATTCAATTCCTTTTGTTTAGAGGAGGGCACAAGTTAACAAGAATAGACCTCCCAGACAAGACAACAGGAATATCTTATTCTTTATTCCATTTATCTTACTTTGTTCCTCAGCCTTTTCCTTTACAAGTTGGATATTTGTTGTAGAGGGACTGGAATGAATGTGTGCTCTGTGATGAGCTTTTTTTCTTTTGATGAGATCTTGCAAACTGAGATCAAGTAAAATAATAACAGTCAAATTATAACTGAAGTCAAATAAATCTACTGGAACCAATGTTTCTTAAGTAGAATCAAGCCACTAGCTTTTGGAGGGAGGAGGCAGAGAAACTTGCTTACAAGTTTTTTCTTTTTACATGTTAAAACAGAAGCATTATAGTGTCCTCTTGACTTGTTAAATCAACTGATATTTTGAGTGTAATATGTACTGAATATATAATAGCTGGGACTGTTGCATTAGTACTTAGGCTGGCAAAGAGTTTCAGTTGCTGAAGTTCAATTGAATAGCCTTTGCACAAGAAGGATCCTTTTTCAGATCTCCATGCCAGTCCTGAGACATCCAAAACTGGGCAAGAAATACTAGTATTGTGAAAATCTTAAGCAAGTAGGAAACCAATCACTAAGACACAAAATGCTTAGTAGGGGACATTGCTTTATTGATGTGGGACTTTTTGTTTTGTTTTGTTTTAACATTTTTGACTGACAAATTTAGAACTGATTTGAGATCCCTGTGAAGTGGTTTAACTGCTCTTTAACTCTTTAACTTTTCTCTTCAAGGATTCATCCTTAAACAGTGAATGAGAAATTATGTCTCTGAAACCCAGCTTGTGTTAGGATCCACCTCATGTGGCTGAATCACTGTGCTGTAGGTCCTTAGTGGTATCATGCCATTCCTGTCTGTGTGGCTGTTCTGGAAAGGCATGTGGCCCCGGCCACCATTTGACAAAAGAAATGTACTGATCTTATCTAAACCCCAAATCCTAGGTTTCCCAGAAATGGCTTCCAATTATGTTGGACGGTCAGCTGTGTTATTTTGAAAACTCTTGCAGTAATATTAAAAGTTGGAATTCAGGCAGTACACACTGTAGACATGTTCATGACCTGCTCTAATAAGCAATTGCCTTTGTGCTGTGACTCAGTAACAATGGAGCAGATTCAGCTGTAATGGGAATTCTTTCTATTTCAGGAAACAGTACAACAAAAGGAAGCTGTAAGATGCAGCTCTCTAACTCATGCTGTGGCCTCCTTAGCCCTGTCTCTGAAATCATTATGGTCTGGCTCCTACACATGAGAAAAAATCAAGGAGGGTTGAGTCAGTGAAAGAAGCAAGGAGAAATCTCACACAAGATGGTAGCTCCAAGTTCCTTTTCTGATAGTAGCCCACAACAGGAAAGAGAAGAGTCATGTTTCATGTGAATTTTTTGTGTTTTGCAATCCTTCAGGATTCCCTAGCTTATTCGCAGTCACTTTATTATGATGCAGCACTAATGGGTATCCTGAATTGTGTTTTCTTTTTTGCTTCCTTTGCCTTTGGCCATCCTCTACCGTCACAGTCTGTGGTAAAGCAAAAATAAAAGTGTTTATTGAAATGGAGTTTCACATGATTTTTTATGGAATGTTCATATTTTTAATTCCTTCACTTAAAATAAAGGGTCTCTGCAGTGCCCAAAGAGAACAGCTTTTACTGCTTGAAACTTATTTCTCATCTGACTGAACATAATGATCCAGGACCTGAAAGACTTGTATTTTTTCCTTTTTCAGAGGGGGATGATTTTCAGGAGGAATCTATGCAGTGACCAACCACTGAGCTGTCTGGTGCTACTACCTCGACTATCCTTCGTTAGATTGAATTCTCTTCTTACTTCACTGAGCAGCGACAGAAAGTGAGTTGTAAGCAGTGCATCTGGAAAGCAGCACTTCGAGTAAGATGTATCAATACAAATTAAGGGTTCTGCCATGTGCTTCTGTTACTCGGAGACTTCAGCTGAGGACAGCAGCATCAATAGGATTCATATTTTTAAATAACAGTTTGAGGATTATTATAAACCCAGATTCCATCTGTTTCCATGCTAAGGTGGAAGCATACATGGTTTCTTTAAAAGCCAGGAAGGCTTTTAGTTTAGTTAATGCTGGCTTTGGCACCCAAGGGCAATTGGGACCTGCTTGGAAAGGGGTACTGGCAGTGTGAACTAGTGATAACTAGAAGAGGATGGTGATACTGCTGGGATGCAAGACCCTGGAGGGCTTGAAGGCTGGACTGCTCCAGGACTGTCTCTGGGGTGAGCGACAAGGAATACTTGATTGTACACTGCCTGGTAGAAGGGAACTGAGACCTGAGTTTACAGGTACTCCAAGATCAGAGTTATAAAGAGAAGTGAAGTGAGAATCAGCAATTTCATGCCAGGTCCTTGGACAGGGTAAGAGAAGGCCTGTTCTCTGGCCCTGTGGATTAGCTAGCTAAGAGCTGACTTGTCACTCTCTTCTGGGTCTAGGGAAAACGAGAACCTCTAGGAGGTGTGGAATGAGCTGAGCAGGCTCTCTGCGGTCTGCACAACAGGATCATAAGCAATAGCATCGGGAAAGAATTTCTAAATTCAGATCTGAAAATTTTGATTAAAGAAGAGAAAAACTTTTTTTTCTTGGTTTGTTTTTAAACCTCTCTCTCTTTTTTTTTTTTTTTTTAAAGTGAATTTGCATAGCATTTCTAAGATATACAAGTAAAGGGAGAGATATTACCCAAAAGATTGAGATATATTCTGTTCTCTGGTTATATGTTTACATCTGTGACCAGTCTGGTGTATATCAATACTACTTGCAGTCTGACGGAGAACTGACTTCCTCAAAGTCAGTTACTGTAGAGAATTCAGCACTTTGATAATAGCCACATGCTCTAGGCACTAGAAATGCTTTTATAATTTTTTAAGAATGTAGCATTATTCTTTCCTTCATTCCTTCCTTTTATGGCTGAGCCCTGCTGCATTCTTAACACTTGTTGCAGTTCAAACTTTGAACTGCCCTGCTTTAAATCCTTTGACATTAATGGACTTCTTTTGTGCATGAAAGGAGAAGTTGACCTTGGCAAGGGTAGCTTATGTATGGACAGGACAGAAGAAACTATCTGATATTCAGAGCAGGCTCCCCTATATAGCTTTCTCTGATTTTCATTCTAGGCAATATCCAGGCAAGGTTGTGAAAATATTTTTGTTTGATTTTGTAGTGCTTCATCCTGTTAATGTTACCCTTTTGTCCTGGGTTATTCTGCTGGTCAGTGATTCCCTCCTCCATTGACAATTTTTGCCACATTAATAGAGCAGAAAACCCTAAAAAGATTCTACTATCTGTTTGACTTTGCTGACTTCAAGGGATAAACTTACCTATGAGACTTCAGCCCTCTTTCAAGGATCTCTCTTATAAATCATCCTTTTATCAGTTGCTTCTCCCCATAGATCTGTTTCAGCACCTTCTCCACAGATACTTTTCCTTTTTGCTTATGTATCATAGAGCAAAATTTGATCCAGTGATTTTTAATATTCAGCTTTCTCAAAGGAATACATTATTACATATCGGGCTCTTTGATCAAAGAATGTACACAATTGCATGATACATATTTTTATGAGTTACATTTTACCATTAAAAAGCTTGATTCTACGTGACTCATGTTACAAAGTAAAATATACCTGTAGTCAGCTTGGTAGGTGTCTGTAAAGTATTTCTATTGAGTAATTCTTGTTGAGAAAATTAATTACTATGCATCCTTTATCCACTTCAGTAATAATCTCTGCCTTTCATATGTAATATTATAATTTAGAATTTTTGATAACTGTACAGTAAAGGAAGAAAATATGAACAGTGGAAAAAAATTATATTTCCAGTTGTGAATCTTGGAAAAGTTGCAAAAACTATTTGAGAGTAGCCTCATGATGATGAAGAGCATATTATTTCTATTGTACAGGTAGAAATACTGAGATATGAAAAGATTAAATAATTTTCCCAAGGTCACACAGAAAACATGGAAAAAAACCCCAAGAATAGAATCTTGAACCTCTGATTCCAACTTTTGTGCATTTTCTCAGGACTGTTCTTACCTCTCTTTGTAAGGTTTGCTATACCAAATTACTGCTTTCTGCATCAAGTCACAGTAGGGCTAATAACAATACAGTTTGCAGCCCAGCTCATCTATTGGTATTAACCTTGGCTTTAAAAACTGTGAAACAGTTTTTATTTATTAATATACAGTACCATGGAGTTAGCAGCAAATACTAGGTTGGAAAAATATTTTAAAAATTCAGTAACTTTTCGTAGTCATGTAATATAGTTTTAACTCCTTTGTTTCAGTTGTGTGTCCTCTGAGGGGTTGTGTAAATGTTTGTGTACATGATGAACTTTAGACATCTGAAAAACTTTATAAAAATCAATTATGCCAATCCAAAGGGTGCATCTGGGCATATGTAATACATTTTTTAAAGTGCTGGGGCTTTTAAAGGAAGTACTGTTACATTAGATGTGCAGTCACTTTCTGTGTGACCCTCCAGGCATGGCACTGTGTGGAAAGGTATGGATTTTCCATTCTATTCTTCTAGTCAGTGGAAAACATATAGCAATTGTAAGTATGTCCATAAGTATCCCACAGCCAATTCAGGAAATGTCCTTTATGAAACTTTACAGAGGAGAGCTTGTGCTATCCAATGATGTAGTCTCAGATTTTTGTGTGTGTTTCTGAACCATTTTCTTGTTCACACATGGAAGATGCAGTGAAGTCTAAATGTTGAGGGAAATGAATAATGGCTTTGTTTTTACATTGCAAGTAAAACACGGTTCGCAAAAATTCCCCTTAGCAACTTTTTTACATATGCGTCATTCATGTTTTTAGTGGCTGAAGCTAATTTTTCATAACAAGGTAGAATGCTGAAGTTGGATGGTAATACTGAGAGCATATTCTTTATGGGGAGAAAGAAATGCAAATTCATACAATAAAACATATACTGCAACTACTCTGTCATAAATTTCCCATTACTAATGTAAGTGATACCTAACTCCAGGATAAACTGTAATATTAGAAAATCACATATGACTCTGTAAATAAAATTACCAAACAGTGATGGACTAAGAGGCACATGATGAGCTTTACTTTCAGGTTATGTCTGTGTCTGATTGTGTGCTGAGACAGTTGACCTGAGCTGTTCTCTCCAGCTTACCTAAGGCTTGCCTCAAGCCTGGTAAAGTTAAAAATGTTGTTTGTACCAGTTCTACTTATCTTTCAAATTACTTATCTTTCAAATTTCTACTTATCTTTCAAAATCAGCATCAGAAGACCTGCTTTGGCCATTTTTGCTGTTGATTTCGTGCTTCTAAGTCATAGATCTGTTGGATTATGACTGAGTATGTATTGTGGTAGCCCAAATGAAAGTGGCTCTTAAAAAGATTCTCCCACATAAAGTCTCCTTGGCAAGAGTTGGTTAAAATTTTCCTGAAAGTGATAAAAAAAAAAATCTTTGGCACTAAATCTGCATCAATACTGCTCCTTGTGTATGTTTTGAAATTAAAAAAAAAAAAAAAGAAAACAACAACCAAAACACAAAAAAACCCCAGAAGGGTAAGGAGGCAAAGTTCACTTTAAAGTGGGATGAATCCCTTTCTACTCTTCTTTCCCAGCCTGCTATTTAGCTCCAGTTTCAGGTGAATCTTAATCTTGATGCCAATTTCATTGCCAAAATGTGTTTCTAGGTAATGCCCCAACCAACCACCGTGAGGCCAGCTTTGTAGTCTAATATCACAAGATCCTGACATCTCTAAAAACAGGGAGGTGATACCAGTGTTTAGAAAATGTACTAGCATTTTCCTACACTGATGTGACTCTTGCAGCATTTGCTTTGCTCTGCGAGCCAGGTATGTAGAATTCCTGTGCTGTGTCTCCAGCAAAACCCTGCTGCTGCCAGAACTGCTGTAACTGAAAGAAGTATTTTCCTACCAAAACAAAAATCTTCTTACTGTTGTTTATGCTTTATATTAGACTGTTAAGGCTAGATTTGCTCTAGAGAAACTTTTCTGGTTTTACTAAGCTTGCACTGGTGACCTACTCAGTCTGCTGTCCTTAGAAGAGATATAAATAGGACAACTTATAAATCTTGACAACTGTGAACTTCACATGAGTTTGAAAATGAACATTTACGCTGTAAATTTGATGGGGTAAGGAAGGTATAAAAATCTTTTTGTTCTACATGAAACGTTTTGTGTATAGGATTTGGCCCATGTCTAGGGTTGCTAGGAATGACAGTACTAATAATTTATTTATTTGTTTTAAGAGTGCTTTTATATAAATCTATTTATAACAAGGGACTCTTCACATTCCTATGACATGAACAACTGCAAGTCTACAAGCACAAGTGTTTAAAGTGAGATACCTGTTGCTCAGCCGCTGAAATACCGTTGTCTGATACTAACATTGCTTTGCAGATAGGGCCCTCAATAGACCCCTGTGGAAATAGTGATTTCAGAAGCAGCGACAGACATACGCCCTCGTAGTGTTACTGAGATGGTAAGATCTTTTGCTAAGGGATCAGAGGATGAGGGCCACATTGCAACACTTCTTGGAATGGCCTAAGTGAAAAATGGCACCAGTCACACCAAGGAGAACAGGGACATGCGAGTTACCCATGTTATGTCCTAAAGAGCTGTAGAAACACCCCAAAAGCATTGGAGGTGACTTTGTTTTTTTCTGAATGTCAAGCTTGCTGTTGATTTTCCGTATGACTTCAAGAAAAATCCTTTGTATTACTCTGTCTTACTTGAGAATGTGTGAAACTTTACTCAATGTCACATGGTATGATGACACTTTTTAGTCCAGTGGTGGATGCAAAACAGTTTCTAAAAGTATGGAAAATGAGGCTGTAACCTGCAAAACATAGAGACTAAGATCTCTGGCAGTATGTGAAAATTGGAAAGACTGGCAACTTGTGACTGCTGCCTTATACAGAACCTCAGTATTAACTTGCAACAGCCTTTTATTACACGGACTCTTGGCATATTCTTTGCAGGACCACCAATAGTGACCAATTGCTCAGCAGTTTTTCAGAATTACTTGGATGATCAAACCAAACATTTTCACTTGTGACCCAAGTCTGAATTTGAGCTTGAGTCTGTGGAGGTGAAGAATTTGTCTGTTAACTTACAGCACTCCTTGCTATTGCCCTTGCCAGCAGGCTGCTCTGTGAACAGCTGCTGTAGCACAAAAGGCCAGAGGGAAGTGCCTTAGTTTTGCCCTAGTTCTTCTACACCTCCAAGTCATTGGAACCCAAGTGCATGGTAAGTTACAGGCAGTCTGTCCAGTGCAGAACAGGCTGTACAGTTGACTTGAACTGAAACATGAATCATCTCAGTGCTGAATTATTTTAATCCAATCAGTCATCTGTGTTAAAGGGTGTAAAGAGACAGCAAAGCGGAAAGAATGGCTGACAAGTAGAGGATACAGGACACAAATAAAGCTGCTAAGATGAGATGAGATATGAACTAATAATGATTTATTCCAAATACCATTGGGGTTACAGAGTGAATCACTTATTCAGGTGAGATGAATTCTCTAGGCTTTCCCTGAATGATTTTTCTATTGTAGAGGCAAAGGGAAGGCAAAGCTATCAGTTACACAGGGAGTACACATAAGAGTTTTGAAGTGCTCCCAAACAAATTCTCCCTAATTAATATGTGGTTTTCAAGCCTCTTTTAAGGAGATGAACACGAACAGCTGTAGTTCTTTTTATAGATTCAAACTAATCTCTAGTACATGTTCGAGTTGAAGGATATAGAGAACAACATGCGGTGCATTCGTAAGGCTTTTCTAGCCATGGAAGTATTCTTTTTATACCCTCTAAAAGTGGAAGGGAATGCAGAATAGTGCAGAGTATAGCATCTAGGATACCACTTGGGAACAAAATCATTACGGAAACAAAATAATGACAGGAACAAAGGGTCTAGCTTATCATGCACTTCTTTGTAATACATGAAAAAATGTGTGAGTTTGACCTATTTTCTTGACAGGTTCAGCCTTTTGGCACCCGTATGAAATGGGCAACATTCGCTAGTATTTGTTCCCAGTTTTCACTAGTGTGAATAGCCTTCATGACAAAGGATGGGAAGAATTACATGTTTCTTATTTTAAAATAATTTTTAAAACCTAAGAATAAGTCATAATAAAATTTCTTAGACTTGATGAATACTTTGAACATACTTCCTTTTTGAAGGTGATATGATTCCTCCCTTCCTTCTCCTTATTGCTAGCTGTATATATTATCAGTTTAATATTGTTCTCTGCCTGGAGACAATATCCGGTTGTGGTAGGTGAAGGGAGGAGATGTAATATCTCCTTTCCATCTCCATTCTATTAAAATGCTAAAGTGAGGATGGTGTGGATTCCACACATCTATAAAACAACTGTTTTTGGAGAACTAGCTCTTCTCCTTCCAAGATCTACTTTAAAACACATCTAAAGGTAAACGACTTTGAAGTATTAGAAGGCAGATGTATTGACTTTTACCCATAAGACACTTCAGCATAAACATTGCTGTGAATTCTGCATTCTTCTCATAAAACCTGCTAAAGGAAAATCGGAGGGAGTTTCCTAATACTCTTCTATAGCTCTGAGTGGGTTAAACGCATCTCTTAAGTGACAGTTGGAAAAAGAAACTAAGTATAGGAAGGACCATAGCCTCCTCCTCAGTGTTACTCCATTCTCTTGCTCCAGAATCTCAGAAATTAAAATATAGATCTGAGATTTCAAATTACTGCCCAAGTGCATTGTCTTTCAAATGGATTGTAGAAGAAAATGAGGACAAATGTGTCATTAACAATGGAAGGGAACACCGACTGTGTGATTTTCATTTGGTTGAGGAAGTTCACAATAATGTAGAAACCATCTTCAGGAAGTAATATTTTCCCCCAGATCTCTCAGCTTTAACTCTATAATAGCTTTGAAGTTAAACTACACTAAGTAACAAAGGCCAGCTTTGAATTTCATACTTCCCTTTCCTCTCAAGTTAATCCTAGGAGGCTTGTAGGTAACATCCATACAGTGGCAGAATATACCTGAGCAGAGTAAAATCCAAATGGAAGAAATCATTTCATGAGCTGCATAAAGAGGAGATAATAAAATTACAATGTGACTCAGATCAAAAAGTGAACCACTGGAGAGAGTTCTCGTGCTGAAAAGCTTACTCCCCTTGCTTTAATCCTTGCTTGTCTTATGTTGTGTCTTTGTAGAAGCATTTCAGAACAATGTAGGAAGGTATTCTGGATTCAGCTGGTCCATAGTTGTTCCAGAGGTGACGTTCTGGCTTGCCCCGCTCACTTAGCTGTTGGACTTCTTGTTACGCTTATGGCTGTTGATCTTAGGGTGCAGGAAACCAGAGCTGTATCCAGAAGGCAGCGTTACTCCTTGGACATTGCTGTATGTTATTGTAATGCTGGGTATCTGGGCTGCAGGATGTCTGTGGTGAGACTCTTTTCTTTGTCCAATACCTTTCAGGCTTTCATCTTTCTAAAGGATGCAAGGATTTAAAAGAAATAGAAAACACAAACATATACAAGGAGATCAGGTTGCATCATTTATGAAAGAGTGGAATACATTTAGATAAGCACTTTGCTGATCCCCACAACTAACTCAAAACCAAACTTAAAGGATGGAGGAAAAAGTAGACCTGAACATTTTTCTAATATTTCATGGGTAACTTATGAGAAAAAAAAACTGTTAAACAAGCTAACGTACTAAATCACAGACTTTGCATTTGCTACTTAAGAGCTGGTCTACTTTGGTGAAAGTCCAGCTAATGGCAGCACGTTTGATTATGAACAAAAGTGATATGAATATGCTCAGACAGTCTATGAATTCAATGAGGTAAGGAGTCCCCCCATAAAGAGAGACTAATTAGATTCATTTGGGCTAGAGTTGATGTAAAATGTAATGATAGTAGCATGGATAGTTTGAAGGGGGAAGCAAACCAGAGAATAAAGTGAAGAAGGGAATTGCGGGAAAGCTTAATTAGTATTTTTTGACAACAGCAATGTTCACTGTCACTTGCACAGGACCAAAAAATGAGTATGAGGATGAGGCTAGCAATAGCTCATAAGGATCACTACTAACAATAAAGAGATAATTTAAGATGTTTATATTAGATTGGGGTTAATACTGCAAAGATAAAACTGGCTTATTTTCACTTGCAAACTTTTTTCTCTTATTTCCCTGTCTGTCAAGAATTCAGGCAAGTTGACTCACTCTTGGCAGATGTCAAAAATTTTTTATCAGTATGTTGTAGCTTTATTACATGGAAGAAGAAACGGACACTAGCACAACATCTTACTGAATAAGTGATATGACATGTTTCAAAAACTTACCATGATTTCCTCCAAGTTGCATTTTTTAGATGTTTGATGCTACCCAAAACAAAGAACATTAAATAGTTAACAATGTCACTTTGTACAGCAGTACTTGCCACAAGACTGTGGCTGTCTCAGAGGTACAGCCATCAGAATGGCTATCTCAAATTGCTGTGTATATTATTTGTATAAAGATGGCACAAAATTAATGCTTGCTGCTCCACTAAGAAAATCACAGACCTCATCAGGGGACCTACTGAATTCAATAAAATATTCGAGTTTCTTGAAGAAGTTGGCTTAAGGGGAACCCTGTAGCACATTTGTTCTTCTTCTGCTTAGTTTCAGCAGTGATCTACCCTTTGTGGTCGTGTTTTCTATATTCTGCTGGGAGTATTCTGTGATTTTTGCATCTCAAAAAATAACTTAATTTGTGCTGAGAGACTGGGATTGTCATTAGTTTTTGTTCCCTCGGTTAGTTGTATCCATGCCTAATAGTAAAGTAGTAATTCTTACGGTAGGTGTAGCAGTGTACTCTGTGACATTCAATTCTACCATGGATATGTCATCAGCATCTATAGGTGTCTGAAAAATGAACACGGATAAGAAAGACATAAATTAGATATAGGTGTGTCACAATATTTTACATACATGAAATGCAAAGTATAGGAAAAAGAAAAAAAGGGAGACAGCAGAGGACTGACTGAAAAGTAGTGATATGCTAAAAATAGCTGTGCTTTATACCTCTCACCATATGTGTTCATTTGATATCAAATGGTGAGACAACAGAAAGATTGACCAAGTAATTTGGATAGTGAAATACAAATATTACTGAATACATACTTAAAACTGAACACAAGACAACATACCATTCAGATGCTAAGTTCACTAAAACAGCACCATTGCTTGTCAGAAATGCAACAAAGACTGCTGAATAATGAACCAGGGTGGAAATAAAAAGCTGATGACCTTTTACAGCCTCTTAAGTCATTACTCATTGTGTTAACTCATAGGCTATCCCCATCTTCTTGGCAGGATCCTTCATGATTAATTATGGTAAAATATGCATATTTGTTAACCTACCAGCTGTCAGAGAATTTAGATATTAAGCAGTTCTATTACCTTCTCACCAATCCCAGAATCACGGCTCTTCAGTTTAGGTTTGGCTCTTATGTCACTAGTTTGAATTGTGTCTTTACCCGTTTCATAGGAAGTCTGTCTGCTAGCAAGTCTGGAGAACATGCTGGGGGCATCAGTTTCTGTGTCAGTACAGCCCTAAAATGAATGCAACAAAAGCAATCACTTTAGCTTCCTTAAACTTCTGTCCAATTTGTCCCCTGAGAATCAGTTTTACCTAGACAGAAATAGTAAAAGAGAGACATTGTATAAAAGACATTTCAAAAAAGTTATACCATGTATGAGTTTGTGAAATCTTTGCTTGTAAGAGGTACACACAAAATTATCAAGTCTGTTGATTCTAAAATTTGGCTGCTCCCCCCCCCGCTTCCGAGGATTCACTGCAAAATTTCAAACAAAATAGTGTTTATACTGTATTGTTGACATTTCTCTGATGGACCTTATAGGTCTGGAGAGATTGTATTTCCATAGTAGTATTTCCCAATAAGGAAGCACAGGTGTTTGAAGGAATTAGGGCCAAAGTTTCCAAAGTGGCTTGGGTGGAAGGAGAAATAAATAGAACGAAATGTCTAGAGACTGCAAGATCAGTGCTTTAGAAACATTTTGTTCCATGAAGAAGCCCTGATTTTATAAACTTTGTCCCAATTAATGAGAAAACAAAACAAATAAAAAGACAAAATCCCCTAACCCCCCAGGATTTCCTAGAAATCAAAAATTCTGTTTCTTTTTGCCACTGGCAGTATTTCACTGCAAAGATAAGGATTCACAGGATTCCATAGATCATAATAAAACAATGAAACAGCTAATGGGATTGTGATGATCAGCTCATGGAGCAGCCTATTCTTGACATCGTATCTTGCCTTAAAATGGGGGAACATAACAAGTCGACATACTTTGTTAATTTTTTTTCATACAGGAAGGGTTTTTCATAAGCAATATATGTGCTTTGGATGTTTTGATAAACTTTCGCCAGGGAAGAAAATAAAAAGAAGTATGTAGAAAAACACAAACTTTGATGGAACTGGAGAAATTGGCCTTATGAGTCTGTTGCTATTCAGAGAGAATCCCAATTGGTGATGCTATACTAGAATTTTAATACATAACAGATTGATTGTTCTAAGGAGGATCAGGATCGTTTTTTTCTGTGAAACTGTGGGGAAGGATAAGGGGAAAAAAGAAAGTAGTTAAGGAAAAATTAAAGTTGGAACAATGACAATCAAGATTGTATTTTTAGAAGCACCTTTCTAACTGCTGGGGAAGCAATGATGAAGATGAGTCTACGGAGTGAAGTATCTCCAAACTGAAATGTCTCCATGGAAGATTCTTTAGAAGAGCTTAAAAAAATATCCAGGAGGACAATCTAAACATATGTTTCCCTGCTGAAGCACAAGATGTTGAGCTAAGCTAGTTTTTGGATCCCAGCATTTTGAAAAATGTGTGCTGTGCTTCCCATTCCATGCATAGAATGTATTAGCACCTACAGTCCCATTTGATTGAATTTTAAAATTGAAGTGACTTTATTTTCTGAGCATCTGTTCCAGAGCTTGGCTCCTTTTCATTGCAAAGAACTGTCTGGAAATTGTTTCTTCAGGATTTTCCAAGGTGCAGAATATCTTTATATCCACAGGAGTACAAAAGAATTGCATAAAGATAATTTATCAGCTTACAGTTTGATGACCAGTTTTGACATAAAATAGATGGCAGCATATGTACTGCTTTTTTGCATTGTGACTGTATGTCTAAAAATCTTATAGTCTAATTGAGGCATATATGGTGCAAAAGCCTCCAAAATAAATTATCAGCGAGTGCTGAAGCAAGTTTGTTTTAAACTTGAGCCCTTCTTTCTGCTCTGTACTTCAGCTAAACTGGTATTGCTTACTAATAAATCGGAGTATTCTATGATCAATTCAAGTTAAGGGAAACATATATTCCTGTCAGATATCTTGACTCTGTCATTGTTATGAACAAGATCCAGACTTACGTAAGGCTTACAGAAAATTCCAGACTGAAGTGTGCCAATTGCTTGGAATATTTTATTTTGGCTATTTTTCATTCTCCATTCCACTGTTTTACCTTGAGTATTAAGATTTGCTTTCCTAAGCAAAAAACATTTTGAATTGATTGTATGGTTCCCTTTCCCCAGCACTGATAGTAGTACAAGAATACAGTGTTACTTAAGGAGTCTGTTGTTTTTTTAAGAATTGGGATTCATAGTCTATGAGATACAACATAAAAATGTTTCTTTTTTTATTAGCCAATTTTAAAACATTCCACCTGAATAGTGGCTACTAGCCAGAAAAATTTCCTTTTGATTGGACCAAGAGGTCAAAAGAATATAGAGTGCAAAGAAATTCAAATATCACTGTTAAAAACACCTGTCAGAATTCAACACTTGACTGGATTAGATACAAAGTTTATCTTGACTACGAAAAAGAATCAGTGAGAAAATTATGGCTTTTCATGTATTTGGAAATTTCATTTAAAAAAATTGCAAAGAACTAACTAATGTGTTTATTTACTTACTTAGTAATATGGCTTTGGGTTGCAAGAGAGAGCCTGGGCTGCCAAATATTTGCCCTGTTTCCAGCTGCTGTGCAAAACATTTGGCTTCACTTAGACTGGCAGCAGCAAGCTGTTGAGGTCTTCTATGAGAATGATTCTATAATGGATTTACTGATTTGTCTAAATCTGATGATTAATGTTTCCAAATACAGTCCATTTCACTTTTGGAAAGCATTATCTATTTCATTGCAATCTTGCTTTAGCTAGAGAACTATTTAGTAGCCAGCAGGTTTTTTGGTTTTTTTTTTAATGTGTCCAGACTTCAAATCTGTGGTCAGACAAGCATGTCCTAGAAGTATGATCAGACTTTTAAGGGTGCTTTGACTCTGAGCTTTCCTTACTTTCTAAAAGTCCTGTTGTTCCATCTTTCCATGCTTCCTTCAGTGTCACAAACCATCAATAACACAAATATCTACATCCTGCTTTTACACTTTAGCCAGACAGAATGTCTTTTATTTCACTGTGTCTCTCTACTTCCTTTGGAACTCTTGTAATGAGCACCATAATGCATTTCATCTAAAGAATCTACCACTTTGAAGGAATCTATATGAAAATGAATTACTTTGCAATTAAAAATGGATATATGGGAAATGTCTCCCTTACTGATTCACTGTCAGAGAGGGAAGACAGTCGCCTTTTTCCTTTCTGCAGCCCACTTATCTCAGAAGACTGGCTGGTTACAGTCGCTCGTCTGGAGGAGGGGTAACTGCTGAAAGACCGTGAGTGTTTAGGAGAAACTCTCAGCAGGCATCCAAGGCAAGGAACATATGTTGCAATGGCTGTTCTGATGGATGAGAGGTAGCACTAGTCAGATTTTTTCTGTTAGCACAAAAATTCAGTCATCATAAACAATGCATTTATTCAGAGAGATGAACTAATGCTGCAGGGATTGGAAAATTACTGGGTGCAAAAAGAGTTTTCCAGATATCCAGTATCTCATATACAATCACCCTGCAAAATCATTTATTCACAGTGTTCTGCAGAACTCAAATTTATTGCTTGGCAGGGATAAGGGCATTAAAGTATAACTCTTTGAACTGAAGGGAGCTATTAAAATGATGTTTTATCTGCTTTCAGCTTAATCAGGGTAAAATAAAATTCTGTCCTTTTAAACTGAACCTTGCAGAAGTACCACATAATGAATTATTTTAATCTTCCCCTAAGCAGCTATTCTAGCTTCCTCTTACACATCTGTCTGCCAGCTATCTCTGCAGTTGTACAAAAAATGCAGTTATTTTACAGTATTGCTTTCCTCATATGCAGCATAAGGAGACACTTTTACTCAGCTCTCCTCTTCCTTCCAGCCTCCACATTTAGATGTTAATGGCAACCTCTTCTCTGTCCTGTTCCCCAGTAGGTCTTTGTAAAGGGTGAAACAGCAGCGCATATATAGCTTTGCTGCCGTCCATCAGATCTCACAGCCTGCATCTGAACTTGATATGATAATTACTCTAAATGTTGCAACTCAGAAGAAATACTATCTGAAATACGAAAGCTTGAAGAAAGTGGAGAAGATGCGCAAAATCGGGAAGAGGTGGATTACTGAATGGCATCTCTCCCTAGCATCATCTCCCTGATTAATGTAACAAGTTGCTATTTGCGACACTGACAAATGTCTGCATCCCTCATGAAGATAGTTAAAAAATTAATGGTGCTTTCCTTTGAGGTGGGAAGGTCTCTATCTTTTATCATGTAATGCATAAGTACAGATCAGTATCCATAAACATCTCTTAACTCCCATCTGCATAGTAATTTGTTCCAAGTACAAATTCCACTGACATTTATGTGGCATTGAGACGTTTTCTGTGGAAGGGCAGGGCTGTCTTGCAGAGGTAAAATGAACAAGGGAAGCAGAGTTCAGGTACTAGTCCTGAAAGAGGTGGTTGCTGTCTGATTTTCTTTGCTGTGTTAAACATATTTTATAAGAGTGAACTTACCTGTATTTTGGGTGAGTAATAGCATAAATGATGGGGTTATGGATGACAGAAGCTTTGGCAATCACAGCTGGTATGGAGTTCATGAAGGGTGTTAGGACATGGGAATACCTAGAGTAATGCAAATGCGTTCTGTATTTAGTATTGAATTCTATGTAGTCTATGCAGTTATACACTGACAACACAATGCTTTATTAGTGCTTCAAAGAGAATAAAAGGGGAAATTCTGTACCCAAATAGTGACAGAACAAATTTTACATTCTTTGACTGTAAAGATCAACATCTGCCTAATTGCATTTCTGAGAAACATGATTTTCTTGGGGTTTCTCTTGCAGCACTTCACTACTGTGACTCAGGGTGGTGGTGATTTCCATGTTGTTTACCCTAGAGACAAAGTCAGCCTTCAGTAAGTGAATGTGTGTTCATCAGAGTATCTACCTGTTCCAAACTCAGCAGATCTACTTGCTGAGTAATATGTCACAAAATAAGTGTGCTGAATGAGGCATTATACAGAAAAATAAATAATAAATCTATTTTCCTGTTCAAACTTTATTTTTTGCCTGTTCTGAATTAAGAAGTGAAGGGGAGTATTTTCAGGTGTTACTTGTTATGCTGTTGTGTTACTGTGACCATGCATATGTGCAGGTGACGTGACTCTGAAGGTTAAATAATTATAATGAGGTCTATCTGCCATGCTGCTATCAGCCAGTTAATCTTTGAAGAGACCTTGAAGTAACCCATAAGGTCTTGGTCAGAAGAAAATCAATAGAACAGCTCAGACCAAAATAATAATATTTCATAGGCAGTTTCTACCAGGCAGATTCTCCATAGACCTGCTTAGAGGCTATGAAGACCTCTTCCCGCAGTGGTAGAAAAAGTTGTAAGTGAAATGGTTCAATAAGTCAGTCTTTCCTCCGTAGGATAATGTCCTATCTTTATCACTGCTCTTCTTCCTGAGAAGCCACCTGAGGATTTGCATCTGACTTTGTAAAGCAGATAGTCACGCCCATTTTACAAAAGCTAAACTGAAGCACAGGAAGATTCTCATGTTAACATGGGAGAAATATCCACATAGAAACAAGGCGTCCAGACTCCTGGATTGTGTTAACTATAGTCTGGTGTCAAGCTGTGTACAGATAATGTAATAATAGCATCATGTTTTTGCTGAAATTACTATATAAGATGCTGATGCTTAAATAGATCAAGAACATGCTTAGGTGATTTATATTTATGATCTTTTATATCCAGCATCAAAAAGCTCCCCAATGCAAGTATGTACTAATTTTGAACTTGCTTATACATGTAAGGAATTTTAGCATTTTGGTGTAACAAAAGAAAATGTGTAGAGTTTTGTAAATAAAAGAAGTGGAGAAAGAAAAGAGAATCAACCCCTGGGTGGATCTTTTTGGGTCCCTCAAGGAGCATTTTGGGGCTACATAAAAGTTCAGATAGTTTGAATGTCCTAGCATAGGGAATCCACATTCAGAAATCATTAGCACAGTAATGTTATGTAGCCAGTAATAATCCTCCTGTGTTTTTCCTTTTTTTATTAAACTTTTTTATTCCTAAGTCAAACAAATTAAAAATAGCAGTCAGCACATGCCATTTGTTAAATGTCACTCCTAAATATGTGAATGTTTTGGATGCCCTTCAGGCATTAAACTTAACAGGTAGCTTTGACTTTCATCTGTCTTTTACAATTTCACACCTTTTGCTTTCACTGAATATTCTTTTGCTGATACATTCATAATTACCCAGCAAAAGCTACCAGAGCAACAACAGAGTATGGTGACCAGGAAATGACATAAAGCAAGATGACAATCAATGCAATTTTCGCCATCTTCCACTCATTTTTCATCCTCTGATACTGTTTCTGGAACTCTTTATTTCCATGTTTGCTTCCAAATGTCTGAATAGACCTACAGGAAATAAACATACAACAGCAACAAAAGGAGGTAGGGACTTGAGCAACTACCTTCATAAAATGGAACAACAGTTACTCTTATGCTAGTTTATGCTAAAAGTCATGCACTTTTACTGTGTATTAATGTATGTATGTGACCAGTCGTTCAGAACTCAGTGCATTTTAATTGCACTAATCAATGCTAGAATTCACATGTGCCTCAGTAAAGAAAATAGTCCTGTACCAGAAGAATTTCTACATCAATCAGGTGTTCAAGCCTATTGAGCCTAGGTATATTAAATATAGTTAGAGAAGTTTTTGCTTCCCTAGGTCTGATTTTGCTGCCTTACTTTCACTCAGTACTTCAGAGCTATGTGACTACATATGCTGATATCTACAGGGCAGATATCTACAGATGAGAAATGTAGTGGCAGACATTGGCCTTTATTTTTACAACAATAGCTTTTATTTCAGAGACCTGTCATTAAAGGATTTACCTCCTTTTCACCCTTTGTCAAACATGGATTTTGTGGTTCAATTCTGTCTATTTTTCTGTGGAATAGTTGTTGATACACTGTTGTAATGTGTCTCTGATGTCCCTTTAGTATTTCTTTTGTATAGTTAATTTCTGTAGTCCTTTCTCATCTTTCAGATTTGTACTGCTGCTACTCTTTTCTGCAATATTAGACAAGTTACTGAACAGCTCTGGCTTAAATTCAGGAATGGCCCTTCTAAGGATCATACATGCTTCTTACCATGTTGACTATTGACAGAATTTCTTTTTGGTTTCCTAAGTCATGCATACAGATTTAATGTGAAAAACTTCCCAATTTTCTTCTGTTAGTCTTTGTTTTAAGAAAATAAGAAGTTATTGAAACTGAGGGTTAAAAACTTAAGACCGTTGTCTACTTACTTGTTGGCCTTCTTGATAGCCTCAAATATGAAGACATAGCTGTATATGATAGCAATCAAAGGAATGAAAAAGACAAAGCAGAAGAGCAACATTGTGTAGGCGCGGACTGATGGTGTGAAAGTCATGTAGTCCCAGGAACAGGAAGTCAGCAGACCCTCGGGAACGTATGCACCTAGGAAAAAAGACAGGAGAAGGTATAAGACATGAAATGATTCTTATTCTAAATGCAGAAGTTAGAAAAGGATGCTCAGAATAACATGGGATTTAGGCCTGTTCTGTTAGAGGGGAAGAGATGTTAAAAGGATACATGAATCTTTGTTCAAAGCACCTCTATTATTTTTTTTGTTGTTTTTAGTGTGTTGCCCTATTTTATTTATGTTTAGCAGTCTAAGGCTTCATTTTGAAAAACTGAATAAATTTGTTTCAGTTCTTGAATATTGTTTAAAGCTCAACATAGTGAAAGGGCATCTCTCCAAATGCTTCAGTGGTTCTTGGATCAGACTAGTGTTGGGTTTGAATATCTCCATTTCGTGTCAAATTGCTATCTTCCTAAGGAGTGAAATGAAGCTGATTGCTGTAGCTCCTGCTTTTTTTAAGATTGTGCAAATAAGAGAAATTTACTGTGCAAAGGAGATTTATTGTGTAGATCAAATTAATTTTGTTGTGAAGTTGCTTACAAGTACATATATACATACACAGTATTCTGCCTGACATAAAATATAATCTCCTTAAGGGAATTGTGTTAAACTCTTCAGTGAAGAAGTTGTCAACAACAATATCTCTTTATGTTTGTATTTTAATTTGCACTATTTCCAGTGATATTTTCTGTTGAACTCCTAAAAATACTGCACCAGATGTGCTCATATGCATCTAATTACCATATGAGATTTAGTATTGTGGATACTATTAGAATCTAATTACAAGATAACAACACCCTTCAAGCAATTATTCCACTTTCTCCGATTCTATAATGTCATTTTGTTGTCCTGACAGCTCCTCATTCAACTAAAGGCTGCTTCTCCCAGTATTGCAGTTTTCCTGCTTGAACATGTTTCATGTTTGTGGGGGACCAGGATGACAATAACAAGACAGTAACGAAAATCTGCTTAAATTGTACTCGGTAGCTGAGTTGGTTTCAGCATCCTTTGGCAAAACAAAATACTGCAATATTCACACCTCAGCTGAGTTGACACATTCTCTTCTGGAATTAGGGAGCACAATAATGGGCTGAGCTTTTGAATGATGAGTTCATTCAAACTTACTGACTGAAACTGGTGACTCATAGGAATTGAATTAAAGGTAGTAAAGCACATTCTGTTATATATAGAAACTCTTTCTTACAAGTTGCAAGGATCAAGATGCTGTGTATGTGTGTTCCAATTTGCAGGTATAAAATTGACATTTACAAAAGCAAATTACTTAGTTATTACTAAATGCCATCCTTATTGGAAGCCTTAGTGAAGATATAAATGGCTGAATGGAGAATGTGACCCACACCCAGTGCAATTTGCCCATCTAGAAGAGTCGAGACATACTGAAGATGTACTTGCACAAACTCCTCAGACTATAGTCCTTTTTTATATGAATAAAATAATTTAGATTGACATGAAAATCTTACACAGCACCTTTTGGGTGGAAAAAGCGATTAGAAAAAAGAAAAGTACATTTATTTCACTTGTATATTGTTGAATTTGGCTCAACAGAAGTAGGTATAGGATAATAATCCATATGAAGGCACATCCTTCATAAATTTTGGCCTTGATTTTATCTACTGTTCTTTATTCAGTAAGTAATAAGCATATGGAAAAGTGCCATTATCATGTAATATGCTTTAATACACCCTGGATTTTTTTTCTTTTGATTAGAGATCTTCAGTTGCAGCATGTATTTTATCAGTTTTCTTCAAATGGATTTATTCAAACCTAATATGCAAGTCATCAATTCACCCCTCTTCTATAGCTGTAACCGGCCTTTAATCCGATGCTTTGAGGGAAAAAAACTTTAATTCCATTTCACTTACTCCATCCAAAGAAGGGCGGGAGGCTCCAAGCCAAAGAGTACAGCCAGACTCCTACTAGGATTATTAGGGCCTTCTTCTTAGACGTCACTCCAACAGAAGCCAGAGGTTTTGTGATGACAAAGTATCTGTCCAAGGCAATCACCATCAAAGTGATCATAGATGTAATGCCAAAAAGAGCTCCGCAGAAGGCATACAGCTCACAGCCTTTCAATGAAGATGACAGAAGTAGCAGTGAAATTAATCTACCCATGCTAATTAATTTCTGGGAGAGTTCAGGTCTGTGTTTCTTGTGAACTAATATCTTCTGGAATTTGTAAAGCAATGGAACTTTAGTTTTCTAGCAGTTGTAATGCTATTTCAAAGCTGCTGTCTGTCTTGCTAATTACATTATCCATGGAGATAAACTTCAAAGATTTTGTTTGCTTGAATTGCTGGAAACAGTGATACTTAACATATTTTCACTCATTGATTTGTCATGTTACTAGTGGAATAATTTCAGCAGTCCATCTTGTTTAACTACAATTTTAGTGCAGTTCATGTAGAAACAGCTGTTTTGCTTAACAGTGGGTTATAGCTACTTCAATATCATGGAACCATTTATTTCTCAAGGTCAGAATAACTGAAGTAAATATGCAGACTATGCATATATTAATGGGTGATTTTAAATATTCAAACAACCTAATTATTAAAAGTAGGGGGTTGGGTTGTTGTTGTTTGTTTGCTTGTTTATTTTGGTTTTGTTTTCCTTTAACATGTATGCAGTTGAACACTCAAAAACCCCCATGCTTTTGGTCATCAACATAGCAACATTACTTCCCTGACCTTCTGCTCTGTCAATACCTGCTCAAGAGGCAAGCACTAGTCTTCCTCTTACTGCACTTATATAGCCAGAATGAAAGCACCTTAATTCCACATTTTCTTACTGCACAGGAAATGTTCCGTTAATGTTTCTGTCATGAAAACTTACTTTTGCCAGGCTTTATTGCCTCACTTTGCCAGGTGCAAGTACCAGAGCAGGTTATTGAGAAGAGCTTTTAAGCTCCTGTGTTGAGGGGTAGTGCTTCTTTGTCACAGGACTCTGCTAGTGACTAAGATGACGGGGAAGAATGCTGGCAACGAAAGTCCTGTGCCAGTGTCACCTTTATCTCTCTCATACATGTAATTTTCCTCTTCATGGTGGGAATGTCTTTATTGCACACAAACAAAAGTGTTCAAAGAAACATTTGTGTCAACATTGAAACAATGTTGAGAAATGTGGTCAACATTGCAAGTGTACTTGAGGATAAGGAAATAGTAGATTAACTGCCAACCACTATGTCAGGAACTTACTTAGTGATATTATAAAAAGAATATATACAAACCTTTCTCACCAAAAATCCAACGTTTGTGGAGGCTGTTGGTGAAAAAAACTGGAGACTGTGTAATGGACATCAGGAAGTCACTAATAGCTAGATTGATGATGAATACGTTGGCTGGAGTCTGAAGGCTCCTACTCCTACAAAGATCAGAAGGAATGTTGCTGAACACTGCTGCACTGTTAATTATGTTGTTAGTCTTTCCCGTGAGCATTGGCAGCTTCACAAATACCGAGGCACATAGCTAGAGCAGAGTGCTACTCATTTCCCTCATGAGAGAACATTAAGCAAGGCTCAGCTTTACACCCCTGTACTCCTGTGCACTTTAGAGGATTGTTTTGAAAACCATCGTGGTGATGGGAATAAACCATGTTGTTCTTTAAGTATTCTGACCCAGTGCACTGCATGTCCACGATTAACAGGAAATTAAAGTTGATGTACTGTATGGATTTGCTGGATCTGGGTCATGTTAAGCAGGGGGAGGGCAGCGCATTTTCCAGTGCTGATAAGATCAACAGTGACTCCCAAATACAGGGATTAAGCAAACCCACTATGTACCGCATAAAGCATTTTGTTTGACATCAGGTCTTCTCTATGACACTCATTTCACTGGCTGAAAGTCACATGCTGACTTTAAAGAGGGCGATAGCCAGTTTTCAGTGTAGCCTGCCTGTATATGTTATTCATGGTATTACAGTGCACTGTTTTAAGGGATAAACATAAAAGCTCCTCAGTTTGGGGCTCAGTAACTGTTTAGCTCCTTTCTCAAATTTTCAGTCTTAGACAAAATTGAAAAATACCAGAATAAATGATGGTTTCTTTGCACTGATCCAGAATCAATCACTAGGACTACTGTGCCCTATCTGTCAATTTAGGAGCAAGGAGACATTATTAATAGATGCTTATGGGTTGTGTGTATTTGTTCAGTAGTCTGCAAAGTTACTGAACATATTTCTGTTTCATGGAACTGGCTGCCTTACAGTTTGCCATTACTTGGGACTACTTTTCAGGCATCTGATGTGTTCTCTGAACCTCTGATGTATTTGTTACTTTGCTATCAGTATCCCTTTCTGTCTTCATGTCTCCAGTGGAACTGCAACTGGCGTGACTGGGTTTCTTGTGTTGGACCAGGCAAAGAGCTAAACTAGCTCATGGACTACTTTTATCCACACTCCAGTGATTTAAGTTAGCACAGCCAAATTATCATATCATTGCTATTATTTTGGTTTATTACACTAATGCCTCAAGACCAATCACAAAGTAGAAGCTCACTGGCCTGGATATCATGCCAATGCGCTGTCCCAGTGTGACAAAACAGAAAGAAGATGAGTGAACAAGAATGGTGAAAATACTGCACTGTTGTCAGAGATCCAAATTCCTTCAGATATGAAAGTTGGAATGTGGCTTTAGTTAAAAGGAAATAAGCCAAGTGTTAGAAAATGTGAAAACAAGAGACGTGGCCAGTAAGGAGCAGAGGGGGAAAAGAAACTGAGTAGTAAGCGGCAGGAGGAAAGAAACATCTAAAATAGGGAAAGTATGTTGGAGACACAGGTGCAAAATATCTCATCAGTCCAGTGCACAGTTCAGCCAGTAGAAAAAAAAAAACACTGGGAGGTTTCTCCTTTGGGTGCTTCTCTATTGCTTGGTATATCTGGGTGATGCTTTGCAATTTTGCTAACAATTTTGCTATGGCTATGGTTAATGGGACGAAGTCAGAGGGAAATGGCAGGTTGCCACATTTTTTCCTACAGCAAGGTCTCTTGGTGCATTTTACTATGTCTGCATAGTATTCTGCAGCCTGTGCTGCAGTTGCAGAGCACAATAAAAGTACTGTTAAAGTTCCTAAACTTGAGTATTTAAAAAGACATTGAAAAGAAAGATACCTGCAGAAAGCATAGATGACCAGGAAATTACCCAGAGTTCCTGTGATTCCCACTATAAGAACGACTACTCCAATTGTATAATGGGCATGATCTGGGACATCCACTGTAGGAAAGGCACCAGGAACATCTTGCAGTGTCATTTTCTGCGGAGTAAACAAGAGGTCATAAGTATATTGCCAGACTTTACTGAATAAGCTGTCATGTGCTTCTCTAGAAGAGGAAATGGTCAAGAATGCAGAAAGACAGCAAGCAAAAAAAGTCAGAATAAGCTAATTGCTTTCCTATTACACTTACTGTTGATCATCTTCAGGGAATAAATATGCCATCAGCAGCGTGAAGGTCAAAGGGTGGTTTATATGTTTACCATTGATTTAGAATTTTGGTGAAGAAAAGCAATCTATTCTCTTCCAAAAGCCAAAAGAAAGATAAGGATATAGAAGAGAAAAAGAGAGACACAAAGGGACCCTTTTCATTGCATCTGACATCAAGTAATGCAGTATTTAACAAGTAAGTTTTCTGTAGTTTTCATTTCAGGAAAGGTTCTGTACCTACTTGTGTTGTTGGACATCAGTAGCTACACTTCTCTAAGTAGAAATTATCTTCTATGGACAAACAGATATTTATTCCTGTAGAGTATGGCTATCTCATTTCTCCCACTAAATAATACTGAATTGCGAGCTGCCCTCAAGACTTGGTTACCAAAAGCCTAGCAACATTGAATAGGAGTCTTTTGGAAACTAAATTAAGGATCAGAATAAACTGGAACACAAATCCCTTATACCTTATGCCTGGTTTTCATACCAGTTCTGTTTTCACTCTGCACTGAATGAAGGTCTTTTGCTCTCTGTGACGTATGTGATAAAGCACTTGATGAAAGCAACTAATAGCAAAATTCAGTAGCCAAGTCTGAAGACTGTAGCATTTTAAATAATAACTTAAAAAAGACTTTTTAGTTCACTATCAGGAGCCACAAATGTGTTTTAGGCCAACTGACCCCTGATCAGTAATGAAGCAAACAATTAGGCTGCACGCAGGAAGCAGGATGACCTGACTGATAGAAACTGAAGGGGAGAAAAGAACAGCTGTCCAAACTATCACTGTTCTGCTGCTTTTTGATATATGGTCAGGCAAGGAGACTTAAACACTCACCTCTGTGCAACTGCCACAGCTAAACGTGTCTTGGCATCAGCTCCAACCAGCTAATGGAGTCATGAAAAATACCAAGTCTTGTCCTTATTCATCTGCATGGACAGACGCTGTCTCTTCTTCATAGCCAGTTTTTCTCATCAAGGTTAGCACTCATTCTGGAGTGGCATGCCATGACCACTGCTGTAGCTCAAGTCTGCATGTAGCAGCCCTGGCATTCCTCAGCTACTGAGTGAGCTACAAGAATCATACCAGGGTTGAGAAAAACCCAGGAAATATTTTGAATCATTTGTAGCCTGTCTACGGTAAATACTGTCAGCTTGGCTGTGGCCTAAGATCCAGGACAAGGGAATTGCCTGTACCAAGCTTAAATAGCGCTGTGAGGGTGGGTGCATCCTTTCCAATCACAAGGATTGGCAGGTGGTGGTACAGCTGTCATATGCAGTCATTCCTTCCCAGGAAAAGGAATGTTGCCAGTAGGAAAGGAGGAAACTGCACAGAGATAGATATGAAGATCTCCCTTTTATGCTACAGTTGTGCTCGTAGTTAGTATTCACTGTTAGAGTGAAACTCAGAAATGCCTTTGAAAACACCCCAGTTGTCAAAGAAAATGGATATTTTCAGACAGTAGAAGCAGATGTTACTTCTGAATACATCTGTGAGATTGGGTGAAGTTATTAGAGACAGTGTGTATTTAAAACTAATGTGCCAGTAGCAAGAGGTGAACCCCAGGAGTGTCTGGAATTCTGGAAGAGATTGTCCTTGCTTGTGTGCTGAAGATCTGCCTGCAGCAATCTTCAACAACTAGAGTGCACTCCCTGGGTTTCTACATTAGCAGCAATGAAGTGCTGGACAAATAATCAGATTTTTGAGAGAGAAAATTTAGCTCTGGCTGTTCCTTTAATTGGAGCAAAATGTTAAGGTTGATACACTAACTGAATGACAGTATCATGGTGTTTATTGTTCAGATTCCTGCAGCAAAGTGTAAGTTGACATCGCATCATCATCATCAATGGGCACCTTGCCAGGTAGAAATTGCTGTGCTTAACACACTGCCAGTAAAATAGCAACAAAAACCCCTCCAAACTGTGATACTAATAGCAAATGGCAAGGGAGTGTCTAATATAAAACTGTTTTAAATAAATGAGATCAGGTAGTCTTTGGTTTGGGATTTTTTTCTCCTTAGCCTTGTGGCTAGAACATTTTTTAGCTGCTGTTCTACAGACAATTAATGACTATTGTTAATGGAATGGAGATTTCAGATGTTTTTCCCTGTAGCTATCCACTTAATCAGAGCTAGATCAAGGTAACAGAAACGAAGCAATTGAAGGAGCTTGTTTTGGCTACAAAGAACAGATTAAAAAGGCTTTAATTTGAAATAAATTTGTGGAGGACTGAAGACGAGGAAAATTTTAAAAGATAAATAGAAATACACAGAGAAACCACAAGAGGGGAAACATTATTTAACGGACAATAGGAGACTTTTAAGTAACTTATTCCAAAATGAAGCAAGTTCAGAGTCAATAACAATGTCAAATGTGAAAAAAATAAAGGAGCAGCAATAGGACATAAATAATACTAAGTATAGGGGAAAAAAAAAAAAAGGTCTGTGGCAAAGATGAATAAATTCAGATTTATAGCATGGACTTCCTGTAACCCTGAGATTTTTATTACAGGGTCCGACTCTGGCTGTTTTCTAAGAGGAAAAAGTAAATTATTAAAAGAAGTCATTTTATTGTTTTTATTGGAAATACAGATCTGATTCAAAGCTTTTTTAAGTCAAAGAAAGCTACTAGTTGACCCATCGGTCACTAAGTTGCTTACATACAGCTTCCTTACTAGAAGATGAAAACACGTACCTCTATCAAGTTCAGCTCTAGATATTCTACAGGAATTATACATCAAAAGACATGTCAGAGAGAAAAAGACAGTATTGAAGAAATCAGGTCAGCAGGGTAATCAAGAAATCAGACAATTCCCAAGGCTGTTCTCTACTCAGTTTCTCCAGCCTTGTTTAGTATCTGTCTTCTGTTGTCACCCCATGGTGTGAGTCCTTTGTTGGTGAGGGAGAATAGAAATCCCACTGTTGCAATCTCCACTGTAGCAATTGTCCTTACAGATTTCTCTGAAGAACTATTTCAGCTGCATTGGTAATACATAGCATTGTTGCCTTGCATGTTTTTCTGTTTAGCCTTCTCTCTATAAACACTTTGTAATGAAGATAAGAAAAATGAACAGGCTAAACCAGCACATCATTATTCCTCTTCCAAGTGATAAGATAACGCATCTTACTTAATGTAACATGGTTCAAAACATCACCAAATGGACAAAGATTTTAAAGTTGGAGATTTTCAAATGGATGGACAGCAGACTACAGCTTTTTTGAGTCAACATGTAAAAAATGCTTGCACCTGAGGTTCTGGACCACTGGGTGCTAGTGTACCCAGAGACCAACCCAGCTGAGGGTGGCTTAGATTGGTATTAATTCTGTAGGAAAAAAATTATTGCAAAGCACCAACTTCCTGACAGTCAATATAAATATTGCACGTTTCTCAAGCAAGCAAACAAAATGGTCACAGAAGCTGTGGAGGACATCAAGGCAGTAACTGTAATGTAAGAGAATAGAGAATTTCTTCACAGTAAGTACTGAAAGTCAGTTGGAGAACATATCACTGGCCAAGGATGGCATTTAGATCAACCTTAAAAGCAGGTTTTACAATATTGCCTTTTGCTAGAACTGTAAAAGAATTAGTGTTTTTGACCTCTGGTAGGCATGCCATTATTTATTATTTATTTACACTATAGTTTTGCAGAATCAGATGGATAATTTTCATTTGGTAAGGACCGTGGGAAGTGCCAGACTGATTCAGACCAGCATTCCTGACAAAGCACTAGCCATACTTGAGCCATGACTGTGTGTTTCACAAAGCTGTGAAACATACATAATGAACAGTGATGTGAGAATTTCATTTTCAGTATAGAGTCTTAGCAGTTGGATTGTACCCTAAAATAGCGTTATTATCCCTTTCAAAGGATAATCTCAGTGGAAGATATTTTTATTCTCCATATATAGGTGTAATCCTTTTTTAAATCCTACTCTGTCATTTGCCTCAATAGAGTGGGTGTCAAGAAGTTATATAGTTGCTTTCCAGTAGTGTATTTCCTTCCAGCAGGTTTAAGTATGTCCTTGTGGAAACACTAGAACAGGGGAAGCAGCTAGGTTTAATGCAGTCTGTCTTCTTAAAATGCTTATTGTTCTCCGTAAAGAAATGTTTGTCTACTGCCAGCCACAAAACAGCTAAACCAGAACTGACGGTGTTTTCACAGTTCACCAGTTATCATTCAGTAAATTTAACTGAGACTTAGGAAATTATGATGCTTTTTGGGAGTGTGGAGAAAAGGAAATATTTGATAGATAAATATGTCTAAATCTTTGCTGCTCTGGCCTTGTCTGTGGAGGCTGCAGCACGACATGGAGCCTTGTTATTTCACCATGTAGTTTGTCAAGACTCTGCAAGACACTGGTCTGAAGACAGTTGAAAGAATAAAGGAATTCCTTTGCAGTCCAGGACAAAACCACCATTCTTAAGTGATTTGACCGGGTTAGAAAGAAGTCTAGATCAGATATAAAACCCAGAAATATTTGATGCCTGCACCTGTTCTGTCTTGGGAATCTATTTACTATACACATTTTCCTAAAGAGAAGATTTTCTAAATAGTTATTTCATAATTGATTTTAAAAAAAGCCAACCAAACCAACCAAACCAGATCAGCTCTGAATAACTTTTAGTAGAAGACATACCAATTTTGAAAGTCCAGCCCTCTTTCCCCACCTCCCCCCTGCCCATAGCATAAGAAAAATATTTGTGTATAAGTGAAAAAAGGGCAACATACAAATAATACAGTTTAACTATTATTGGGGGGGAAAAAAACTGGGTTCTTTTGGAGTAAGAAAAAAATTGTCACCCAATTACTGTTCATTTAGAGACACTGATTACTGAAATCCTACTAAAGCTAACAGTGATGATGGTAGGAGCAAGGCCATGAATGTAAATACTTGTACTGAATACAAATCATACTTGATATAGGCCACTCCTCCCATTCTCCCAATGGCAAAAGTATAAAGCAAGGTTTAGTGTATACTTACAGGGAAAGGAGAAATCCTCATAAGGTATTTGAGGATTTGAACATATTTCAAAGCTGGTCCTGATTGATTAATTTATTTATTTGTGTGACCGTTTCAAAAGCCAGAAACAGAAAAGACTAGGAGAAGGACATTTTTCAGCTGCTTCTGCCTGGACATCAGATGGATTGTATCTAATTCGGTGTAAAACAAAACAAAACAAGAAAGGGAAATGGGGATTGCTATGTCATTGCTTTGATGAATTCATCAGTCTTCAAACTGTAGGCACTGGTCTTGCAGAATGAATTTTTTAATAGAATAGAGCCCAGTTCCAAACATCACCAGTTTTGGCAGTTCCACGTTGACTTTGGCAATGTGTCAGTTTTCTTTGCTCTTAATTTTCTTACAAACAGGGGTAATGAAGCTACTTATTTACACAGTGGGACCTACACAACCAATGGTAATGTTAGGCCTTTTACATGACAACAAATCATATAGTTTAGAAAAATTCTCAGAACAGAAACACTGTAATTTCATAGGGTTTCTAGGTGCAGTGTTTGTTCTGTCTACCTACAAGAGGCCTCAAACAACTGACAGCAGTTATTTTTCTTCAGAGTTTCTTGCTCTGATTTCTGAGCTTGCCTCTGTAGGCACTTGCTCTGTGATGACAGACAGCACAAAGAGGATTGTAATCCCACCTCAATTACGGTTTCAGCAGGGTGACGCCTACTGCTAAGCCTTCTTTCCAGTAGACAGCAGGGCTGGCTTTCCATCGATGATGTTTGTCCTGGTGAGCAATTTGGATAGCAGATTTTGTATCCTGTCTTTTGGATTTAATCTCAACCACAAACAGCACATATTGCTTTCAGACCTGAAACTTTCTTAAACCAATCTTAGTGTCAAATTAAAATGTGAAAATTTGAAAGTACAGTCACTTGATGTAGGGAGAGGAAACGAACAGCTAATTACATCTTTCAGCAGAATAAGGAAAAAATCCATTTTTAATTTTCTGATATAAATTACTCTGTCCCCAGATTCCTTTCCATTTTGCCATGTGCTCTCCAGCCCTTCTTCTCCCTCCCTGCTATGTTCTGCTATCCTCTTTCATATGTTATCCAGCTAATTTAGTTTTTAAGTTCCTTGACTCAGGCCACTTACTGCTTGTTTTTCTGTGACACACTGCACACATCCAGGTTTTACTAAAAATAAACAAACAGACTGCATTATTAATATACAAGCAATAAATTTACTGGCCCTTCATTATAAATTAGGATAAAACTGAAACACCCAATCCAACATCCTATATGCATAAAAACTTTTGGAGTGTTTGAAACTTGCACACATTTTTTAAGTGTCTAATGTGTTATGTGGGCCATGCCAAAATACCTGGTATGACCACATCAAGATTTTAAGTTGAATTTCAAATTTTAAACCTTGAAAAATTAGTTTGGGTCACTTTTTATTCTTTACTTTTAAACAAACTTCTACATAAACAGCAGGCAAACAAAACTTTCTAATCCTCAGTATGCTGAGATGCACAGCCAGGAAGAATACTTCTGAACTCCTTTGGTTTGGGCTTGTGAGGTGGGATAGAGATTACTTTTAGTGAGCCCAAGGATATTCCATCCCAAAGTGTCATCACAACAGATTCTCACCTTCACACTTCTAAGGAAATTTTCTGTCTGTTTAGTATTTAACAACTGAGAAAAAGCTTTGATAGAACTCACCTGGGAAAACCTGAACAGCTGTCTTGGGTAACTGCAAGTAACAACTCTTCAACATTTACGTAAGCACTCCACAGCACTTGCAGACTGTTACAGAAACGATGGGCATTTCCATCTCGAATAATAACACAACAAAGCATTGTGTTTGAACTGCTAAACAGCTGTTTAATGCACAAGAACATGTTGCTTTGGTAGTTTGCAACATATTTGTTGTACTTTGCCATTAGACATTCCTCCCTGTCTTCTGCCCATGTAACTGCTGAAAAACACTGCTTCTACAGTCTTTTCTGCCGTAATTAAATAAATAAAAAGATTTTCAAGTTTTTTCTATGTTGTTCATTCTTGCATTACAGCATTAAATGCGTACATGCATCTTAAATGTCCATTTACAGTTCTATAAATGCCAGCAGAACTACTTACTACAGCTTTTAGTGACAGAAAACACTTACTGTTGGGGCTCTAAGAGACAGGTCCATCAATGTGTAGGCATTGGCTCCTGAGTCATTCCATGCATTGAAGGACTCCACAGCTTTGGTGCTGTTGGGGGGTCTTCAGAGGGAAAAGAGATTGCCCTTTGAATGGACTGATTATTCAGGTGAACAAAATCTAAACAACCAAAACAAAAAAAAAGAGGAAAAAAAAGCTCTCCTCTGAATTTAAGTCAGCCAATTTACCTTTTTCTGTGTGTACAAAGAAGTTTGTTAGATTCTTTGGAATATTGTGGGATCCAGTGCAGAGTTTCTCACTTCATTCCATCTTCAGCTTAGCAAAGGGTGGCAGCAGCTGATTCAATTTAAATATAGGAGACAGCAGGGTCTGCACATGCCCAGTTTGAAGCTTGTTCCATCCAGATTCCAGCTTCATTTTAATGACAGTATAAAAACTGATGCCCACTTAAAAATGCTGTTATCTTTTTTTTGCCTTCGATTTATGTCTGAATTTTAATGCTATATCCACATTATCCCTGTATAGATAAAGAAGCTAAAAGGTTGATTTCACTATCTGTCTTTAATATTAGACGTTACTGTTCATTTTCACTGTGCTGGTGAATTAGTTTTTTGTAGTCTGCTTTTAAAGAAGATGTATGTGTACAGTTCTGCTGAAATTGTCCAAACTCAAATAGATTCTGATATTTAACAATGTGCTTGCATGCACTTATGTCTTGTAGAATTTAGGTCATGGTTGTTTGTTGGTCCACTTCTAAAAATAAACAAAAAATAGGGATAAAACCCACTGACATCATCCTTTTCTGCTCTTCAGTTAAAAAAAGGACATAAATACCATAGGCAGAGAACAGCAAATAACCGCTCATTTCAGGAGTTGTCTGCTTCCTTTTTCAGTTTTATTTAGTTAGGGCGTACATTGCAGATTCACATTCACACAAATCTTTCCTTTACTTTGCACTATGCAAAGATAGGAATTGCTGTATTCCCAGTTGAAGACTGGTTTTCACTATGGTAAAGTGAAGGTTAATTGCAATAATTCGTTAATTGCGAATTAGGCGCAGAGTGTGAAAAAGCTGTTCTAGCAGATACTACAGCCTGAATATCACAGAATTTAGGCCTTCCACCACCAAATTACCCTAATGCAAGCTATTAGCTTCATTGCCATTCGTAATAAAAATAGATGGTGTGGTGCGGAAAGTCTTTGTAAGAAGGCTGTGAAAGTAATGGTGGGAACTGTATTCCCTCAGCTCAGCGCAGATTCCCCTCCTCTTGTATCTTTCCTTAAATTAGCTCTCATAGTACCTAATCTTAAACTGAGGGAAAAGGGATCACGTTTCTTTGCATGAACAGAAGCTGTGCCTCTATATCAAAAGCACCCACCTATAGTGCTGCAGATTCCCTTTCCTTGATGGTCATTTAAGGAAGGTAGCTTTTACCTTGTGTCACCAGGCCATTGAATGCTAACCAGTGTAGACACTTCTTAGACTCTGCAGGCTCTCAAACTATGAGACCTTAAAAAGAATTAGCAGACCTGTTGTGAAAGGCATTGAGATTTCATTGTGTATCCCTGCCCTGCAGCGTTAAGTAGACATAACCAAGTCAGATTTAAACTAGCTGTGGCAGAACTGAGCTCAGAGGTGGCTAATCACCTGAAATTTTCAACTTTGTCAACGTCTTAGATTCTGTGGTCATTTTCTAGGGTGTGCTCTTCCCTTCTTCTCTATGTGTGATATCAGACATGTAAATATTGGAACAATAGTGGATATGGCATTAATGGTATGAACTTCAAAAGACATCGATGTGAAGCCCAAATCTTTCACTCTGTGTTCCTGCATACACGGTGCTTGCACGCAGAACACTGTAGGTATGAGGCAACAAATCAATAGTACTAGACATTTTGAGGACCAGGGCCTTTTCAGAAGAAAACTTTGCATTTTACTACTCAAAGGGCAGGAGATACCATGTCCAACAGAAAAGTTCTCAGATGATTACAGTTGTCTGATCCTGTATTATTGCCAATAGCTAGAGGCAATTCATCTGACCTCTTTTATATGCGATGGCTCAGCTCCCATGGAAGGAGAGGAGTCATGTCACACATGCACAAGGTGTGAAGGATGAGGCATCACATTCTGTGCACCTAGGGCTTGGGAAGTCAGATAAACACAAAACTAGCAAATAATTCACAAAACTTTTTTTGTCTCAGATTTGCTTCTGATTTTTATCAGCAGTAAACCAGAGAGAATAATTAAGAGTATTTTACTGAGCAATAGATGTTTTTCGTCATAGGTAAAGCTTAAAGTCATCAGAAGGCTAGATCTGGAGGGAGATTTGCCTTCTGTCTCTCCCTTATTTATTCTCCACCAAAAGCTCGCCTGAGTTGTATCCCTGGGAAAATTAATGGAGAAAACATATCAGGTCATGACCTCAGGTACTTTCTAAAACCATCCTGCTCGTTCTTAAGTTTTCAAACATTTCTGCCACAGTTCTGTGTGTGAAACACTCCAGAAGTCTACCTGGCTTACGGCTGAGGTCTGAATTGCCCTCTAGTCACTTCTGGAGAAAAGAAAATCTACCCAAAATTCATCTCTCTGAATCCTGTCACATTGAGGGGTGGTGAGAACATCCTTCCCAGTTTTGGAGTCCTGACTTTCGCCTGCACCTCTTGCTACTGGTAATTAACTTCTGTTCATAGCTTTTTATAAACTACAGGCAAAAATATTAGCCAGTATGAGGAGAGAGGTGTAGACTACTCAGTAATGGGAAAGGTAAACTCACACTTTTTTTTGAGTGCAGATACAGTTCTGGTATTTGAGTTATCCCAAATTAGAAATGCACAAAGCAAGGAAGTCGGTTGATTTTTTTCCCATTATGATGGGGAAAATGATAGTGATAAACCCTGTAAAACATCTTGAAGATAACAATGCTGCCCTCTAAATATCCTCTGCTTGCATTCTAAACACACTTGTTCTTTCTGTAAATGATGGGATAGAGGAAGGAATTAATGATTTTTCGCTTGAAAGTCTATCCATTTTCAATATCTCCCTTTCAAGGAGCAATACCACACTGTAAAATCTTAGTCCATAGCAGCCTTCCTTACATGGTCCCTCCTGTATAATAGTTGTGATCCCTGGGTGTTAAGTCTAGTATTGCTTTGTCAGTTGTTCCAACATCTGAAAACACTTTTCTCTCATTTTCAGAGGCGTACTGGTACATGCAACAAACTTATCTGCTTAGATATGTAGGTGAATACTGGTTGCTCATTTTATACAAAAATCTGGTTTCAACCATCTGTGTTCTTTTTGCCTTTTAACAGATGTGTCAGGTGGGAGCTCTCCCACTTCCTAACTGTTCTCAGGCAACACTGTACTGCAACTTTGGCATCCCAAATAACAAAGCAGGGAGAGAGTTGTGTAATATATATCTTCTTTGTGTTCTATTAATGGTAGAAATTAAATTTAGTTCTTCACGCCTGGAGTACCTTGGCAAGGCAACATGCAGGCAAGAACACCCTTTGTAAATAAAATTGTCAAACTTGAGTGTAGAGTTCTGTATGGCCTTTTATGGGAGTACACTGTTGGGACTACCCAAAAATCAATAGACAAAATGGAAAACAGTAAATCAAATCAACATTTGGTTCCTGGTTCCTGCTTAGCAGTAGAAGTGAATAATACACCTCATAGGTGGTTCTAATTTTATAGGGTAGACAAGTTCTATAGTAATCAGCAAAAGCCCAAATGACTGGGTGCAGCCAGCAAGTATGTAACGCTGTGGAGCTGTTTAGCCCCACAGCAGGACAGTGAGAATCCCAGGGCTGGGCCAAGTACAGAAGGGCCAGACCTGAAAGGATGGCTTACAAAAGTCCATTCAAACACAGGGTTTTTTTCCTAAGTCTTACCAAAACCAGAAAAGGTCATTTCCACTGAGATGAAAAGATTATCTCAGTGATCTCTTCGTCAGTGTAAATTAAGCTCTGTAACATGGCATTAGACTGCCACTCTATGGCAAGACACAATCCAGCAGGTGCTCTGCCTTGGTTTCCCCAGTAGTATTTCCAGCGTACTCTACTGGCTTATGGCTTGCTTTGCTTCAAGGCCACATAGCTTGAAAAGGTCAACCCACCTCTCTCCCTCTTGTCATTCCTCACAGAGTCTGAAGACAAAGCAAAGAGCACTGAGAGCTCTCCAGACCAGCCAAGTTGGATTTGCAGTGCCTCTGAAAAAAGCTTGTTACCTTGTTTTGTGGACTGAGCTCTCAGATTCATCCTCCCCTCTCTCCTATGGCTTAACCTCTCTACAAAGCCTCCCCTTCTCCAGGGAACTCTGGTTAACCAAACTCTTCTCAAATAATTTCGGCTGGAAGCTTCCCTATTTCCAGTTCCCAAAAGAGCTCTCTCTTTCCCAGCCCTTCTCACGTGTGAAATAAAGCTGTGCTGGTGCAGTTTAGTGCAGGACAAATCGCATTTTAAAAATGATAGAAAAATTGCTGTATCATTGCAGAAAGAACAACTTCCCCATGTTTCAGGCAATTATTAGATACAAAACTTAAAGGAAACGTCCTTTGCTATTCTCTTGCCCATAATAAATCAAGCCTGTGCCACGGGAAATTCAGTCTGCAGTGGGCTGAGAGGTGGGGTCAGCACATGGTGGTCTCCAGGGTACCTTGTCATCTTTGCTGGAAGCAGATATGATGAAAGATTTGCTTATGCAGAGATGCAGCAGAATAGTGTGTTTCCCAGCTAGGGCAGGACTCATATAAAAAAAGAATTATTGATAAAGAAGGAGTGAGAAATAAAATTGCAGGGAATTCTGTTTATCAATCATTTTCACCCCTTCAAGTACTGACTGCCATTAGAGGTGGCCAGTGACAGACAGCAGTGCCAGGTTTAGGTCAGCATGAATACAGAGTTTGTACTGCTGAAAAACAATTGGTACCATTTGGGTTTTGATTGTTTGTTTTTTAATCTCATCCGCTTATGTGGTAGTTACTTCTGGAATAGAAAGAACTCATTGACTAGAGCCCATCATTGGGAGAGGCTGTATCAGTATCTTGATAGCTAAGATAGAGAACAGTAATGAAGACAGCCAAGTCTCTGATGAAAGACTAAGGGAAGAAGAAAAACAAGAAGCAATTTGTACCCACACGCAGCAATCAAAACCCTGGGGTTTGAGAAATAATAGTTCATGATAACTTTAAGAGGTAAACAAAGTGTGGTCTCATTTGATATTAAAGAATTACTATCTTTCTCCTTAGATAATAGCACCATTGTCTTCAAATGATCTGTAGATAATATATACACTGCCTTGATGGTTATACCGCTCTTTTTCCTGGCACATACTGTCTTGTGAAAGAAATCCTATGCTTTCTAGAAATACCATCGGTGATGCTGAAAAAAAAAAAAAGGCAAAAAATGTGATTGCCAGTCCGGTGGTGGGAGAAAATTGTGTTCTTGCACTAATAAGCAGACAGCTTTATCACTAGCTGCAGCTTAAGTCTCAGCAGCTCACAGCTACCACAACTGCCCTGTTCTTTGCTGTTCTAGCCTGCTCTGTGCCCAGTGATTTCAGGAATTTGGGCAGGATGAGGAAGGAGAAACAGACTGCTCACTAACATCAATGAATTTTCAAAATCTTTTGTTTGAATTGTTTCTGAAAACAGCCCAAAGAGTGAATGCAAATTAAAAATACCAGTGAATATTTCATATGGGTCTGTAAGAGATTTTGGTGACAAGTGTCCTGCCCCAGACAAATTGGCCAGGAGCAGCTGAAGCAGGATTTGGCTTAGATTACAACAGTGTTCAAGATTCAGGCAGGATTCTGTCATGAACATTGACAACAGCGACATTATGAGGAGTTTCTCCCTGTTGCAACTTGAAACATTTCACACTAAGTCCAAAATCCAGCAGACCTTCTTGTACTTTAGCACAAGAAAATCCACCACAATTCTATTATCAGAGTTTCTCAATGTACAGAAGTGTAAAGCCATATGCCCTTCTGCTAGGGCTTTGTAAACTCTTCTCTGAGGGCTATCACCCAGCTTCTCATCACCTTGGACTCTGATTTCCTAAGTGTTCGTATGAGACCTCTAAACGAAAAAAGATTCTTCTTGGGTTAACTCTACAGTGTGGCCTTTATTAATACCTACTGTGCTAAAGGCCTCTTCTGGATCCTCACTGACTTCTGTTTCAGTTGCTATTATATTCTTTTTCTCTGATCTTAATTAATGGCATGTACAGGGCAATTTTCACAAGGCTGCAGACAGGATGCAAATGTGCCAGTGCAGCTATGTCCAGCTCAGTCTGAGCCCTTTTCATCTTGATCCTGTCCTCTTCTAGCCCAGTGCTTTGACTGTTGTTGCTATGCATCCCCTTCTTTGACTCTCCCTTTTCTATTAAATCAGATATATATTGCTGCTCTTTACTTCCAAGGGCCTTGATGGATTATCTTGCCTATCATCTTTAAGACAGCATTGGCTTGCCAGCTCTCACATCCTGTCAGCCGGTGATGCTCATTTCCATCATTCACTGAACGCAGTTTCCAACATGCATGATTTGCTTGTCTTCATGCAGTTCCTCATGTTGCTGGCAGTGGCAACAAGAGCCACTGACAATGGCAACAAGAGCCACTGACAACGGCAAGGCTACAGGCACACAGAGCCTCCTGGCCATATTGTCAGCACTGACCTGTATTGTCTTACTTTTACCTGCTACTTTCCTGCCAGTATGCTTCCATTTCTTGTCTCCCTATACTTTGATAACTAGCTCTTTGGAGCAGATACTTTTTATTCTGTGCTGGTATAATGCTTTAACTTGCCTAATATTTCTAGGCATGAGTAATGAAAACATGGTGAGCTTCTATCTGGTAGTGTCATGAATTTCCTTAAGAAATATACTCTGCTTAATTTTTTGGTGATGAATTAGTACATAGTTCATTAAGGTTACAATAAAAAGTCAACTGAAGATTAGGGTTTTGTTTTAATAAATATGTAGACTTTTGTTTGAAGATTGTTTTCAGAGCTTAACAAGCAAAACAGAAAGCCTTCTGAATAAACAAGCATCTCAAAACCAAACTTATATGAACTAAAGTGATAAAAAAAACACTGGCACTGTTCCAGGCAAACGTTGGCAAGGATCCAAGAAGCAATAGGCCCATCATTCTTACTTCAGTCCCTGGAAAAGTTATAGAACAAATCTTCCTGGGGGCTATCGCAAGTCAAACGAAGCATGTGATTGGGAAAGGCCAGCATGGATTCACCAAGGGCAGATCGTGCTTGACAAACCCAATTGCCTTCCACGACAAAGTAGCATGCTCAGTTGATGTGGGGCAAGCAGTGGATATAGTCCACCTGAATTTCTCCAAGGCTTTTGATACAGCTTCCCACAGCCTCCTCCCAGAGAAGCTGACACGTTACAGTCTAGACAAGTGGTCTGTGTGATGGGTGGGGAACCGGCTGACAGGCTGCACCCAGAGGGTGGTGATGGTCAATAGCTCCTTTTCAAACTGGCAACCTGTCACAAGTGGGGTCCCCCAGGGATCCATATTGGGCCCAACGCTGTTTAGTATTTTAATAAGTGATCTGGATGATGGAATCAGGTGTACCCTGATGAAGTTTGCTGATGATACATAACTGAGTGGGGGATTGGACACTTGGGAAGAGAGAGCAGCCCTGCAGGAAGACCTAGATAGGCTGGAAGAGTGTGCTAATAAGAACTTTATGAAGTTCGACAAGGACAAGTGTAAGGTCTTGCACCTGTGAAAACATAATCCAGGAGTGCAGCACAGGCTGGTGTCTACCTGGCTGGGGAACAGTTCTGTGGAAGGGGACCTGGGGGTCCTGGTAGACGACAAGCTCCATAGGAATGAGCAGCGTTCTGCTGCAGCAAAAGAAGCCAACAGGATGTTGAGTTGCATCTACAAGGGCATCACCAGCAGAGATAAAGAAGCCATGATCCCACTCCACTCAGTACTTGTCAGGCAACACCTAGAATCCTGTATTCAGTTTTGGTTCCTGCTATGCAAAAAAGATGTGGACAGGCTGGAGAAGGGCCACAAAGATGATCAAAGGGCTGGGAAGCCTGCTATGTGAGGAGAGGTTGAGACAATTATGTTTGTTCAGCCTTGAGAAAAAAAAGGCTTATGGGAGACCTTATAACCCATATGTTCCAGTATATAAAGGGTGGGTACAAAGAAGATGGAGACTCCCTTTTTACAAGGAATCTCATGGAAAAGACAAGGGGTAACAGGTACAAGTTACTCCCTGGGGAAATTCCAATTGGACACAAGAAGAAAAAATTTCACAATGAGAACAATCAGCCATTGGAGTCATCTCCCCAGGGAAGTTCCAGATTCCCCAACATTGGACACATTTAAGATTCAGCTGGACAGGGTGCTGGGCCATCTTGTCTAGACTGTGCTTTTGCAAAGAAAGATTGGACCCGATGATCCCTCAGGTCCCTTCCAATCTGTATTCTGTGATCCTGTTATTATTTCCCACTTCACTCTACTTTTATAATTCTGCCTGCTCCCTACAGAACCGGCATTCCTGCTCATTACTTTCAGGTGATGGTGCAAATCATGAAAATATAGCTGGGTAGTAATTTTGCGGCACAACAGACATAGACAAACATGTCATTTATATTTACTGTAAGAATTTTTCACTGAAAAAATATCCTGGACTTCGTATATATGATCAGGAAAGCTGGGCACTGTATACTTTGCACTCTTTCTAGATGTCTACAAATAGGCTTGAAACACAAAACACATTAAAAACATTATTTGTTTAATATCGACCTAATTTCTGGATCTGATTCCCCAAAACAGTTGAGCTATTTTGCACACAACCATACAGTTTTCTTCTTGTACAAACTGAAACTTAAGAATGTCACCAGTAGAAAGCAACCAACCTGTCCCTGAATAATAAAGAAATGGATCCTATGATGAGGAACATCAGATTTAGATAAGCTTTATCTTGCTTCTGAGTGAATGATTCAGTTACTTTTCCTAGTAAGAAAATCAATGTGCTCTTTTCTAAGCAGTTTCGGTAATGGGACTTAAGAGAGCAGAACACCTTGATAAAGAATGGACATTTAGAGGCATTCTTCCCCGAGTACATTTTCTTTGTGTGTTTTTACCCCTTTTTGCAGCATTTAGTAACAAAATGTAATTTACTACAAGTAAAATTCTTGTCCTGTCCTTGCTCCCCCCATAAAGAACTCTACCCAGCCAAAAAGTTAAGCCTTTGCCCTTCCTGCATAAAGAATATCTTACCCAACAAATGCATTGCTGCTGCCCTTGACACGAGAAGTGAAAACGTTACATTTTTTCAGTGTTTATTAATAGTAATTAATTGTCAGGGGAAAGAGGCAACGAGAAATAGTCACTTTTGTCTTCACAAGTTTAAGTGAATACAAGTTCAAAAAATCCTAGCCATGCAAGTGGTACAAACTGTTGCTATTATATTGCTGACCATGGACATATTAAGAGTCTACTCAGTCTTATTGTTCTCTATTTTATTGGTTTGTGGTAGAGTTACTTTCTTGGATTTCTTTTGAAGTGAAAAGACAGGGCTGTTTATTTTGCAGTTCACAGAGAACAGTCTTTGTGCAGCTATCAGGACTAGTTACCATCAGCAACCAACTGTGGCAATCTCAATGTGTTCTAGTGTCTTGCAGACAACAAGTCAACAACAATCATGTTGGTTACTCAATAAAAACAATAGAAAAAGAATCTCTAGGCACCATTCTGAAGTTAGATACCAAAGAAACGCAAACCTATTTTCCGACCGTAAACTTTTCACATCTAAGTAACAGTATACCTGTTAGGATAGCCATTTTCCAGGGGACAAAAATAGATATTCCACAGAACATATAATAAATTCCAGGTCTAATTACCTTTACTGAATTAAGCAATTTTGTGCTTTTTTAATGGATCTACTCCTCAGATAAATAGCATAAGTCAACATGGCCCTACTAACTCAGCTCTTATCACTCAAGGATCTGAGCTTCCTGTTACAAAGCAACTGCAAGCTAGCAGAAGTTGCCCAAGGAAGATTCTGCCACGGAAGGAGTTTCTAGAGCATGTTCCCTTCCTCGCAAGGTTTATCACCTGACAGACTCCAGTTTCTGGACGAGCCTTCCGGAGCTGCTTTACAGTGGGAAAACAGTGGAGGTTTTTTTCCATTCACTGTGCTGATTTGAAGACTACAGAACCTCATTCTCCAGAGGAACTTCTTGACCATTTAACAAGTGACTTGGTTTCGCTGCAACACCAGTTCAATGCCTGTGTAGCAGAAAGTGTAGCAGCTCTTTTTCCTAGGGATCGATCAAATAGCCCAGCGTTCAAACACTAAAGCAAACAAAAATTAAAATGAAAGCAAGAATTTTTAATTAGCACACGAGTGTTTGACTATGTAAGGGAACAGCAAAGGCCAGCTGCTGTACAGGAGCCAGGAAGCAGAGGACAATAATAAACCAGGCGACTCACCAGCCAGAGCACCATCCCATGTGCATGAGTGAGGTGAGCCAGGCAGATCTGGGGATGGCAGTCAGGATCAGCTGAGAGTCTGGGCTATCAGACAAGGCCATGGCAGTGAGGTAGGTCTGAGACAAAGCTGGGAACAAAAGGCAGCAGGTCAGGGCCAGCGAGAGTACCCAGGAGGACATCAGTGATACCCATGGTACAAGCATAGTCGTGAAAGGCTCAAGAAAGGGGCCCAGGGCCAAGCCTAAGCTTAAATGCAGCCTCTGGCCCCATGGGTAGAGGAGGGGCATGAAGGTGTCAGGTGAGACTGGTCAGGGCAATTAAGACCCATTATTGCACTCAGGCCCTTGACAGACACCGAGTCTCAAATTCTTATTCTCACCACTAAATTCTGCTAAATTGTTAATAAATGAGCACATTTTCTCAAATATAGTCTTACTACTTTGCACTGATGTAACCTTAAATACCTATTTACGATCTGGCCATGTATTTAGGATCTTGACTTTCAATTTGGAATCTTCTGACATTTGAGGAGTTAGAGCAAGAGATCTCATGAGGGATTTTTTATTTATTTATTATTTTAAATCACTTGTTGCATTAGAGGAAGGTGTTGGTATTTAATAACTACGTCTAAGAACAGAAGAGTATGAGAATGACCATTCTGGGTCAATCCAAAGGTCTATCTAACCCAGCATCCAGTAGCTATAAGCAACATGCCAGAAAAGAGCTCAAGAACATTGTGAGATTCCCCTAGAATACTCTTTCAGTATGCAGCTTAGCAAATCTGTGCCTCTCAAATCATATTTCAGAGATCTAAATCAAACATTGATGGGGCTTTTGTGGGCTTGTAAGAGGATTCTGGATGTAAGTAAGAATGTAGTTTCAAGTTGCCAACATAAAAGTCAGGGGGAAAAAAGGCTGAAGTCTAAACCATGAAGTCATTTTGGTCCATGTCAAATTACTCTTTAGCTTGAACACAAGCACAGAAATCTGAAAGCTAACACAGACACTCTTGGAGAGCTTTGTATAATTTAAAACACAGTCATACTACAAAACCAGTTTTCATCTCAGCAACTCTCTTCATGATATGCAAGTGCCTTTCAAAAAAGTTGCCAGAACAAACCAGCTGAGATACAAGCTCCCTTTCCTTCCTTTCCGCTAATGATTGGGAGAGAAATCATTCTTCTAAAAATGAATTTTTGGTTCACAGATTTTAATGCAACATTTATTATTTATTTAAAAAGAAGATCCTAAATAGCCTTATTAAAAGCTCTGATTTTCAAGGCTTGATGATCAGAACTTTGAGATTCGCATTCCAGGGAAGTGCCTGCAAGTGAAGCATCCAGAATGACTAGCTGAAGGTTTAGGAACATGGTTTTTGTATAGGAATTAGGCTTTAAGAACTGAGAGGTTGAATAAAACTAGAAACCTAACAGAGTAATGCAACATTAAAATTTGCTACGCTGGAAATATTTTTTAGTCACTGCTATTTCTCAGGCTTTTCTTGTGGTACATTGATGGTGTTTTTACTGAATTTCTGACCTCTGCTCATTAGATGTTACTGAAGTAAAAGCCTCTTCATTATTCACTCAGCACAGAAAAATAACGGAGAGGAGACTTTAAAAAAAAGCAACTGTTGTGCATTCTCTAACCATTCCACTGGGCATGAGTTTTTAATTTTTGGTAACCAGCAGAGTTATGAATATATATGCTCCCAAAGTGGAAGGTGTTTTGCAAGTTTTGCTTAATGATCAGTATTGAGAGGTCATATTAGGGATCTTCTATGAGAAGTATTCACCTACAGGGAGCCAGGTATTTTAGTCCTTTAATGATGATCTTTGCAAGTGCATTTTTGAGCACTGGTTCTGGAATTTCACCTGTATACTTATTGTGAGGCTACTTAGATGCACTTTTCTGAAAGCACATATGTAGGACTCAAAGATGCTGATGGAATTTTGTACCAGGCGCTTATCTAACTAAACTCTGAGGAATTATTTGCAATTTGGTTTTAGTTGCTGCTTTTACCTGCCCTGCCAACTACACATTAATGTATGTGTGTCTGAAAACTGTCTAATTTTTCCAATGATGCCAGTTCATTTAATCAAATATATTTATCTAAAGAGCTTGCACAACCTGTCTTTACATCAAAATGGTTACAGCAAAAAGCAACAGAAATAATGATGTGTTTTCCTGACTTGACTGCATCCCTCCCCAAAACTCATGGAACTACACCAGAAACATCAAACACAGGAGTACTGTCATTAAAAAGATAAAACAAAGCATGGGTCATGTAGAGAAAAACAAAGGAGAGGGGCAGCTGTAATCCAAGCCACAAAGATCATTTGCAGCTGATTTTCCAGTACCATAATGAATTGTTTATTCATTGATCTTAAGCTAGCTTCTGTAGAAGGACATTAAATACGACAGTGTGTGTGACAAACAGGGTAAAGCAGAAGCCATTTGGGCCTCTGTAAGAATAATGACTTCTGTTTCAACAAAATAATTGGGAACTGGAAAGGAGGGCTTTAGGAGACATGGGCAAAAATTTTGAAATAGTCTAGCTTTACTATGGAGTGGCAGATACTCCATATCCTAGTGATGGTACAGTTTCCTGTCTGTCATCCATTCTAGGTTTTACAAAAACAGAACTAGTTCATTTCAGCTGAGTCTCACAATTTGTATCTGAAATTCAGCAATTGAGCTGGATTATTTAAGGTTTCTAACATTTCTCCAGGAATAACTGTTTTCAGTCACGTGTAGCTAAAAACCCTTATGACTATGTTTGAGCCAAGACAAAACTCAGCAGTTTTCCTTGATCATGCTGGCTCTGTACTTTTAAAAAGACTTGAAATATCAGTACTCCTAGAATGTATAAAATATAACAATAACTGAGGAACAAAAATGCTTTTATAACAGAGTTTTTACAATTTTTACTAGCTATAAATATGTTTGAAAAGAAAAAAAAAAAAAGCCTTGTAAAAGGTTTTCCCTATGACATACTAGTGACTGGTCAAGGCTGAATACCGGAAAGTCTGTAACTCATATATCTACTGGAAGTTAAAGGAACAGACACCTTTACCATATGTACAAATAAACACACTATTTTCCCCACAAGATTTCACCTGAATATTTGTGTTAATAGTCACATTATTATAAAATTATACTAACCTAATGCTTCTGAAGAGCTAGATTTAACTAGGCTGAAGGCATTTGATTGTTTAGTGCAGCTGTTATCCAGATAAAGTCAGTACTAGAACAAATATTATACAATGAAAATGTTGTTTCAGACTTTTTTGCTTTAATACGAAGGAGAAAAACAGGACAAGAGGCAAAGGGCACAAATTTAAAGCCTATAATTTCCATCTGCATACAAGAAAACTCTTTTTTTTAAATGTGAAAGTGGTAATACATTAAGACAGGTTGCCCAGAGAGGTTACAGAATCCCCAAGTTTAGAGATACTCAAAAGCTGATTGGAGACAGTCCTGAGCAACCTGCTGTAGCTGACCTTGCTTGAGCAGGGGTTGGACTGACTGAGCTAAAGAAGCAATGTCAAACCCCAGGTATTTTGTGACTCTCTGACTGTAGGAAGGAAAGTGAATTCTTCCTTGTTGACTGAGGTCTGTTAACCAGAACAAAAGTGAGAATGTAGCAGGGGATAAAAAGTCTAACATTAACAACATGAAAACAACAGTTCCACACCGACAAGCTGCGAACGCAGCTTTAGGGGGAAAAAAACTCATATCTTAGGGAGATGAAAATCTGAAAACATTCTTTCCTATCACAAAGAACCTAACCTAAAAGCAAATGCTGACATGAGTTAGCAGCCATGTGGCTATTTATTCACAGACTACAAACTCATTTAAAACTTCTGGAATAATATAACTTAGAATTTTATGAGATTTGGTTATAACTTGTTGACTTTGTAGATATCAGTAAATGGTAACCGAGGTATATTTTCTCCAGAATATTCCCATATACAAATACTTCCTTTGTTGAAATAAAAATATACTAAAATTAAATAGTTTATTATCTTTGTCCAGCCATTTGCAAGTTTTTTTTCCTGTTCTGGTACTTGAGAAATCACAACGGAAGCACTTTTTTTACCCCACAGCCATTGAATAAATCCAATTTTAAACTCAATTTTGTCCATCGGACAGAAGTAAGATTTCATTAGTTAAAAAAAAATGCTTATTGATAAAATTAATATTCTGAGTTATAGGTAGTGTCTTTATCGATGTTCTGTAGTCAATAGCAATTCCTCTCATCTATAGAAAAAAAATATATATGGAAGTATTTTAATAGTTTTTATTACCAAGCAGTTCTAGAAATACATTTGGTTGTTGTTAGCAAAAACATGTGTGATTATTTTGGCTGTTCCCTGAGCCGAATTCCCTCTTTGTCTTCACCTTCTCCAGGAAATAGTAGCAGGATTTCAATTACAGAATAGTCCAGCGATTTAGAAACTTTTCTGCATTGGAGGGTTAAGGTAGAAACCTTTCTTCAGGTTAGACTGCAGTATCTAGAATTCTACCAAAGATTTTTTGTTTACAACAGATGTTTGCCGTGTTTTGCCAGAGGCTTGAACAGTTTCCTAAACATCAATTGTTAGTACAAAACCCAGACATTTCATCTGCCTTTTTTCAACAAATTGGAATAAGAACATTATTTGTCAGCTATAAGGTGAACTTCTCATTTCCTCTGTACTGAATTTCAGAAGCAGAGTACCGTGTTGACACTGAAGTAGTCTCCAGGTAAAGTATCTTCTGAGAAAATGGTGTCTCTCTAAATACAAATCTGTATCCACATTAAGGAAAAATGGCAAATGTTTAGACACCTCCTAGGGTTCCTCTATTACTTAAACGTCATACATTCAAACCCTATGGGAGACTGCTCTGTGTATTAGAACAGATTCCTTTTTAGGAAACAGTGTACTAGAATGGTATGTTAAAAAACAAATCTCTTCTTAAATACCTGAAAAAGCTCAAAGTCTCCTTGATGGGACAGTACCAGCAAAAATAAATTTTAAGGGCTTACCACTGTAGTGATAGATAATGCAGGAAAATTATTGCATCTGTTCCTAAAATTATCTTAAAGAATCTTCATGTCTGCAAGGAAAAGCTAGTAACACTCAGCAGTGCTGGAGCCAGTGAAATAATTCAAACAGTCCCAGTAAACAGTATTAATGCAATTACAGAGCCATTGCACTGTCTTATTTGGAAAAGTTCCTTGCTTTCACTCTTCTGTTTTCATGTTTCTGTGATGACTTATTTCAGTTTATCTATAGGAATGTGATGTTACTGAGTCTAAAAACAAGAGCTTCTACTGCTGGAGAATGAGGGGTTAAGCAGGATAAATATGAGGGAGAGACAAAACAATCTGTGTCATAACTGACAGCACAATTCTGACATGGTATATGTTATTAATAAACATGCAACAAACATAATTTGTCATAGAAGCCCTTAAATTGCCATAGGTATTCCTAGTTTTTAATTGTATCTCTATCTCCCACTCATGGCCAAAATCGGTCTGTCTTAGCAGGAGACAGAGAGGACAATTTCATACTTGAGTTTCCCAGAGGTCAGTAGAGGCACTGAGGTACAACTTTCCTGCTGCAGAAGAGCATCATTCACGTACGCTCTTCAAGAGAGGACCACAGCCCAACATTTAAAATTTGAATTTGCTCAAGGGTCCGATTTTCATTTATAGTGACACTCTGTCCTGTCATACAAGGGGGAAAACCAGGTTTGAACGATAACAGATCCTTTTCTTCTGGCCATACTACAGAACACTTGTGCTTGACCAAGGAGGAATACAATGCGACTGGGAGAAAATCAGAAATTATATTTCAAGTGGCATTTTTTTGGTGGTTGCTAGGAGAGTGATAGAAGGAAGTAGGATTGTTGACTATTCTCTTTGGTTTGCTAGTACATTGGCAGCTAGAAATCCTAAAGCTTAGGGCATACATTTTCTGTACCTATTTGCACCAAGGTAAATAAACATTTACAAGTTAATATTGCTTAGGTATTCTATTAATATAAATTAATAGCAACTATATTTATCCAAAGGCTTGTTCTCATAGGTCTGGGGAATGGAGTTCAAAAGATTTTGCACTGATTATCCCCAACTTCTTGGTTTAGGCTAGGCAAAGGAAAGCAAGAAAGAAGGAAAAGGCATTCCTGAAGGAAAGACCTTGTAGTATTTTAAGATTGTAGGAGTCCTGAGGTCCAAAATGTCTTGGGCAAATGACAGTTGTATTTCTAACCATACACCTAGAAATAGATTTCTTTACAACCATGTAAACTCTCTAAGTACATGCTAAATAGCTTGTGTACTTAAAGAGACATAGCAGTTCTAGATTACAATCTCTCATGGGTTGCCATTTATATGGGGACGGTGTGCCTAAACGTCCTCCTGTGTATTCTGAAATCTCTTGTAATGTCCAGAAGCTGGGAACGTAACCAACAAGGGGGAAACATTAATGCTAACAGAAATCATATAATAACTGTGCTCCCCCTTCTCTTATGTAATGTACTATCATTAGGTGATGGGTGAAAAGAGAAGGTATTGGTGCCAAGGGAAGGATGAATTAGCATGGTATGAAGCAGGAGATTGACATTGTTTAAAATTGGGATACAATTTTGCACTGTTTTATTTACCAAAAGATAGATACTAGTGAGTTGATTTAATTTCAATCTTTTTCCTTCACAGATATTACCCAAAAACCTTTTTAACAACCTGTCCCTACTTGAGGAACTTTCTGCTCCACTTCATACAGAATGCTTGGCTCTGAGTCCCCATGCAGAAAAATAATGGCTATTAGGTGACAAGGTCTAACAGAAAAACACCACCCAGACATGTGGAACCAGGTACATTTAAAACTCCTGTTCTATAATTCTTTTACAACCGCCTGCACTTTGATATCACAGTACCAAGCCTTAATTTACATAGGCATGTGATCTTTGCATTGCCCTGTCCCACAGCTGATGGGGGACGTTCCAATTTTGAGAATTAACTTAGGTGACTAAATATTACAGACATTTGATAACTTGGTATTAAGTAAGATCTTCCCCAAAACATCATTTAGGTACTTAAAAAACTGGCCTTGAAATACAGTGTAGATTATCAGCTGACACCCGAATGTGACATCTAATTATTACGGCCATGCAAAAAAGATAGCAAGGGACTTAAAAGCACAGGTGATTAGTTAAATACTATATTGAGCAAGATGTCTGTGGTCTGCCAAAGACATAAGCTATCAGACACGTGTAGAATAGCATGCAGAAAATAACCGAAGATATATAATTTGTACTGAAGAGTGGTGCTAATGACTAAAGTGTATGTATTCAACAAATAAAGTAATTCCAAAGTGCAGAACAGGAGACAACACCCAGAGGAACATGTGCAACATCTAACTTAAGAGTTAAAAAGATAAGAGGAGCTGTAGTTTGTAGCCTCTGAATTCAAGAGATCGAAGAGCTGGATCTAGTTGTATGGTGCTTGGTCAGAAACCCAGAGTGCACTGTATTGCCCTGAGTGAAACATGAGTATTAAGTAAACCCACATACTTGGGAACTGCAAAGAATCTGGAACCTGGAGGTGGCGGGATGAGGAGCCTCCACAGTGCCAGCAGCAGACTGCAGTACCTGGAGAGCAGTAGCAGCCAAGGACAGAGCAGCTTGTGGCAAGTAGCAGTCAGGCTCTGCAAGGAGCAATAAACATGAAACACCACCCTGTTAACTTTGAAAACATTGCTGCATGTGCACGTCTTCTATTTTTGTACTACCTTGTACTTTCCAAAGTTTAGTGCAAGTTCCTCTTACACAGGAGGTGAATAAAAAACAGAAAAACATAGTGAAGGTGAGAACAGTACAGTGGCACAGGGGACAGACAGGACCAGAAGAAAGGAAGGACACGTAGCAAGGAACAAACTAAAGCAAGCAGTGATAAACCACTCATCTAACAACAGTAACAAGAGGTGCCAGTCCTTTATTCTCTAAGAGCAGAAATAAATCTACTTAATGCATCAATCAGTAAGGCTTGAAATCAATAATACATAACAGACTAATGGATCTGCAAAGTCATTAGTGGTGTGTAGGAAGCTTACTTCTTAAAAGTAATCTGCACGAACATTAACATTAGAGCTAGTCAGAGAATGGATAATCTTGCCTGTGCTAAAAGTGATATTATATCTTCAAGCGATATGAAAAGCATAAGCTCAATTCTTTTGCATGAAGAAAAATATCAAAATAAGTCTCTTAATAGGTCCCTTTCAATATTTTTGCATGAAGCTTCTAAACTAAAAAAATGTTTATTTCAAAAATGTTGTGAAAGAAAGCAGATACTCAGGTTTTTCAGATTTTTCAACAGTAAAACAATTGGAAAAATATCTAGGTGAACTGTCTTTTTCTAAGGGTCAGCTGTTTAGATACAGTGACTATGCCATCTTGCTACCTTTCCCGTTAGCTAGAAAAAAAGCCAAATAATTTTATCTGTTTTATCTAGACAATAAAAGGCTGTTTCATTAGAGGAATGTTTTGTTGCAGGCTTTTTCTTATTCTTTAGATAGAAGGAAAAAAGCTGCAAGGGTTGTGATAAAACTAGTGAGTCATATCAAATGTATTTTATTTTTTTTAAAGAATATCTACTGACACCAGATATGTTGATCTTGTTAATGGTTCTGGCATAACATTTATGTGAGAAGGTTACAAATCTGTAAAGCGAGTCTGTCATATCAGTCAGCTGTTCAAAGAAGGAACTCCTCTGGAAAAGTAACTGTACTTAGACAAGAGTGGCCTTTTAATGTCCAAAACAGATGAAAGAGGTCCCTTCCAGGCTCTGCTCACCAAAAGACAGATACCCCTACTAACAAGCAACATAGAAACAGAATGGGAGGAGGTATCTTTCTCATTCTCATTTTTGAAAAGAAAAATATCTGAAATTCTGTATGAAATCTTTTTCAAAGCAACCAGCAGACATTTGAGACCTCCAAAAAGTAACACAAATACTGATCATATTACTTTCCTCTTCACTCTGAAGGAGATGTAGTAACTTCCAGTCCCACTACCAATTTGCTTTCCTTTGGTTTATCCCTTTGGTCCTTTTTCTTTCTGTTTGTGCCGAGAAGTTGCTGTTTCCTTGAAAGGCAGGTTAAAACCTGAGTGCAAACTCTAACTGGAAATACAAGTGAGGTTAAATTCACTCCTACAGCAAATTGTATTAATAAAACTGTCTTCTGAAAACTGGGCAGGTTTCCAGAAGTTTTTATAGATAAAAAGATCTAAAATAAGATTGCAGAAGGTCTCTAAGAACCAGTGTAATAACCTACTATAACTGATTTCACTTAACCTCTATCAAACCTGATAAGGACACGAAGCTTATGGTAACTACGACTAAAGTATGTGCTAAGTCATATTGACTTTAATATTGTTTATGTATGTGATAGATTAAGGCATGGTTAGCTTTAACAGCCCCGTTGCTGGTTAGGAAAGTATTGATATGCCCATTGAATAACATAGATCCTTGCTAAACAAGTGAGTAATCTACTGCACTCAAACCCTAGAGGTCTGGCTATGGTCCACCCAACTGGACTAAAGTGAACTCTGCTAAAAGCAGAAACTCTCAGGTGAGTCACAAGAGCTCCAGCCACCCCTGAACACGTGTTAAATGCCATACAGGTGCATTGGAGAGGGAGAGGAGAATCACTTTATGTAGTGTTACACATAGCAATCTACCAGTTCAGAAGATGTCATCCTAAGGGTTGGAGTCCTGTTGAAAAGAAACTGTGGGTATGACTGAAAGAAATTAACAGTAGGATAGCCTCAAAAAGTTACACTCAGATTATTTAAATAGTGTTCTGTGAAAGCTTGAGAGTTCAAGTAGCAGTTCATTTATCCAACTCAGGCTGTTGTTGCGCTAGAAATATTGCATTAGTGATGAAGTAATTTCTCACTTTTTTCACCCAAGTTTCTCATCCCCACCCAATTTACTGTTCTTTCCTTTTCCTCCCACCCTTTATATCTACCTTCTTCCCCCCCCCCAGCTGTATCTCTCATTCATTCCTCGGCTACTTATCCTTTCTTCATTTTGATATCTTTCAGTCTCTGTGGAAGAACAGAGGAAATGGAAAAAAAAACAAACACATAAACAAGCTATTTTTCTTAACAGGGAAATGGTGGACCATATCGGTAGCAAAATAATCTCTGGTAATCTAACAGTAATTGTTTGGAAGAATTATTTATCTAATTACCTATTATCTAATATTGTGTGCAAGAATTCTTTGTGCACACAGCAAGGTAGCAAGTACACAAGCTTTGTAACAAGACCTTTAAAAAGATTTCACTGCAATATTTGGCACAAACTTAGGGACTTCTTGTTAGCTAATGAGGGAAGCCTCCATTGTAGAGGATAACATTACTTAACAATAAGATGAAAACAAGGAAACAGTTTCTCCCACAGAATAAAGGCGTATTACTGCACGCAATAAACTAGTCGTATTACAATCTTTCAGAAAAACCTACACTTACTCTGAAAAATAAGCAGCGGACCTTTAAAAAGGTCCACACCCAGTGCTAGAAGAATATAACTAATAGAGAAGATATTTAATAGATGCAGCTGTTTTGTTAAATAGATATTGAGCTGGTTATTTGCAAGTTAGTTCTAGAATGGCATCATTCTGGTTTTAGGAGTTAGATAAGGAGAACGGAGGTATTTTATTTTAACAAATAGCACTAAGTTAAAGGAAGCTTTGGTAGTAGTTAGGGAACTACAGCAGAATCTATTTTAAAGTCTAATAGACATTGAACACTAAATAATAGGTTTGTGCACATTGTTCCTTCATTTGATTACATTGTTTAAGCAAGTATAATCACAGCAAGATTAACTACCTTCTGAGGTAAAACACAGCTCAGAGGCAGCTGTTAAAGTTTCATATCTTTCACAAGCAATTAACTGTTTTCAAGTAAGCAGTATCTTGTAATGAACTCATGGGTGGTAGCTTGTTCTGCATGAAATAAGGCAAATTTTGACTTCTTTGAATACACTTTCATTTGAATGGCTATTCATTTTTAATTTGAAAGCATTGATAAGGCACAATACCTTTACTGACAACCTATTTTATCACATCACAAAACTGCAGTGCCTTGTCTCCATTCCTTCTGCAGCAGGATATCCAGTGTACATTTATTACATTATAGGAAGCATCTTTTATTAATTGAAACGATAGCTCCAACTAAGAAAGACTTTATGATACAGTACAGCAAAAAATATTTTAACAAAGAGCCAAAGTCTTCAGAAAGGCTTCTTGCCCACTAATTCTTTTGTTCTAGATCTCACATTCTGCAGTCACCTCTTTCTTAGGAGCTGTGATAGAAGACATGCAAGAACTTTCCATATCTATACAGAAATAATATTTTTCTTTTGTAAGTCCACATTTCTCAAACTTCTCTCCGTTGCTCTACTTTCAAAATAATGTTTGATACGATCTCAGTTGTATACCTCTTTACTCCTTTGATCAGAGCAATTCTCAGTGCTTGAAAAGCAAGTAAAACCATGACTTACCTACCATTAATTAATATGATTAGATTATCTGTTAGACTATGATTAATAACTAAATAGATCTCTAGGAAATTTAAGAGAAATACGTACTGTTCCTGTTACTTCTCCAAGCCACCTGCTCTAGTGCAGCTGGAAATGGTTCAGCTTTTACAAAACAATATGTTTTTCCTAGTCAGCTGATCAGTCTGATTATAGCAAGAGGAGATAACAGAAGCAAAACATTTTCTTAATTGTTAAAGACTGAGTATTCTGACAGTACTGATTAGGAGAGCTGGGACAAAAAAATATCTGAAATATAAACCACCAGTGAGGAACACCACCATGTAATCCCTCATACTTTAAGAAAGCTCCTCAGTTGGGAGTTCCAGCAAGATTTGTAGACAGTCTGGTTCAGCAGAGAAAGGCTGAGAACTGTTGCTGTAATCCACAGTGTGCATGAACAATTGATTCTCTTCCTGCTCCAAATATACAATAGTATTGTCCAAATTAAACTGCAAATTTTCATTAATAAAGGAAGTGCCAGTTAGTCTATTTGTCAAGGATCCTGAGGGCACTGTCACAATACTAGAGCTATAACAATTCATGAAAAATTATGTTTGAACATAAATAGCCTTTCCTAAACAGGGATTTATTACAAGGGCTCTGACTTCACCTCAAACAGTAGAAGTAATTCTCAGCTGAACCCTGAAATTCAGGGCTAGTGACTGACTCAGGGATAGCTTGCTTCTTCCAGTCTTTGGAAGCCTAAAGATCACAGACAATACTATAAAGCATTGGTGACTATAAAACATTGGATTAAATTGTTTATTTACTTATCACTTAATAGTGGATAACCTTATTTTAATTTACCACAGAATTGATAAGAAAAGGTTTAACACAAATTTGAGTTCCATATAAGAATCAAGTGCCAATTATAGAACAGTGATTTCTAGTGTGAATAAGAACTTCCTATATACAAAAGGAGAAATGTTTTGCTAAACGGAATTGAATATAAGGCTTTAAATGAAAGTACAGTCAGTTTTGATAAAATACTAACTCATAGTCTGAATTAGTCTTCAAAGACCCCTGAAAAATAATGGGAGTGATAAGCAGTCTCACAGGATACAGCTCCTACTTTTCATATAGAATTTTTTAGGCATAGATCACCAGGGGATACTTTATTGAACTAAATCCATTCATAACAGTCTTAGCAAAGTAGTGCCATTCATTAACGAACAAACATAATGAATACTTAACTTCAAGTATGATTGTTTAGCAAGTGAAAATGGTGCAAAAAGCTTCATACCAGGAAACAGCAAGGGCCAGCAGCTCTGTAAGTGACTGAAAAATCAGACACAGCAGCACAGCCAGGAGTGAAGGGACCTCCATCAGTCAAGATTCAGCCCCCTGTACCTGAGAAAAGCAAGCAGGACAGACTAAAGAATAACAGTTAGGAGTCTAGATCTTCACGTATCACCCTGAAGATAACGAAGAAGGTCTGAAGTCAAGCTAAGAAATGACATCAGAATCAGACCTATTAAGGACAATCAGGGCAAGGCCCCTCAGGGAGCAGGTCTAAAGTCAGGCCAAGAAGCCAGAGCCAAGATTAAAAAAACATAAACATAGCAAGGTTGTAACTGGTTAAAACTACAAACCAGCAACATATCCACAAATAAGCTTAAGTAAGAAGTAAGCATCCAGGGCTGAGCTTAAATAGAGCTTCTGGGCAGAAGGAGTAGGTGGAGGCAACAGCTGATCCTGGTCAGAGCAATTAAGGCCTGTTAGTTCACTCAAGGCTCTGGTGGTTTGAAAACTCTCTTGCTTCCCCTAGGAGTAGTTTAGTTTAGTAATTTACTAGTTATCTGCGTGGCTATTTTTTTTTGTTTTTTCTTGCTGTACTTACTAAGGTAAAAAGTTAAAAAGAAAGCTTCTCTTTCCAAATTGCAATTTGATCACACAAGCTTGAATTACATCCCCAAACATTACTCATGTTTCATTTAAGTTCACCATGGTTTCCCTTCAAGTTCCTGAAGTGAATATTTAAGTGATTTTAAGCTTCTCTTTTACTGTCTATAAGTTGGACTTTAATAAGCTGCCAGATCAAATACATACGAGGCTGTTCATATTTCCACTCGTTTTATCAAGAGAGGAAGAGTGCTCTGAATCAGGGGAAAAATAGAGGGCATGTCAACACCATACAATGAGCACCAAGCAGAGATGCTAGTTTGGATTGTGGAGGCAGAACGGAGACATCAATACAACACTTCTTCCCAGCTAATTACTCCTGCTGAGCACTGCCTTTCAGTAATGCTAGCTATTCTAACCATAGTGCTGTACTATCTTTGTTCTGTAACTTCTTTTGCTACCACTGGCTTCTCTGTATATCACAATAGCATGTGGCACAGGCACACCAAAAATAAATGAAATAAAATAAAATAAAACAAAATAAAATGGGATAATAGTCAAGAATCTGCACCACCTTGTGTATTTGGGTATCCCTATATTGGATACATGAAGATCCCTGATATGGAGAAGGTATACACGTAGCATGTTCTGCAAGGGACTTTGGAATATTCTTTAAAATAGCAGTTGGAGGGAAAGAGAAGTGGCCACATTGATCAAGGCACGTAGTGCAGGGCTCCTGCCATTTTCCAGACAGTAAACGCAATGGCTGCAAGTGAGCACAGGCAGGGAAAAATGTTTTGAGCTGTCACAAGACTGTGAGGAATGTGATTGCCTGCTGTGCAGGCACAAGTCCTGTCCAGAGCCAGGACATTAATTAATTGTAAGAGCAATGGGGTCTCTGTAGTCCTGTGATACCTGTTTGAGACAGTACAATTCTTCCAAAATCCTTGCTTTATGCAAATACGGTATTTTTTTAGCTGTAGATTCTCTGAAGAATAGTGTTGGTTTTTGTTTTTGTTTTTTTTTTCTTAAAAGAATTAAAAGTGTCAGGGCCTTAATCAACTAATCAACCTCATCTGGAACCCACACCCTCTGCACATGGGCCCAGAAGCTCTACTTAAACTCAGGTCTGAGTCTTCACTGTTTAGCTTCTATTATAGGAGTGCTAGTCTTTAAGGTACCAGCCTTAGCTGGTTGGTGCTTCAAGTTGTGACCTATAGGCTGTTTTTTTAGCTTTATCTCAGGTTAGTGTTATCTATAGGGATCTGCTGTGCACTTAATGGCTGCTCTTATTGGACCTGACCTGTAGTTTGATTTTTCTGGTTTGACTTTAGACCTATACTATTGCCCTAACTTGATGGATATTTGATCAAACTTGGCTGCTATCTCTGGGTCTGTTTTGCTCAGGTACTGTAGGCACTGCTAGCCTTGTACCTGGTTTTGTATCCATTAGGGAATAACTGATCTTTGCTGCATCCTGACAAAATAAAGCTTAGTAGATATAAAACTGATTGATATGGCTTTCAGGTATCTTCAATGACTGTTTTTCTATTCAATTGTAAGCTTTCTTCTTATTACTGCTGTTAGTAATGCTTAACAACTTGCAAAAATTTCTTGGTTTGTTCTTTTCAAATGCTTTTTATGCTGTTCTTACAGTTTGTCACATCATGTATCTTCATATTGCTTTCTATAGGCATGGTTCTTCATGGTTCTCTGTGAAAAGAGCCAGTTCAGAGAAATGGAAACGAAGTATAGCAGAAGTGGGTGCAGAAAGTTGATAGAGGCTGAGCATGAGGGATGATATAGCTCTATTCTAGTTTCTTTAAATATGCCAATTAAGTTCCTTACCATATTTTTCCTAGCTGTGTAGGAGTCAGAGAGTTGTCTTTCTACTTATGAAAGTAATTACAAGGCAATTGTCTTAGTGAAGACTTGTAATTTGTTTTGTGCTTGAGGTAGCCCCTATTGTTAAATCGCAGGAGTAAAATAATGGCAGAACAATCCATATGATGCTGGATTACTATGTGAGTGCTTTGATTTTGCTTGTCCTATCTTAAAAATGTGAGAAGGCTATTTGCTGTAGAATACTGTGGTCCCAACTGTAACTCAATTGTGACCACTCCTCTTGTATCAGTCAGGTCCTACCACACTTTACAAGGGAGGCCTGCTAAGCCAGATGCTGTTCTCATAAAGCAGGCTATGGAGGAAAGGGAAGTAATAACATTCCCTGCTCCTCAGTGCAACATTTGTCACTACAGAATAAACTCTTTCTTTAGTGAGAAACTGTAAAAGACTCAAGGGTCAGCAGATGTGCATTGTAAGCGTGTCAAAAAAAAAAAAAGGAGGTTCCTCACATCCAAAACGTACAGATGAAAGACAAAAAAGGCAGGAAGGCAGAAGTAGTACCTTCATCTTATAGTTCAGAAATGGGACATGATATGAGTAAAAGAGTTGTGTATACCCCTTCAGAAAGTCCACAGCTACCCAAGCCCCAGCCTCGTTTAGAAGACCTGGCTGTCTTTGTTTATGCAGAAGGCTATGTTCTTCTAGAAAGAAATTATTTCTGCCTCATGGCTGCTACCAGAGAGGCTGTAGGCTGTTCGGTAGTCTGTGTACAGACAAATAAAGATGTAGTCTCTTACTTGTGGGTGAGAATTTGCTGAGGGATGAAAAAGCTGAAGGCAGAACTGAAGGTGGTTATAATTGCCTGGCAGCTTGGTCAGTGGAGTCTGTGGCAGCAGAAACTACCTCAGCAGCATAATTATGTGAAATAGACCAGATGCTGTTTACAGCATGTGGAAATTATTTATTTATGTTCAGAGATACTAAAGAAAATAGTCTTAGGTGCTGTTACAGGAAATATTTGAAGTTATTTAATCAACCTTGTCTGACTATCAGATACCCTAGAAAGGGCAAAAGAGAAAAATTATATCCTATTATTGCCTTTTGGAGATAGAAGAATCTGTTTTCAGTGTAGGACTTGAATATCAAGCATGTTGCTCTTGCAACAGTGCAAAGGATGCTGCCATTAGCAGCATTAGTATTAACTTCGGCTAGTAGCTCTTAAGTGTTTAAGAAAAACTAAGCTAAAAGCATGTTATTTTGTCTTCATAGCTATTTTAATCTGAATGAAGAACATTTCTCTTTTTTCTAGTGTAGAAAAAAAAATCCATATTCATGTGTATCTTAAATGCTCCTTAGTTACTGATGTATTGTGAGCTATCAAGTAAATATTAAGTATATGTAGGGTTTTATATAAGGGCAGGCACTTGTGAACAATGGAAGCAGTAATATTCTGGCATGTCAAGCCTATTTACAGAGTGGCTCTTAGGTATGCTTGTTTAACAAACAGAGCTATTCAAACCCACTGAATAGAAGTAATTCCCACTGATATTTTATGTCAGGACCTACATGGACATTTTCCAAGCCACAAATTACATGACTGAAGAGGTTGGGAGCAAACAGTGGATTTACATATTCAAACTTATCATGGCACAATACACTGTTTATAAGGAAATAACTGTAAATGCATCTGTGTAAGAGAATTGACTGTGCTCTGTTTTGAAACCTAATTACTTCAGTTAACTCCTGTCCTGAAAGAGAAATTAAATGACTGTGGGAGTAGGGTCTTTTGGAGGTGAAAAAAGAAAGTTTTTGATTAACATAGAAATGTATTGTTATAAAATAATTGAGGTTTTTTGAAGTATAAAGTGATGTTTGACTAAGTTGCAGTCATCTGGTGATGAATACCTTCCTTGAGGGCTGTTGGTGGGAAGATGTAAGCTTGATTTGAATTACTGGCTTGTATGAAGCTTCATACAAGCCAAGAGATGTGGTGGTGTGTGGTGGGGCGCACTGGGATAGTCTTTTGCTGCTGGGGATTTGCCTGTAAGGAGGGAGCAAAACTCTTAGGCTAGTTTAGTTCTTCACATGGTTGTGACCACTTCCTTTGGGAAAGCAAAAAAACCCAAAAAACTCCAGTGCCTTAGAAAAACCTAACCTGCTTCTATTAATTTAGCTAAAGTGCAAAGTTGTGTTTATCTGATGGAAGCTAAATGCAGTGATGGAGCAATAGGACAGTTATAGTATTGTGCTATCCTCTCTATGTCTATCCTTTCTCCTCTTAAACATGTCAGAGAAGCCAAGGTAGAAAATACAGGAGATGTGGGTAGAAAATGCAGGAGATGTAGGAAAAGAAGAGAAGGAATGTGGTAAGGAGAGAGGGATGTGAGGTGCCAGAGGAACAGTGAGTAAAGGAATGATGTGGTGAAGTGTCTGGTTTGCTAGTTTTCACTCCCTGTCTCCATGATGATTACAGCTATGACTATGCAGAAGGACTGACATTCTGCAAAATGCTGTATGACCTGTCTTCTGTAGCTGCTACTTGGTGAAGATACAATTCTTGGCTGATCTGGGAACCTGTAGACCATGTCTGTAGTTGATGTATTTCACAACTGTTTGATGCTCTTGAACCTGTGTAACTGCAGAAGGTCTTTGTCACGCAGTCTGAAGAATTTCTGTGTCAGTTGTACTCTGAAGCACCGAGACCAGCTAATGTCTCTGAATGGCTATCGTGCTCCAGCACAAGTCCCTGGAGTCCCTGCTTGCTAGATTCAAATTGGATCTTTTGTAGCAAGTGACTGGCTATTAGGCAGCCAGGTCTGACATATGGAAAAGTTGATCCCTTTAGGCAAAATCAGGACAATGCCTTACACAGTTCTCTGCAGAACTGCATCACCTTTGTGATCCAGTCTTCAGAGTTTTGTAAAGACAAACTGTTGCACATTAAAAGATGAGCATAGGTGGCTAATCATCACGTGTTGCTCTGGACTTGCTGCTTTTACTGATTTTCTTGTCTGCGTGAGAGATGCGAGTTAACTGAATGTCATATTGTATTGTGTGGTGGCAAACTCCACAGTGGAGTGAGGCCAATGGTGCCAGTACAGCAGTTCCCAGTGAAGCTCTATTTGCATTCCTTGTGAAGTGCTACTGCTGCCTCTGCAGGATTCAATTTCCTTTCTATTTTTATATCATTTTCCAAGTCTGTAGTTAATACTAACTGACAGGGCCAGTTGGGAATACTGGGATTTCCTATTACAGATAATTATGGAAAATACTAATTCATGTACAGACAGATGCCTTGTGGTAAATTGCACTGCATGAATATCATTGCTTCACTGCTAATTCTGTTTCCTACTGATTACTGAATCTGTCTTCTAGTATAAGGTGCTGGAGGCACACAGCAGGTTTTCCAGCAAGTAGACGTGTAAAGAAAACTGCAGAGAAGCTTTTATTCTTATTTTCTTCCGAAGTGTTGCTTTTATGGGTCAGTTGTCTTAAATTGTTCTGTACCTAGATTATGTGAGAGTTTGTATTTTATGCCTTCTCAATAGAGCTTGGAGAAGGACCTGGGAAGGGGACTTGCATTCATCAAGGGCTTTTCCAGTTCACCTCAGCTATTCAGTTATTACCGAATAGGTGTATAGTTACACATTAGGTTAGAGTTAAGCTTCCTGTTTTTTTCAAAAGATACTGCCATCGGGGAGCAGCAAGAGTGGGCTGCTCTGCAAGGTATGCAAGCCAGGAGGTAAGAATGACAGCAAGGCAGGTGGAGGAAGTGGCCTCACCAATCCTCCGAGACTTGTGCAGTAAGAGTAGAAAAGGGCCAGTGGCAGTTGCCAGGGGTGGCCACAGGCAACACTAGACAAGACACTAGTGATGAGGCACATCCAAGGTCTAATGAGAAAGATGAGCCAGGGTCTGAATCAGAAAGGCACAGCACACAGTGACTCTTACCTACAACACAGCTCAGGACCAGAGGCTACACTTCAGACCTGCTCAGCCAGACTGTTGTGAAGCTCTGAACTTAAATGCGCCTTGAAGTAAAGTGGAGGAAACCTCCATGAGGCTTCACACAGCTCTGAGAGTGCAGCTGCGATTCTGGGTCAGGCTCATGTGCGTCTGAGCTAGCCTTGAGCACAGGGCACTCGGAGGCAGGGGTGGTGGGTTGCAGAGCCTGTTGGTGCACTCGTGCCGCAGTTGTAAACTACTACGTGCTTGCCCTGGTTTTGAGCTATTTCCTAGACAGGAGGCTAGATGGATCCACAGTCTGATGGGGTGCAGCTATTTTTATAGTAATATGTTAAACCCTTCTGCCTTCAGAATAATCTTGATTTGGACATAGAAGAACAGGACTTCAAAATTGTAACTGAATGAACTGCCTCAGGTTGAGCAGGTTTGAAGTGTAGTACTTTTGTAAAATAATATTTCCTTATTAGTTGTCAGCATAAACATATAACCAAGTATGCAAACAAGCAGGTATCTGTGATAAGAAGTACAAAGCTGGCCTCTAACATCTTGTGGAGTAGATTTGTTTCCTGGGAGACTGGCTGCTTATCTTGTCAGTTAACGGATCTGATCATTTAATCCCTGTTCTCTAGGAAGGAATGTGCTGTAGTCTCCTGACTCATAACTTACCAACAAGCAGATGGGTAAATGTTGAATGTAACATGTCTGAGTACAACGAAACATGAGCAGAGAGGAAGGAGATCTGTGCTTGCCTTTCACCTTCTCAAGTGTCTCCTGCAGAGGGATATGAGCACAGCTTCACTGGATGTACACCAGCTTGCTTCATTTGTCCACACTGGGTACCAACAGTAGGGACACTATGGCAGGTCTGGCTTTTACAGTCCTCAACCTGATGAAGATGCAGTTTGAACATGCAGACTCAGACCATGAGCATTCTGCTCGCAGTACAGGCGTACCCCAACTAAGTCAATAGAGTTGCTACTTTAGGGGGGGAGGGGGAAAGAATTTCCAGTTGTAAACAGATCAAACTTCATCTGGAATCAAGGAAACAAGTATGGCCTGAAGCAGATCAGAGGTTACGCTTAAAACCTGCTTAATCAGAGGTATTTCATTCAGTTGAATTTTGAAGTCCTGTTCTTTTATGTCCAAGTTACCAATTTGAAGGCACTTTGGATGAATCAAAGCTGCTAGCAGGTGTGCTTAACACTCACTTCCTTGTGCTGTAGAGCAAAGAAACTAGAACAGACTAGTTTCCTGGAGTTTAGCGTGAAAGATAGGAAATCAGCACAAATAAACAGGATGTAAAATTTATATAGCATGAATGTACTTGTTTGAGTTTGAGTGCCCTTTAAGACAAGGGTATGGCAAAGCTCTGTAACTGGATTTTGACAGGCTCCATTGCAACAGCTTGCTGTTCTAGCCCTGTTATGCCTCTGCTTTTATCTAATTTTATAAGTTCATATCTCAGCATGGGTAACCCTGATTATGGTCATTCTGATATCTATTAAATGAACTGCTTTTTACCAAGCTTTGTTTCCAAGACCATTAAAAAAAACCTACCAGGATTTGCTATTAGCTAGTGGCAGAACAAAGGCAAGCCATGCACCTCCAAATTGCTACTAATTCTTTATCTCCTCTCCCTTGGAATACTGCAAAAACAATGTCTAACCATGCACACTTTTCCTATTGATCTGAATAACCCAGTGAATGCTGAGACTTGTATCTTCTATTCATCCACTGCAGCCATTGTAACCTACAGCGTTGGTGTTGCAGAGAAAGAGATATTCTGTGGGCTCTAATTTAAGCAGCTAATATTATAGAGAGTTGAAGTTAATATATTTTAATGTATAGGTATTAGTATATATATGATGCCATTTTCAAAAAGCATTATGTATCACTTGGCACTTACTTTAAGATTGTATGATAAACTATATATCCCAATAATTCTGGTGAGAAGGCACCTCTGGAGCTGTCTCATCCAACCTCCTGCTCAAAGCAGGGTCAGCTCTAAGGTCAGACCAGATGGCTCAGGGCTTCAGCCAGCTAGGTCTTGAAAGCCCTCAAGAATGGCAACTGGGCCATTTGGGGCCTTTTGGGGCAAGCTGTTCCCCTGCCTACTTGAAAAGGTTTTTCTGTATCCACAGCTGGAATTTCTCTTCTTATTACAGCTAAATCCATATTGTAAAACAAGTACGTTGGATTGTAGTTCAGCTGATTAATTGGGTGTAATGTCAGGTACAGAACACAATGCTGAGAACCTCTAGGGCCATAGGTGAAGTGCTGCTGACAGGGACAGAGGCTGATGCCTGCAAAATCTGTGCTCCAGTAGGGATACAGGGTCCCTACTCAGGCAGCACATAACTGTACATGGAGCTCTATGTCTGACAGTCAGCTGGAATAGAGGCTGTTACAGCAGCAGTGCCATGACACCAAAAGTACCCCGAAGTAAAAGATGTGTTTGTAAAAGTTGGACTGAATCTTCCATACCTTGTTTTCCTAACAAGTTTTACACATCCTCGTCCCCTGCAATTTAGGCATGATTTATATCTGTCTGCTACTGCTTGTATCTTTGTAGAGCAGCAAAACCAGCATGAAATTGATGTGATCTTCTTTCACTGCTACCCAAAAGGTTCTCAATAGCAGCCCTGGAACAGAGCGGGCTTGTTGACTTCATTCTGCAGCTGCATGACAAATCTGCCTCTAAGCCTGCAGCTTCAAGAAGACAGCGCAGCATCTGTTCACATAAAAGATAGCTTTGGGCTTGTCTTTTTTGAAATAATGAGAAATTTAAACTACTGGGTTTAAATGGAAACTTAGAAACAGGTGACTTGGGCTTCCTTCATTTGCCAAGAAAAGCTTTGTACTTATCTTTGACAAAGGACTGGATGGATTATCCTCACTTTCAATTAAACATTTTTACTCCACATGTGGAGAAATTAACATCTTATTTACAGAAGCTTTAATCCTGGTATAATAATTATATTCTATTATGTGAATCTCTGTTTAGTCAAGAAATGAATACAAAATCTCTTTGATTTTTATGGTTCTTTCTACATGCATCTCTTTCTATATGCATTTCCTTGTCACCATGACAACTTCCTATCAGTTTGTCTGGCACTGTGTACTTTGGAGAAGTTACGGTTAACCCAGGGCCTGGATGCAGAGTACTAGGGAGCAACATCTGAGCATCTGATTTCCAGGGGGTCATGCATAGTTCTGCTGTGCTGAAGTCTGGTGCATCCATGCATGAAAGTTTAAGAACAAAGAACTATATTCTTTTACCGGACCTTCAAGCTGCAATACACTGCAATTTCTCCAATATATTTTAATTCTAATTATGTATGTGGGTTTGTAAAGCCAATATTATGGGCATGTTTGTAAAATCAATATTTAATTATCGCTTTACAGATTTGTAGCCTAATTTATAAAAATGTCTCCACATTTCCTTTAGAATTTATCCTCTTCAGTCAAGCTTAGAAGTTTTAATTATTGAGTGCTGGGATCATCACTTAATTGGTGAGTATTTTACTGTACAACTAAGCTGCCTTCTACCTGTCTCTATATGCTCTTCAATAACCTAGAAAAAATATTCTTACCTGTGCAAATCTGTCTGATCTGCTCTGTCAGAAGCTATTTTTCAAATTAAACTTTGGTACTCAAAGGTACTCAAAAGATCTGCACATTCTTTGATCTGAGATGCTGGGCTGATACTTTGTGAGCTGTGCTGATTGATGGTGTTGAGGGGTGGTGGGTGCTCATTGTCATGCTTCCTCACCACTCCATTCTGCATTTTTGTTGTATTGGGACAGTCTGCACTGGACTCTGGCAGACTTTACCAAAACATGCTTTTGGATAGGAACCTTCAGGTCCTTGAAGGATTTGCAGGATGAAGAGTTGAAAAAATTATTTGGAGTATCTGGCTTTGCTCAGCTGTATCTGAAAGTGCCTCAACGTTTGAGGTGAAAATGAAACAACTCTAAGCCTGCCAGAGCTAGTAAGGGCAAAGTTTCCTAATGAAATGTGAGCGGCTTGACCTCTATCAGTGATGTTTATTGCCAATTGCTTGGTGAGACTGTGGTTTAAAAACTTTGAATATGTTATTTTCTTGTCAACTTTAGAAGAAAACCCTTGATCACAAATTGTCTTAAACAGCAATATTCATGTCCATACAGTGAACTAGCTGAGAGTGGAGCCTAATGGTAGATGGAGGGCTTGGTCTGCTGCACAGAGCAGTAGTACTGCTTTTGCTTATTGCATTGATTTTGTATGTTCCACCTGGCAGCTGCTGTGTCTCTAATTACATAGCATGCATATTTCATCCATTTTCTCTGTGTAAAGCCTTGCATCATGTTTGGTTTCTTGAAGAGTTGTAATGGATAACTTGAAAGATGCACAGGAATATTCTCTTTGCCTAAACAAAATATCTCAAGTATCTGCAAAGGAAATTAGTTACCTTTGTACATGCCTTTCTGATCAGATAATGCAGACAAATTTGACAACTACAAGTATTTCCACCAAAGAGCTGCTTGTTTCAGTTTTTTGCTAAAAGGACCACTGGAAATATCTTATTTGAATCACGATCCTGGAGATGGGTTATTCCTTGTGTTTTGCCATTGAAATAAGGCCTTCCAGGAGGAGTTCTTCAGACCCTATCCTCTTACTGTGAGATTTTATAATGATAAGGAAGATGAGTTTTGTATTGCCCTAACATAAAAAGAAGGCACAAAACACTTACCTCTGTGTGTGTGAGAAGACTCCCAACTGTCTCTTAGGGAATTTATTGGTATTTATTCTTTTGCAAGTGCTGGTTGAAGTGTTGTTCAGAAATACCTGTATGACCTACAAGACTAATACAGCTGTGACAAACGAGTTTAGCACTACAAACGGCAGGGATTTGTGAGAAGGAAAACATGATTTCAGCTGTTTGTGCTACTGATGAGATTTTAACTTTGGGAATCCATGCTAAAATGCATGCAATTGAAAGAAAGTGATGATGGGTTAAATTATTTGCTTTTTTACTAGTTATAGTAGTGAAATTACTAAGGAAATTGCTGGAGACATGTCCCAGTGTATTCTAGTAAACCAAAAAGCCACTGGACTATTTTAATGGGTCTGCTGCCAATAGCATAGTATGACTTGACAATATCTTTAGGATGACAAAAACACAGTTCCAAGCAATGATCAGATGGGGTCAAAATTCTGTTTTGAAAAATAAACACGAAATGTTTCATTAACTGTAAAACCAAATTGTAACGTGGTTCATAGCCTGGGCTGACAAAAAATGTATTAGTGATCTGAAGGGCAGCTGCATAAATTAATAATTCCACATTTTCAATAAATGTTTGGTAACTTCTTCATTTACCAGCAGATGTCACTGGAGTCCAGTAGAGAGCTATTATTACTTTAAAACATCTTTTCTGCTTAATTGAACCTTTATTTCATAGAGAAACATTCGGTATTTGTATATGTTGACGTACATCCAGTAAAAATGAAGAACTGCAATCAATGGCCTTTCAGATAGGGGGGAAAAACCAAACCTGTTTCAGTTACTGATAACTGTTGGTGGATAATTCAATGGATTGAGAAACAATTCAGAATTCTTTCTCTGCAGTATGCTTGAATCTGATCCGAGCTGATAATGACCAAAGTGATTATTTGGTGAGAAGCTGAAGCCAGTTAGCAGTGCCTGTATGATTACTGAGCCTTTGCCCAACCTTCCATTTTGGAGGGGGGGGGAAAAAGATGGAAAATCAAACCAAAACACCAAAATCTTCAAATTTTTTGGCACCTGTGTTGAAAATTAGTCTGGGATCATGGGACGGGAAGGACCAGTCAGCCACAGAGCAGCTCTCTGCAAGACTGAGAAAGTGTTTAGGGAGGAAAAGAAGTGGAAGCTCTGCTTTTGCTATCTGTATTTACCTACCTCTGGAAATAAGCAGTAGGGTCTTACTGGTGTCAGATGGGTTTTTCTTCCAGTCTTAAATATAAATTGCTTCCAAATAATACAAAGAATCTATATAATCACATGTCACTAGTTTTAAGCGCTTGTACTTTATTACGTGAATATTGCTCTGAAGATGCCAATACTGCTTTCTATACCCTGCATTAGCAGGCAGGGCACTGTGCTGAACAAGACCGTTAAGGATTGAGCTGAAGTAGAGCTTGGAATGATTTGTTTTCTGTTTTAATAAACTGTAGTCCTTGTTGGCTGTGTGTTTTCTAGACAGGTGATTGGTAAAAGTGTTTTGATTGAAATGTACTTTCAAGTACGGTCAGGTATTTGCTATCTGAAAGGTACCAAAAAAGCACCAAGTAGACACTGTGGTGGCTACTACATAATGTTAAAGCCACTTGATACTACTTAAAAAGATAAAAGGGGAATTGGGTTTTGTTTTCCATCAGGTATGGTAAAAGTCTTATTCTTTATAAAAACCGTGAGGGAGATATTTTGAGTTAGTTGAAGCAGTTTTAGTTTGAGCCTAAACTCTTGCATCAATACATTCCTCCAAACTTTCAAATGTTTACCAAGAGATGATTGTGCTACACAGTAAACATTTATCTTGGAATTTTAAGATTGCATCTCCAGTATCATAGGCATAGGGAGGCTGTTGCAGGCCAATTTATTATTAGATAGTAATGTGCTTTTGGGTGGTAAACGCACTGCCTGTTCTGTTGCCCTTCCATGTGGTTAGATCCAGTAATGAGTCATTTGTTTGATATGTCTAAGGAACCAATCAATACACATGTTTTTAGCCTTTTATTATCATCTTTAAATAAATTTCTGAAGTACTCTAATAGCATTCAGTCCTTAACAGGCTCTCTGTTGCATGCTGTAGGATGGTCTTTGACCACTTCACAGAACATGGTTGCATCGTGTGCGGAACCTGTTAACCATGGACAGGATTGCAGAACTAGCACAGTGTATGGCCTTAGATGTACCAGAGTCTTGGGCAACAGGGAGAAGACGTTGCAGCTTTCTTCATGGTGCTGTACTGTAATTTGAATGAAGGTGAAACCTAATTTGTTCAGGACTGTCTTCAGGCAGGAAACTAATGAAGTCACTCACTGATATTTTGTTGCTTCCTACCTTCCCATGAGGAAACCTTAACTTAATTTCTTTTTTAATTTTCATTTTATCAGTTTAATTTGCTAGATAGCACATTAATTCTGCCATGACTTTCAGGGACATGCCCATCTGGTCCTCCTTAGTCCCACAGACTTTAATTATCTGTGGATTCTTTTTTCAAGTTGTAGTTTATGTTGCTGTTCTTTGTATCATCACACACAAGCCTCATAAGTCACACATACTGCTCTCAGTGTTGCAGTTTAGTAGTTTGACCTGATATTGCTATGGTTTAATGTTTTGTAACTGCTGTAGAAGTGCCTTGTTACTGGCCAAGTTCTACTTTTTCAAAAGGAAAAAGTCAAAACAAGTACTTGAGAAATACAAAGGGGAAAACATTTTATTTTTTTTAAATAAGAAGTCAAAAGGGAACCAAGTGATTATAGCATCTGCACGTAAGAGCCACACACAAATCTCATGATCAAAACTAAGAGGACAAAGGAACATAAGGTGTAAGTGTTGGTCACAGACTTTGGTGACCAACCTTTTACTTCCTTTTGGTGAAGGAAGCAAATTAGCAAAATAAGCAACATAAATGTCTGCTACCCTTTTGCTTGAGGGAGAATAGGGTAAGACAATGACAGTCCCACTAATGAATTCCATGGGAAAAATTTAAAACGCCAATTGCTTGTTGCATTCCCATGTTTTTCCTTCCCCAGTAAGCACTGTGCTAGTGTATTTTGGTAGCTTTCCTTAAGGCAGCTGCCATGAAGACAGACATAAATACAATCATAATGTGAAACAAGTTCTTAAAAGAAGCATTTAAAAAAAATCATCAGTGAGAGGATAAGGTTGGTATTGAATCCGGTCTTCCTATAAGGCTAGAGATCTCAGGCATTTGAGAGTCAGCCCCTTTTCATGTCAAAACAAAACTTTACATGACCAAAGAACCTAGATTTTTCCTTGCTGGTTTTAAAGTTAGGCTGCATCCTCACTGCAAATGAGGGTTGTTTGTGGTTTGGTTTTTTTCCCTGAAATACCTTGGCATGTTGTAAAAGCTTCATGGGAAACAGCACAGGTGGTTACTTTCTCAGCAGAGCTTGCTGAGATAAACTGCATGGCAGAATAAAGTTCTGACCTTGACGATTATAACAAGGTGAAAGCTACGTTGTGCTTTTCCCACTAGTATTTCACCACAGGTTTTTCCACTAGACTTGCAGGCTCATCACCTAGGGAAAAAACCTGCACAGAACAACCACTGAGAATTTAGCTGTAGGTAAATGACTGCTCTTGGTTCATCGAGTAAAACTTGTCTTTCCAGAGGCTTTTACATTGCAGAGACGATGCTGCCTCTCACAAGATTGCAACAGATGGGCGTGCAGGCCAGGGAGAAGGTGGAGTAGAGCAACTCTTTCTGCTGCATGCCTGGGTTTGATTCAGCAGTGCCATGATCCAGGGAACTTTTTCTTCATCAGAGAGAACTGACCCTTCACTGAACTCCTGTAAGCGTTCCTTTGTTCTGTCCAGTGGTGCTTGTTTTAACTGTTCGATTACTAAACTTAATGCCTTGATTCGACCACCTTATATGAGGAGACAGCTACAATATGATGCAAATTCTGAAAAATATGATCCAAAACTGCATAAAGATCCCCTATTTGAATGCCTTCCCTCTCAGGGTGCAGTGTCAGAAAAAAGCAGCGTGCTATCCATTGGAAATAGCTCACGAAGAAAAGCCGTGTTCTTGACAGAAATCACACTTTTCCTGGACCCTGGGTTGCAGGTCTCCCCTCCCTCCCCAGCCCTGTACGTTCTGCTTTATGTTCTGCTCTGGCCCAGCCGCTTCAGCTCTCTGTGAACCCAGCAGTTCTCGCCCACTGCCATGCTGCTGCCAGTGGTGCTGCTGAACTTCCTCCTGCACGCATCAGTAGCAATACTAATGTATAAATGACTATTTTCAGAACTGTTTCAAGGAGGTTGACTAAAGCATGGTAATTAGTTACTTAATGTGTCTCTTTACCCTCCCTTCATCTTTGCTATGCAAAATAGCAAGGGGGAAATTTTAGCCCCAGTGAAGCGAAATGGCAAAGCCCCAAGTGCTCTCACCCATGCGTGCTGTGTGACACTTGAAGGATAGAAACAGGAGGAGACTGACATTTTGCAAAGAAAAAGCAAAACACACTGAAATGTTTAGCATTTTAAGTGGCACTAATTGTGACATGAAAGCACTGCAGCAGCTGTGAGTGCAGCAAGAACAGCATGACAGCCTCTTCTCCCCTGTCCCTTCCCACCTGGACAAGAGGCAAGGAAGTACTAAAGGAAGCTGGAGAGGACTTGGGAGGCAAATGGTGACTGGGCCGAGACACAGAAGAAGAGGGAAGAGGCAAAAGAGAAGATGCTGAGGGGAGCGGTCTGGGCATAAGGAGAATGGGGAGACCCTTCCTGTGAGTTACTGTTTGCTGCTTGGGCAGCACTTTGCAGGGAAGTAGGGCAATAGGGAAAAGAAGGTTGAGCTTATTCTCCTTCTGTGGGAAAAGGAATGGAGCAAGGATGCATTATGCTATTAATTCATGTACTTGGTATGAAGGATACCTAGTGCTATGGTCCTTTTAAAGTCTGTTTGTAGCCTCGCTTTAAGCTGATATTACTGTCAAATGCAAGTTTTGTCCATGAGGCAGCACTGAGAAACCTTCCTGACAGCTTCTGGAAAGGTATGATTGTCTTCATCCTTCCCCAGAGTATCTGCTGCATGGGAATTCTCCCATTTTCCTACTTAGTTGCCTCACTTTTCTATTGAAAGAAACTGACAGTTTAAAATGTTTTAATGGCTGCCTCAAGACTGAATGATGTGAAAGGCTCCTTACGAGGCTACAGCTCATTTTGAAAAGTCTGTGTTGTTCCCCCCTACAGAGATCTCAGCACAGAACCTCAAAGAGAACTGGGAGGGTTCTAGAGTGTATTAGGCTGTGATGTATCCAAATGACTGTTCTGTCATTATATGCTCCTTCCAATGTTGTACTTTTATCTCATCTCCAGCTTTGATGTATTTAAGCTGTGGTTTTTGGTGCTTTCTGACTTTCTTACAAATAGCCAAGATGTGAATTTCTTGTGCTGAGGGGAGTAATGGAAAGCAACAGGAAGCTTCAGGGTTTCCCAGAAAAGTTTTCAAGATGGAAAAGCTGAAGTTGTTAGATGGCTGCTTACTTCCCCACTGCTGTTCTCATGCCAAAATGGAGTGTTTTGTGTGCTGTTTTTTTGTGAAGGGTTTTTTGTGGTTGGGTTTTCTTTTGGTTTTGGAGTGTGGGTGTTCTGGGTTTTTTTTTGTGAAGGGAGACAGCAACTCTCAATAACAGAATTACACAAAAAGCGTAAGATGCCTGCTGAATTCCGTCCTCTTTGAGAATTAAATTTACCTACTGCCAAATGTAAATGGGATTTGGCTTTTATTTGCCCTGTCTTGGTACTTGCATATTTGAGGTAAGCCAGATGAAAATGGAAATAGCAAAGCTTAATGTGTTAAATGCCAAGCTTATTAAGTCACAAGGTGTGAAATTTTCAGAAGTGTCTAAAGTAAGTTAGGTGTGGTAAAATTGGACTGTTTCTGCTGTTCTTGAACATTACAATGTTTGTTTTCCATCATCATCTAAGTAAAAGGTTTTATTAGACTTACAGGCTTCTGCTGATACCTAAGTAAGGATAGGCAGCCCATAAATTAGCTTAACTTATCTCATGTGAAATTCCATCATGACCACGAATCAGTAGTGTTCTAGATTAGTGTGTATTCTACCAAGTAGAAGAGACCTCCACAAAGACTGAAAATACTGTTGGGAATATGAAGGTCGCCCAGGAGGCACAGGATGTGTATGGGAGCTTTCAAATGACATCCAATTACTATCACTGTATTGCAAAACCCTCTGAATTACTGTTTAAGTGACCTGTGTAGCCCAGGCTTTAAGTAGGAAACATTTAATTTAAACTCTTAACTTCATATCTGAATAGAAGCTATTTCCAACTAGTTTCTTGCTGTCACTTCCTTACTCTGGCCATATTCTTCGATTTTTATTCAATTTTTCTGCTTCCCAGGACAAACTGGGTTTTTTGCGTTGTAAGGAATTCCCCAGAGCCTCTAAGTATTTTGAGCTCTCACAGTTTGGGGGTTTTTTCCTTTGTCTAATTTAGTCACCAGATAAGACTTTTAGACTAACACAATAGCATGTAAAACTCAAACTGGTTTAGCTATCCATTTTACTCTTGAAGTTTAAACAAGCTAATTAGTAGCTCTGATACAAGAATACTTACGGGGGAAAAAAACCACTCAGTTTTTTAATTCAAATTATATATTTTAAAATTTGTAACCTATTTTAAGTAGCTCTTCACTGAGTCAGGTGGTTAGATACAGAGAGGTTTGTAAGCCTTCTTTGAAACATCAGACACATCTCAATTGTATTTCAAATCAAGCTTGTACGTCTCATCACAAGGCCCAGTCTATTTTAATCTTCACTTTCTCCAGCCCCACTTGTGTGTTGTGTGTTCGGAAGTAATACCTAAAAGCTACTGACACATTGAGAGGTACCAGGTAAAGGTCAAAATTTGGTTTACTTACAGAATCATTAAATAAAACTATAGTCTTCAATCTCTTTATTGCAAGCCAGTAATTTTGTACTGGATAAAGGTAAAATTAAGAAAAAAAAAATGTTTCTTAATTAGAAGTATCAAAACAACTCTGATCTGTGCAGTGAAATCATCTGCCTTTTTTTTTTTTTTTTTTTTTTTTTTTGCATTTGAGACCTGTATTTTAAAACCTGTCCTCAGAGGAGAGATGGCTACAGTATGGTCATGTGTGCTGTGAAACCATTTTAGGTTCCAAAGTTGTAGAGGGTTTTGGTTCTGGGTTTGTTTGGGTTTTTTTTATGCTTTGCTTTCTTTTCTGAGCTCCTCACTCCTCTTAGAAATTACCAAACTGTATCTGAGTCTGACGTTCTTCTTTATTGCACTGGTTTTCTAGTAGTGCATCCTTAGTTTTCTATTTCATGAAATACTGCTTACAGAAGGTAAAGTAGTGGATTTAATGATTGTTTGATGCCTATACCTGCATGATGTCTATACCTGCATGGAGTCTTTTCTTCACGCTAGACAGTGTATTGTTAATTAAAGTCTCAAAGGTGTGCATAAATATAATCTACGTGGGTGGATGTAACTGCTTTGTATAAGCCGGTGCTTGTGGAAGCAGGAGCATGTGAAAGCCAGTACTTCGCAGCCCGCGCTCCCACTCTTCGTTCCATGGGACTCCTCTGCGGAGCATGTTTCCTCCCCGGAGCGGATGTAAAGGCTGGGGACGGTGCCACCACTGTGAGTACGAACCCAGCGCTGCCGGGAGCCGGCGGGGCTCCTTTCCTCGGGGTGCGGCTGCTGCCGCTTGGCCTAACAAACTTTTCATGGAGTCGCCGCCGGGCTGGTTGGGAGCCCCCCGCCTTCCCGAACTCCCGCGGAGGGTTTCGGCCTGAGCTCTGCCCGCCCGCCCCGGCTCCCTCCGGCCGCGCCACGGGGCCGGGGCTCCCTGACAGGACACACCCTTCCCACCCCGCGGCCTGGTCGGGCTGCTCGCTGCCCTCGCCTTCAGACCGCCGGCCGCTGCACGGGCCCCAGCGGAGGCCGCGGTGAGTGGCGCCAGGCCGCGGAGTCGCGGCCGCCTCAGGCCCGTGGGCCCGAAGCGGCGCGGGCTTGGCCGCCGGCTCCTAGGGATCTGGTGGGGCCTTAGGGACTCTGGTGCTGGGAGGGGCTGCCCGGCCTCGCCCCCGGCCCGCGCCGGGTTGCAAACTACAGCTCCCAGCAGGCGCCGCGCGGGGCGGGCCGGCGTCAGCAGGGCTGAGCGCACGCGCGGCGGCGGCGCGGTCGGTTGAGTAAAGAGGGGTGCGATTGGCTGGGCGGCGGCGGCCGGGCGTGGGACGCGCAGTGACGGAAGGAGCGGGGCAAATGGCGGAGAGATGGTCCCGGGCCCCGTCCCGAGAGCGGCGATAATCCCGGCGAGGAGGAAGCGGCGCCGGAGGAGGCGGCGCCGAGGGCCCTAACGTCCGCGCCATCCCGGGAGAGTGGTGCTGCTGCCGCCGGGGAAGGGGCGGAGGTGTCCCGTCGGCAAGCGCCTTTCGCAGGCGGCAGATCGGCGGCCAGAAACCGCGTCAAGAGCCACATCCGCGGCGTCGCCCAGAACGCGCCGGGCCCGTGCCCGTCACCGTCCGCCCGCCCGACTGCCCGCCCCTGCCGCCACAACCGACGTCGAGGTAGGTGCCGGTGCCGGGCGAGGCGGGGGCGGGGGGGGGGGAGGGGGCGGCCGTCCGGCCCCCGAGGCCGGTGCGTGCTGCGGAGCAGGCCCCGGCACCCCGGCGGGCAGGAGCCCAGGCGCTGCCCCCCGCGCTGCCCCCCGCTTCCGGGGCGGTGGCGGTGGCCTGGCGGGGCGAAGGGAGGGAGCTGCGGCCGCCCCCGGCCCGCCGGGGAGTTTTCGGGGCGGGAGCGGCAGGCCTTTGCTCGGGGGTGAAGTGCGGGCGGGGGTGGTTGGGGGGGGGGGGTGCGGCCTCGCAGGCCGGCGGCGGGCTCTGTCCGGGGGACTTGTGTAATGGGGGTTGGTTTTCCTGCGGGGCGGGGGGGAGGGGGCCGGGGAGGAAGGGAAATGACATCAGAAATTGCCAGGCGTGCACGGTGGGGTGACCCGGTTCCGCTATCGCCCCCCTCCCCACCCTCCCCTCCCAATCCCCCCCCCGCCGCCGTTGGGGGAGGGAGGAAAAAAGAAACTGTCACCGTGGGATTTCATCAGCTTCTTCTGCCTCCCTGCATTTAACCTATTTTTCTTTCCTTTGATTATGTAAGAGGAACGGTGTAGAGAGGAGCCGTGAGTCGGGATGGCTGATGAGCTTTCTGGGGAATTAATCGGGTTTTTTCTGTCTAGCTGATCTGCCGAGTTTGCTTCAGCAAATGCGGGAGAATTATGTTTCTGGGTTTTTGCTTGTGTTTACGTTTCTTGCACCGCTCCAAATATTGCAGCACAATGCAGGAGAGAAGGGCAGGGATTGGAAACAGAGTGAAATTGGCCAAGGTTTTTATTTCACTTTGAGTGACAAATAAGGGAGGATTGCAAGTAAAGAATAAAAATCCTGTTGTGCTGATGTTCTCGTGTAAGGTGGCACGTGTGTATTTCCTTGTCTTCAGTCTCAGCCTAATATATCAGTTTATAATGTAGTGTTTTTATATTTTCCTGATACTGGTCCTTCAACCTGGTTACATCATATTCAATATTTATTTGACTTTTGATAATTTCATGCAAAACTCCTCACTGGGATTATATTAGTTTTTAAATTTATAAATAGGAAAGTGTAGTTTGAGGAGCTCTAGTTGCTGAAAATTAAGTCCTCTTGACTACAGGAATCTTCTCTTTAAAACTGCAAGCCACAAGTCATAATTTAACTCTGTCATTATTTTTGCAGATGCAGGAAATGTAGCGTTGGAAATACTTATTTGAGTCAGTTTTAGAGGAGGAAAATGTGCTAGTGGTCAGTGAAGTCGTTTCACTTCTTTTTTCTGTAGGAGTTTTAGAGAAACTGAGTTGTTAATAAATACTTCACTTTAGTTTCTATAGCTCTGAAAATTGGCATTTCTGGTATAAAATACTTTGGTTTCTGTTATAAGTATTTTCAAGCATCAGCAAAATAAAACTACTAAGTTTGATTTGTTTTGCTATTCATTTTTGAAAGTGTTTGAGGAAGTTTTAGTTTTGCTCTTGAATGGAAAATAGGAAATTAGAGCTACTTACAGGGGAGCAAAAAAGAAAAAATATTTTGGCAACCGTGTGTCTGGAGCAGCACAGAGTAGGCTGATGACACTGGGAGGAGGAGAGGAAGAGGATGGAGATGGGGTTAAAGAGTAACATCTACTAGGAGTCAGCAGAAGCAGTCTTCTGCAGGATAGTGTTTAAGCAGAATTCTGTTTGGTAGATAAGCACATGCTTTACCATCCATCTGTTAAACTGCTGGGGAGAAGAGTGTTTCCCAAAGCGGTTTGTTCCTGTATCTCTTCTGCGTTGCAACACCATCTGCCTGGTAAACTTCTCAAGTTCCAATTAGATACTTTTAATTCAGTTAAAATTGGCTCAGACGTAGATGACCGATTAATTGCTCAGGTCATGTGATAAGTGCAGGTTTGCCTGGTCTGATAAAAGGAGACTACTATGAGTGAGACAATCTTGCTAGAGCCAAGTGGTAGCATGACATTTTTGGAAACCAGTCTGGCAATTTTGACAGAAGCTTGTCTGGCACTTCAGGTTGAGAAACTCTGACTGTCAAGATGAAAAGTAAAAGATGGAAGAAAGACAATCACATATTCTTGGGAATAATAATAAAAACCGTTGTTTTGAACAAATAGATCATGTAATAAGTTTACTAAAGATTATTTTTAATGCACTTCACTATATATGAAAGCAGTTCACACTTTAAAAGTTGGATTTCTTGGATTCTGTAGCTTAAATAAATGCCCCTCCCACCTTTTAACAGAATTTTCTCCAGTATGAAGAGTAATTTCAGAGAGAAAGATGGACTTTATTAGATTCAGACTGACTATAAAGAATTCAAATTTCCTATGCACGTTTGGGCCAAACAAAAAAAAAAAAAAGAAATTCTGGTTTACACACCAGATATGATTGTTTAGTTTTCATGTTGTCGTTTGTCCAGTAGTTGAAGTATTTGTTTTGAAGAAAAGAAAGCAAGGGGTCTGTCTTCCTTCTTGAGTTAAACAAAAGACAAAAGTAAGAATGGAACACGAGGGGAAGTGTTTAAATGTGTTCCTGTTTAATCTATTCGTATTTAAACTTTATTCTTCTGAGACACCAAACTGTCAATCAGGCTACACTTGTAACAGCCAGTAGACAGTTATGGTTTATGCTGGTCTGTGTAGGATGTCCTCCTGGTTCTTAGAAATGGACTGAGAAGTGTCTCTTTGTTCCTGCCCCTTGATCAATCAGATTTACTGATGGGCGATTGCTGTGAACCAGTCTTGACCATGACTGTGCAGATGGCATAGCCACATCGTGTTACCAAATAATATGCTTGTGAAGTAAGTCTGAGCATGGAAGAAGAACATGGGGTGAAGTTGTCATTGTTATTTGTGACTAATTAGTATTTAAAATATCTATAGCAACTTAATTTTTTTTTGAACTATAAAGAGTCTTTTTAAAGCTATACTGTGTTATTGGACTCTAGCAGAGAGCTGCATGCTCAGATGTGGTGAAAATATTGTTTTGTTTTCTGTTGATGTTTCGTGAAAGCTGTGCCATCTATACTTGAAAATACAAAATTAGAGCAAAGCAATACCAAAAATAACATATTCATGACAGATTTTTCTTAAGGATCCATTGTGCCATTGTTGCATAAATCTGCAAATAGCTGAGTTTTTCAGTTAAGTTGGTAGATACATTACTTATTGTACAAACTTTTGACATAATGACATTTACATGTAAATGAGTTAGTCTATAGAAAGAAGCAGATGATGTATCTGTTGCTTGTGTGAAATGTACATGCTTGTAGGCCCAATGAAGGATGGAAGTACAATCGTTTGTACTAAAAATTTGGTGAATTTATGTTTCTTTCTTTTCCAACAGAGAATATGAAACAGGAGCCAAAATGACATCCCGATTCGGAAAGACCTACAGCCGGAAAGGGGGAAACGGCAGTTCCAAGTTCGATGAAGTATTTTCCAACAAACGGACCACCCTTAGTACAAAATGGGGAGAAACCACCTTCATGGCCAAATTAGGACAGAAGAGGCCTAGTGTCAAACCAGATATTTCCGAAGTTCCTAAAAAACCCAAAGTTGAAGATGAGGTAACAGAGGATCCATTTGGATTTGACAGCGATGAAGAATCTCTTCCTGTGTCTTCAAAGAATGTGTCACAGGCTAAAAGCTCTCAGCTGGAACCCGGTGAAGCTACTCAGCCTGAGGACTTCACTTCTCTACTTGAAGCTAACAGCAGAATTAATCAACCAGAGAGTGGAGAAAATGTTGCATCCAGCAAGTGCACATCTTTTGACAATACTGTTCCTCTCTTAAAAGAAAAGAGCACAAGCAAAAGCGTGGAAGATGGAGAATGCAAAGGCAGCACTGCTAAACTTGTATCTGCAGGTATGTTTACTCAGTTGGCCAGATAGTTCTGTTATCCTCTGATTTTTACTAATCTGTATTAAGACTTCATGCTTTCAGGGATTGGTTAAGTGTTCTGATTAAACTGTAGGACAATTAATTCTTAATTGTAAGAAATTGTAATTTGCATTTAACTAAAAATACCAGGAAGCATTCTGCACTTTACACATTGGTCTGAGATCCTTGGCACTCTTATCCTTACGTCTGGAAATTGAGATACGGTGCTTTAGGTTCAACGTAGTACCTGGGTCCACTTTGAAATGAATAGAATAATAACCTTCTTTTTCTAAAATTTGTTCTGAGCTCAGTGGATTTGTGGGTTCTTTTTAACATGTAGTATTTTGAAGAGTGATGAGTTGGTAACAATAGAATGCTTTATTCTTAAGTTGCTGGCTTTAATTTAGTGTGGGTACATGGTTACTACCATGCAGGTGCAGATACAGCTGCTATATTTAATTACTTGGGTGGAAAAAGTAATTTTCTGTACTTCAATTACACAAAGGTATATATACATTTTTTTAATTAGCAAACCTTTATCAATATGCATGCAAAAAGCTTCAGACCTATGAAACAGAATTCTGTCAAACTTCTTTTAGGGGCTGTTTTCAGGTTCTGAAGTGTTTGAAAGATACTTTAATACTTTTGAGAGGGAATTCACAAACCCCATGGAGTTGAACGTCACTGTAATTTTGTTTAAGTGATTCTTAGACAAAATCAGATGCTATTATATGTCATTAGAAGTTTTCTTATAATGGGCTGATTAAATTGCAGCTTCTAAAATTGGGCAGAAGATCCCATTAGGTGAACCTGGATGAAGATGACACCTACTGACTTGCTCTGGGTTATCATAACCAAGTTTAATGAGAAGACCTCACGTAACTGAATTCTCAAATTTAGTTAGTCTTAACCCTAGGATCGGAAATTAGAGTGGACTTCTTCAGCTGTAGTAGAGTCGAGAAGGTAGTGAATAGTGGAAGATATGCATAGCTCGGTTATTTGCAAGATAATTTTATTAGTGATGAAATACAAGAAAAAACAAGAAATGTTGTTTTGAACTGTAGTTTGACAGACATTAATGGGATACGTAGTTGTCTTTTGATGTTAGTCTTATTTTTGCTGCTGAAATATTTCCTATTTTCATATGGTTTTCTGCAGTTTATTTATCTGTAAGTGTGATCCACTTTCACTCTGGACATACAATCTATGTTTTGTTAAGTTTGAATATGGTTTTAATAAGAGATTGAATAGATTCATCCCCCAATATTTATGAGAAGAAATGGTAATGAGTTTCCTCGGTTGTTAATGAGAGATTGTAGCAGAGCGGGTTTTACAGTGAAATTGTTTCCATGTAGAAAAGCTTTGTTAGAAGAATATCTTCTTAGGTTGGAAAAGAAAATGTGAGAGCAACAGCGAGAAAATGCGATAGAACTCTGAAAATTCCTAGTGCGTGAAAGGCCAAGAGGAACAGACTTGAGCAGTTTCAGTGGTGCTTCCTAGTTCCAGAGTTGTGGAAAATAATAAAATGTGATATTTAGTACAGAAACGCTTTTTAATTGGATGCTTATTTAAATTCTAGAACAATGCTATGTATACCACAAGTATTTACAGCTTTAAAACAAAGGAAGTTGATGAATCTTGTTGGGTAAGTCCACCGGTGGCTGTTGGGTGTGATGGTGGTCTGGATGCAGAGGGGAAGGCTAATTAAACAACAGCTACTAAAGGAATTCTGGTTTTGCATACTTTCCTGAAGTATTTGTTACTGACTGCAACTCAGCCAGTAGTGAAGAATAAGGTGGATCTTAATCTGATGATACTGTTCTTTCAGAATCTGTTACAGTCTGTTTACACACAGTAAAATGAAGATAACCCCCCATTTCCTAGCTTTCTTTAGAAACTAAATTCAACTGAGAAAAGAGTCTTTGCAAAATATCATAAGAAGGTGTTTAAATAAGGGTAAGGAAACCAAGGCTGTAGTTTTGGTGATAGTGTTTATTTTGGACAGTTAGTGTAAATGAAACTCGGATGGTTTAGGCAGCTATTATGTTTGTGTGTAGACTGATCCAAAATAAATAAAAAATGTCTCTGAGTACGTCACTCAGAACATTGAGCAATTGGAGATAGTGGTACAGTGAGCCAGTGTAAATGCAGGTACTTCAAAGGCTTCTTTGTTATATTAAGTAAGGTTTGGTGCTATAAAGCTGTCTTTCAGAACTGGAGAGAGTTAATTTTATGTATTTGGGTGTGGGGTATGGAGGCAGAGGGAACTTGGGGGACAAAAACTGAGTTACAGTAAAAAGGATGTTTCTTGTGTGGTCTGCTAGGGTATAATGTGTGTACTTCTGCTGTTTACATGTCCTCACCCTACCCATAATCATCTTCCCCTTCCTGGTGACTCTTGAATTCCGCCAGGTTCGACCAGATGGCTCAAAGGGCTTACAGATCCTTGAGATGGCAACATCTACTATTCCTGAAGAGGGAAGAAGGGGGAGGGGGGGGGGGGAAGGCAAGCATATAGAACAATACTGATATTCCCAGTGTGAGAGACACTGCAATGTGAGCTCAACCTTAACCCGCATACTACGGGGTATCTCTAGGTAAAGGAAATTAGGCTATATTGGTACTGATGTTCATGAAAGTGCTTGTTAGTTTATTTTAAGTGCAGTTTGCTAGTCCTTGCCCTGATACTGACTAGACGGTGCCTGAATTAGGGTCTCAAAACTTCCTGATAGCATTTGTCATCATTGTATCTTAATTCTTAATGTAGGTGAAATAAGGTTAAGCATTAGAATAAGGTGAAAACTGGCTTTAACATGGCTATGGGCTGGCTGGAAGCTACACTTTAGCCTCCCATTTTGCTCTGACTGTATGATCCTGCCTCAATTTCCATTTGTTTAGACATTAAAATGAAGGTGATGCAATGTCAGTTAATTTTAACTAATGTTTGGTATTAAAAAGCAGTCAATTTTTTGGGTCATTTTAATAGTTGTGCAACCGTGTAACACAGTGTAAGATCTATATCTTTTCTATAAAGCAGTGTGACTTACTGTTTTTGTTTTTGTTTTTTTTTAATAGCCTTCAGCTAGTGCTTGTAACAATCTCATTTTAAAGGCTTTGAGAAGCTCTTAATGTGGAAAGCTTCTCGTAATCTTACCCTAATGTTGCTTGATCAAGACTTAGTACTGTTGAAGAATGTTCATGAGTAATCCTGTACGTAACAGGTAATTTACAGGTAGTAGGAGTTCAAGTAAATTAGAAATACCAGAAGAGTATTCAGTATTAATAGCTATTGTTAGGTCACTTTTGTTAAGGCAGGAGGATTTGGTACCTAGCAAGTAAGTCATGTAATTGGAAAAGTATCTTAGTAATTCATATACAGCAAAAATGCAGCAACTTAGTACCTAGAAGAGAAACTTTTTTTATGAGGGAGTCTTACAGTAGGATAAGGGGAAAACTTGCAGAGCAATTTCTCCAACACCTTGCTGTGTTTCTGTTTGTTTTATGAATTGTAAAGATTACTCTGCAAGGCATAAACCCAAATAGGATTTCGCACAAAATTTACCTGCACACAAACTTCAGTATAAAAACACTTACAGCCTTGCAGAGCAACTTATGAGGTGCTATTAAAAAAAAAATTCAAATAACCTTGTTCGTACGATATTTATATTAGCTTGTGTGTTGGAATTAACATAGTATGATTTTTATTTTTTTTTAGATGAAAAGTAAAGCTTGATGAATTTTAAAAGATGTATGGCATTTCATAATTATATTAGTGTATGGATTGGATAACTACTTTCCCTACTTCGGCTAGTTCTATGTAGGGAAATGCTACTTCTGGCATTGTTGTGTGCGAGTTTGGGTTGGGCTCTGGATGTGTTGGTCACCTGCTGTCCTTGGCTTGTGTGCCACCGGGCTGAGCTCTGTCACTCAGGCCTTTGGAGGGTCTAGTCCAAGGTGTTGATGTTCGTCAGAGAAGGCACGTGGGTTAAGGTATGTGTCAAGGAATTGGATGACATCTCTCATCTTTCAGCACCTCATATTGCTGTTTGTGGACTATGGAATAATACTACTTATTTAGGTGAATTCTAAGTTAAAATATTAGGTATTTAATGACATGTTTAACTGAGAAGTCTTTTAATTGAGCATGGATTAAGTCTGATTTGTTTTAAAGCCTATGAGTTTATTTCTTGAAATGTATTTTGCTCGCTGCGGAATAATAGAAAATAGAATGGCTCAAGAAGTCTTTTCTGGATACAGGGTGGTGTGGGAATCGTATCCCTTTCTGCTGTGTTGTGGTGCTGAGTACAGATTCTGTGGTTATTGTCTTAGCAATGCCCTTGGAGTCCTTTTAAGATTGAAAGGACAAATTATTGTGTTTAAAGAGTTTTTTATTATTTTTTCTCTGTATTTAGAGTGATTATTAAAATAACTAATCATCATCTTGTCATTTGTTACTATGTACTGGTATTCGAACAAGTCTTTGATCTGGAAGTAGTTTTGCTCACGGTGCTGTAAGGAAATGTTTGCCTGTTGTCTGCTCTTCAGTTCTTCTGTGCTTGTAGGTAGTTCTTAATGCCTTCCTTTGTCACTTGAGGCACACGCACGTATCAGTAGCAAATCAAAATGGCAAATGTAATCCTTTTTGTTAATTTGTGCTTGTGCCATGGATGAGTGAAGGGATACAACTGTGCTTTACCGTTTCATGACCCAGTAGACAGAATCTAGTTGCGTGTAGTTGCCTACTGGGTGAATAGAGTCATTTACAGAAAATGGTTGCCCTGAAAATAAGAAAGTTCAAGCCCTTGAGTCAGTTACTGACGAACTATCCTGATAGTGCCTTGGTGAATGTGTCTGCAAAGCCTCTGCATCCTGATTATGTGGGTGGGGGAGCCCTATCTTTAGAGTTAAGGTTGAACTTCTCAAATGCAAGTTTGTTACCTAATTATTTGACAAGCTTTGCCAGGGTATTCCTTTCAAATTGCTTTAGAGCTTCTATTTTGTGTTGAACAGTGACATGGACATTTAAGATAATAGTTAGGTCTGAGAAATCTTACCTTGCTTTCTCTGCAGAGTTGTTGAGTGCGATTTATTTACCTCTTGAGGAAGAATTTAAGTTTAGTCATTTTCTGTCCAAAAATGGAGCAAAAAGTTAAGGTAAAGCAAATGAGGTCTGAGTATTTGGTGGTCTTAGGAGACAGCTGGCGGCAACCGTGATTAAAAAGAACTGCAGCTGTGCTCTGGCTGGCTCAAAGCATTAAGAAACTGATAGCAGGGAAGGGGAAAGGTCTATCAGAAAATACGTATGCCCATAGAATTTCAGTGTTACGAGGTTTGTTTAGATGGCAGTAGTTATGCTGTCTATAGATAGCTGCAAGTCCTTTCTTCCTCAATTGTTTTTGTTATGTGTCCCCTTTTTTAAGATATCCTGTACATGCAAAATTTTCTTCCTGTGTTGGTAGCCCAAGTTCAAACTAGTGTGATAATTGTTCTCAATTTTTTTTTGCTCTGATACTTCTTTGAAGGTTTGGTTGTGGTTTTTCATTTTCTTGATATTTTAAAAGTCTGAAAGGACTGAAGTTCTGTTTAAATTTCAGTATTTATACTGGTTTGTTAAGATAGCAATACAGGGAAAAAACCTTGTATTTAGCAAGGAAACACAGTTTTCCTAATGGCAGGGAAATGCACACTATGTCCGTGGACAGAGCATGTGAAATTTTTTTCCCCCAGTCTGTAACTCCCCTTTCCCAAACAAGGTGAGATTCTCAATTCCTTTTTTAGATCCCATACTTTGAAAATCATTCTTTCTTCATGGACTTGTACAATGAACAGTTAGCTTTTTAAAAGTCAAACGTTTGACTTCTTTCACATATAAAAAGTTAAAATAACTTTGCATTCAAAATCATTGGTCAGTGCTCGTAGAAGAAGAAAGCCTGTTACCGTGAATACCCCCTAAGTGGGCTGAAGCATGCAGGAGAGCAGAAAACAGTTGGGGAGGAAGCCATTTTGGGTTCAAGCTGCCAAGATCTTATTACCTGTATGGAAGATATTTTTGAAGTTCAAACTTAGCTCATGTTTTCTTTTAGGAATTTGCCACTGTGTTTAGGAAGGGGTTTCAACATATTTATGACTAGTGTCTGAATTCAGACTGACCTAGCCTAAGGATACATTTGTGCCAGCAGTTATTAGTACTGCTGTGTTATAATATGCTTTAATACATTTTTTTATAAGGGCTCACACTACAGAGGTTGGTGAAAACAAGCTTTTTTGTCATGTTCCAGCCCCTTGTGTCACCTGTGACACTTGGTCTTGTTTTCCCTACAAGGGAGAAGTTGTTAGCTTCCTGCTTTGGCTTTCTCCTGCTGCTCTGAGCAAATGATGCCCTTCTGAGCTACCAGTGAGGAAGAATGTGGCTGATCCACTGGACTTTCCATCAGAGGTAGACACACGATGTGTCTGGTTCAGGTCCCGACAACCCTTGCATTACTGTGTAGCAGCTCTTCTGACCATTGGATTTGATGTCGCACAATTTCTTGTCTCTTCGGGACCATTTTACATAATATCAGGGTCTGTAGTGTCACATTATAATTTATAGGGTTATGAATGTGGATAGATAAAGATGTGAGGCGATGTTTAAAGAAATCATGTCTGTCTTGTAGGTATATATTCACCAGAAGGAAACCAGACTTTAAATGAGGTTTTCAGAATGTCATAGAAGAATTTTAAGCAAGATTAGAAAAAAGAGTAAAGGAGGAATGGTAGTTATTCCAGCTGTGAAAGACAAGGTCCAAGACACATAGGTACAACTTGGACAAAAGTACTTGGGAAAACAAAAAGGGTCGAAGTGGAAGGGAAGTTACAGGGCTTTAATTTGATGGAAATTAAGAGTTGATGACAAGCAACCTAGGTTAATTTTTGGCTGTATTTTCATTGGAGGTGGAAATGCCTTTAGTAATGAAGGAGTGAGCTAGTAATTTTGAGGTTTGGTGCTTTTTCCCCAGATGTTTGTGGGGAAGGCAATTGTGCTGAACACGGCACTGTGGGGTTTGGCCAGGTACGTGTGTAGAGATTGGAATGAAGGTGGTACTGAGATTGGCGGTGACTTAAGATACAATGAAGGAGCAGTGATCTGATGAAAAATCAGGCAGAATATCTATTGATTGCTAGCTGAAGAAGTAGAAGAAGGGAAAAACTAGATTGTTACTTCAGAAAAGAACATCTTTCAATACCGTTGAAAATTGTGCCTGAGATAAAGGCAAATGGTTAGCTCTGTGAATATTTTCTGTGCAAAAAGGAAGGTGGTCATTCAGCCTGCATCCCTGTGGAAGGCTTCCGTTTCCATTGAAACACAAGGATTATTTTTAAAAAACTGTACACTGGCTAACAGGAGGTACTATTTTTGCACCAGCGTAAGATAACCTTTTAGAACAACTGCTGGTAGCATGTTTTCCCAGTGGAAAAAAGTCTGCAAGGAATTACTTCTTGCAGCTTAAACAAGGATGCAGGGTGAGAAGCAGTAGTGTGGGGGTGAGGGTCCAGCCTTTCACAGGTTGGAGCCACAGCATGATGTGGTGGTGTGCCAACAGCAGCAGCAGAACAGTTGATGTTCTGAAAATGTGAAAATCTGTTAGGTTCATGGTATAAAAGTAATGGTTTATTAGAGATGCTGAAAACTATTACCAAAATAAAAGGCTGGATGTAGGTGGTTTGAGAGAAGAAAAGGTGTATTCTGTCTCGCAAGCTATATGTTTGGAAGAATAGCTACTCTAACTGAAATGATGTAACATGATTGAGAACTTGTTTTGTACATAGTCTTAATAAATTCAAGCTTTTCATATAAATTGCCTTAGAACTTTGGTTTTCAGGGTGATGGAAAGGAAACAAGCAAACTGTTCTTAAGGAAGATAGTTCTGTGATGGCAGTAAATTAAATCTCATCACTGTAGGGGCTTCTGTGGAATTCTGCAAAAGAAGATACCACTTAAAACATCTGCAAATAGGCAAGCAGTAGCTATGCAACCTGCATGCAGACTGGTTGGGAACTCATTTTGATTCAATGAGAGTAAAGAACCAGAATTACTTAAGAATTTGTAATCTTAACTATGGATGTGGCGGTGCTATAATTTTAGCTATTTTAGTGATTGCCAGCCATGAAACTGGTCTTGAGAGTAATCTTCTGAGGCTCTTAGGCTTCTTATCTTCTGTTTACGCCTGCTAAAAGGCACTGCTTTTTGAGATCTGGTGGGTATCAATGGATAATGACAGATCTAAGTAAATCTTGCCCATTTCTTAGAATTGTGCATTTTATATTCATCAGTTTTTTCTGTTTCCCAGCTGTTAAATCATAGACAGAAAATGGATCAAAGAAGTTTAGACTGTAACCTTTTCTCCTTACCAACCACACCATTTCATTTCCAATGTAGAGTAGAAGACAGAAACTGTAATGATATTAGTTTTCTTACTTGGAGAAAAGCATGGCTTCTCTGCAGTTGCTTGTTTTCTGTCCAAACCAGAGAAGACACTGCATGTGTCTCCTTTGGGCTGTCCTCCCAGAAATGAGGAATGTGATTCAAGCACCTGGTAAGGATTCGTCTTTTCCTTTAGCTTCATCAGCTTCAAGTTGTAACGTGATGTAGCTTTATGCTGGGAACATTGGTGATGGTGTAATAGAGCTGTAATAAATGTTTCCGAGTGTTCAGGAACATCAGGCAGAGCTGTAGCTCATAATGAGCTTAGCAAACTGTTTCCTACATCCTGTGTCAGTGGTCTGTTCATGAGCTGTAGCCTGTTAATATTTGTGCTCTCAGTAGCTGGAAGGATCTGAAGGCCCTGGATACACTTATTTTTATTTTTTAAATCTTACTGCCTTCTTTTCCTTAATGTTTTATTCTCTTGCTTTTATGTCTGTCTTTGTAGTCAGGTGTCTATTTGAAAAGAAATAGAGGGATATAAAGTCGGCATCATGCCACCTGCCCACCTTATTAAAGATTTCATTGCCTTTGTCTAACTTTAGTATTATCTCTAGATTTGCAATGAATTCTGTGCATTTCTGTGGCTAATACTAAAAGACATCTAGTTTTAGTTTGTAGATTTGTTTCCTGTGTATAATAATTCAAATAGGCTGCTTTCGGTATTAAAATGAAGGCTTCTACAGCTAGTTACACAGCAATAAAGGAGCATAAGGCTTAATGCTACAAAAGCTATAGAAGACAATATGTCTTTTTTTTGTAGCTTGGAGGATACTTTGGTTAGCATTCATCAAAAATTGCTAGAAATAAGAGAAAACTAACCTGGAGTTCAAGTTCGTAGGACTAACATTTAACACTGGCAACTCTTCCGTGAGTGTAGAAGAAATAAGCATTTATTTTGCATATGTGACTATATTTTGACATCATAACAATTTTCTTAGCTTACCAAGGTTAGTATTGACCGTCCTTTTTTCCCTTTGATTTCCTAACAACATTTTTATTTGTTAACCACTTTTGATAAAGCTTTAAGTGGTAAGGAGAGGTTTCAAAGATACCAAGCTATTTCAAGTGTCGTGAAAAAGTGAGTTGAATTGATTTATCTGTTCCCTTACCTCCCTCTCGCCTGTGTGCTGGTAAGGAAAATGGGGTTGTAGCTGGGTCCCTGGCCAGCCAGCACGTGTTGCCACCTGTGATCTGCAGTGCGTGCCGACATCTCCTGCCCAGTCTAACAGGTTGGTGTTGAGGAGGTTGTAGGGGGTGGTGGTTGGGTTATAGGGCAATGAGTTTTGTTTGTTCTGCGAGCCCTGAATCTGTTCAGGATAGGAATTTGCATTAAGGGGCATAGTTCTCGCAGCCTAAGAGGCTCCTCTCTGCTCTTAAAAGTAACTTAAAAATAGCAAATAAGGTCTTGCCACTCTATCACTGAATTGTTAGCAAAAGCATATAGTGTTTGACTTCAGGCAATTAGTGTTAGACTGTTAACGATGATTTGATTTTTATGGAGCTGAAAATGGTATCTTCAGACTTAGAGCCAAGGAACTTAGTCCTGTAAGTTAAATGGAAATGAAATTGAAATGAGAACTAGACTGAAGGATACATTTCTTGATGGTTGATTTGGATTATTGTTTTGGGTTTTTTTTTTGCCAAGAAGAGTGTTTGGTTTCCTTCACTTTGTTTTCGATTCCATCTTGGTTATCAGGGTTATTGTTAACTCTTACAGCTGCGATAGTTTATGGAGAGAGTGTTATCTTTTCTCCCAACTTCAGTGTTTCCTCTTCAAGCAAGAAGGTTTTGTCAAACTTTTAATGTGAGAAATGATAAGAATTGCTTTTATGGCTTTCATTGCCTGCTCGTTGCTCTTAGGCCCTGCCTGGAGCAGGTTTTGACCAAGTCTGAGTTAATGCAATGGTAAATGCCATTGTGGTGAACAAGGATGGTTCTTGTAACGCGTACCCAAATGCTAAAAGTGCAACGCTCGGTGGTCAGTCAATTGTATCAATGTGGTTTCCTTACTGTAACTGTTCTAGTATGTCATCAGTGATGGTATGAGAAAATACCAGTTTGAGCTGTCTAAAAAATTCTCTGAGGAATCTGTGAAGCTGTCCAGGCAAAAAGATAAGTAGCTCTAGTTTGACCATACAGAGCAACTCTGGCAAGATGTATAGCAAATCCTGGAAAAACACTTCAGACTCCTGGGACCACTTGTACAACCACTTAAACTCCTGTCTTCCTCCAGGCACTTCCTTTTTTCTCCCCAGGTACTTTCAGGTCGTTTCTAGTGTTTTCTACCTGTATCTCCTTTCAAAATCACTGGTAGGAAAACTCTGTTAATTACTCATTTAATTCTTTTTCATGCTAGGCATTTTTTCCTGGCCACTCTGGACTCTGCTGGCCTGTTGCAGCTATGGGTAACACAGCTGCTTTTTGCCTGTTCCTCTTGGTCTCTTGATGCTTATTTCTAGGTCCTGGGATTGTGCTCACTTGTTTCACAGAAAGCTGCCTTGACTTAAAGAAGATGTTGTTCAGTGGCTGTCACAGCTCTCTGTTGCTTGTACCAGTAACTTCCCATTATGTGTACTTGTCATTATCAGAGATGAGAAAGAAGTAATGAATGTGTTCCACACTATTCCAAGCAGTGGGGGACACTCAGAGGTCAGGTTTAGAATTAATCATATTTTTGAATTTTTGAAACCTTTCTGCATTTGTCTCTGTTTTCTTTCCCATTTTGCATACAATATAAAGCAACTGGAGTCACTTGGCCAATTGTGAAGATAAATAACCATATGGTCTCTATACTGGTTCTTCTAGCAACTTCTTTTTCTTATTTCCTCATCAATCCAGAAGTGAGGTTTTTTTGAGCCAGATGAATAGAAGATTCCTTAGAATCCCCTTTTTATTTTCAGTGCCTGTGCTAGAAGGCATCTTCAATTAGTACCAGAGGTACTGCTCAACTGGTCTCGTGTGGCTTTTGCTCTGGAAAAACGGTTGACCTTCACTTTCTTTTGTTCTTTGAGACAATATATAGCTAAAGATTGAAGATAAAAACCATATTGGAAGTTGTCTTTCTATCTTCAACTAGTAACTTACCTTGTTTTCTATGTAACATTCAGTTTAAAACACTTCAGGGGTGGCATACAATTAAAAAAAAAAGTTGTTCTTTTCACTCTGGCAGTTTCTGAAAGCCGTGCAATTTTTTTTTACACCTTTCACATCTCAACAAACCTGTAATTATGTGGTGTCTTTTATTATTACTGTGATCGAACTAAATGTTTTGTGGGTGGGGAGATAGATATTCCTTCCTTTTCTCATAGAGTACAATGAAGAAATAGTAATGCATCTGAGGGCTATTTGGGATCACATTTTCAGGTAGACATTAGTTTCTTAAGAAGAAAAACCTTTTAAAATAAGGATGAGGTGTGTTATAGGTACTTGATGAAAACATAAAGTTGAAATCTGAGACATCTTAATGCCAAAATTATTAGAGATGTCTAACTGAAGAATGTAGGTGTCTTATACCTAAAGGAAATGCATTTCTTTTAAAAAAAAAAGTCTTAAAATAATTAAGTCTAGAATTGCATTTTTCCTTTGGTACACGATATAAAAAATGAAGAGGCAAGAGGTATTCCCACTATGGCTATTCATGGTAGCCACAAGGTATTTTCTGATTTATTGGATATATAGAATAGTATTTGTTTCATCTAGTAAGTGAGTGCTTATAATAAATATGTATTTTTTTAAAAGATAAGAACAGAATATTCTCTTTATATCCATCTAGTCTAAATGTTACAATAAGCCTAGATGTACGTTTCTTTAATGTTTAAAGGTTTATTTCTGAAAAAGAAAAGGTTTTTTATTGAAAAAGCATTGGGATTTTTGAGAACTTAGTTACATTCCCATTGTTTGACTGCTTTCATATTGTATTTAGTGGGGTATAAAGTATTACCTTATATAAACTGAGTATCTTGCAGTGTGTGAACTTGAATTTTTGTCTCTAATGGTCATCTTAATGGTTACTTGGGACAATAATCATTATAATCACTTAAATAGAGTTTCATGAAGTTTGGTCCTGTGCATCTCAGTGTATGTGGTGGGAAAGAGTAGAAATTTCATTTTTTTTTTTTAATTCATCAGCAATATTTATGACATCCCCATCTTGCTGGTGACAAACTAGAGCATAAAATCAAGAGGTGTGTGTAAACGTGTGGGTCTGTCTTTATCTGTTAACGTTTAATTTAGACCTGCCAGTCATTTAGAACAGTTCTTATACTCTGGTAATTAACCTATAGAGATTTAAACAGAAAACAAATTATGATTACTACCGAAGATTCTTATGGTTTTTAGGAATATTGTGCTACTACCAGGGCAAGGGGAAAGGCTCTCTGATGGATTATATAGTTATATGCTGTTGCTGATCTGAAATTACTTGGGAGAGTTATTCTGGTATTTGAGCCCCAAAAGAGTCTAATTGTGGTTAAAATTGGGAGGAGCAATTTCGTGCCTCTTTTGAACTACAGAATATTTAGTAATTCCAAACTACTTCATTTTCTCATATTATTCTCTGTGCTTTCTGTATCTGTAATTAAAATTATATTTTATGTTTCCTACAGTCATGCTAGTTTCTGCTGCAGTAGTTACTACAGATAACTTTGATTTTAAAAATTACTGTATTTATCAGAATTGCTGGTATTGTACACCTTTAGGCAAGTGATTCGCCATAATTTCTGGTGTAGAAGCTTCAGTCTGACAACTGTTGACCTACTGATGAGATGAATATGGTGGCTTGACAAAGTGTTCTTTGAGGAGGTATTCCTCTCTTACTGCTTAGTTTTCTACTAATGCATTAGGGTGATCCAGTTTTAAAGTCAGACTTTCTACCTGGTGTACAGTAAACAGTTTACTGGTTATGTGTTCCATCAGCCTTGCTTATTACTGGGGATGGAAAAACCTCCCTGCTGCGGTTACTAAGACTTTTGAAGTATTGGGTGGTTTTAAAGCTTTGGTGTCTGATGGATGCAAAATGCTTTATTGCAGGTCAACTACCACTTTTTTTGCAGTTTAAGAGGAACTTCGTATGCTGTATTAAATTACTAGCTGAGAGTGAAAAATGAGATGTAACATTTTGTTGATACTTGTGAAGTCTCTTCAGAGACAGCTCAATCTGAAGTTGGTTATGCACGTACATAAAACAATAAATAGCTTAGATAAAGGGAACAGAAGTACTACCGTGGGTACAGAAGGAGTTGTTAATGATGAATGTTTAGCTTTTAAGATCATTCATTGGAAATGGAGTAAACCAAGCATTAGTAAAAGTGTTTGATTGGGATGGGATGCATTTGTTATTTACTAGTCAGCTGAGCTGACAGGAGGAAGTTGCAGATGAAGAGAGAGAAGGAATTCAAAGGCTGTAAGGACTGGATGTGTGGTGCTACTGCCTTAACCCAGTCTGATCAAGCATTACTCGTATGCAGGTGTACTAATGCCTTGAAGTACTTGTGCAGTTTTGGTGGTGGAGACTAGCATTGAGGAATTAATAGCTAGCTCAGTTTCTTCAGGTTTGTACTTGGGAGCGTTGGGAGTGAGCAGGAGGAGAAGAGCAGGCAGGCTCTGGGAAAGTGTGAAATTGGAAATGTCAGTAACAGCCATTCTGGGAAGAAAAAATGTAACAACCTCAGTGTAGCACATAGAGAAAAATGAAAATGGAGAAAATAGATGGGAGGAAGGATTGTTGTTGTCATCGTGCATCTCTTAACTGATGCTTCAGTTTCTCCAAATGAGGCTGCTGCAATAAGAGAATAGAAAGTTTTGTTCCCTTAATAGGTCACAACCGGCTAGATGGGACTGTGTTCCTTGCTCAGAGTCCTTCGAGTATTGGGCTAATTTTAGCACATTCTAAAATATTCTAGAACAATTTGTAGAATAATTTTTCAATGTATGTAACTAGATCATCAAAATTAGTATTTTCATTAAGAGTGAATTTAGCAATCTGTTTGGTGAACTATCTAATGCATGTTAGAGAAACTTCTTAAAAAATAAACAGCACTGTGGTTGATGTGTTCTGAGGATCATCTTTCCTACAAAGGCCTAGTAGATGATGGCTTTAGGTCTTGGTTACTGACAGAGTGACTTCCTCGCCAGGGACTGAAAAAGTAAAGTGGTTTCAGCTGCTAAACACTGCTTCCCAACTGGTGAATGAACAGAAGAATTGAGGAGGCATGTTTTAGATGAAGTCATCTTGAGTAAAAGACTTAAACACGCACACCCTGAATATCTTTGCTTTCTGCGTATTAAAATCTAGAGTTTTAAGAGAACATATGTGAAAAGTATATGTTACAGAGTAGTCATTATTTTTGTGATGTGCTCATAGCAAAGTGTAAAACAAAACCAAAAACCCCCCAAACAAACAAAACCCCAACCAAACACAAAAAAAAACCTCACCCAACCTTTTTCAGAATACTTCATTAACATTTCTTCAGAGACAGCTTCCTTGGTAATTTTTCCTGTTAATTTTCTGTTAATACCACTGATGTGTATGAGCTATATATATTTTTATATATCTTTGGCCTCTTCAGTCTGTTTTCCAGGCTTGATGTGTTGATCATCTTTTCTGTTTGGGGGTACAAATTGAATTTAGTTTTGCATTTAATATATTCTATGAAGAGTTTTTTTTATTTCTAGCTGAGTATGTAAACTTCTACGACAGATGTCAGGTGGGCTCCCAGAACACTTAGATTCAGTTCATGAGATATTAATTGTCCTGTCTGCCTGACGAATTTCAGCTAGGATTTAAACCAATTTCCTGCAAGGCTTGACTTGGTAGTCATTTGTTTTACTAGAATTTTCTGCTTGCACCTTAGATTTCTTTTATAAACCGTATATGCAAGGATGGCATTTAGAATATGCTGATTTAATTTGAAAAGAAATGAACAGAAGTCCCTGGAAGAGAACCGATGCTCGCTTTCCTCATCCGGAAGGTTGAAACTGTTTGGGCAATGCTATGAGACATCTGTGCCACTTGGGTAGCTGGTAGCTGATGAAGTTTAATGCAGGCAGGAGTAGTGCTAAAGAACTTGGAACTTGGTGATCGTTAAGGTCCCTTCTAACCCGAACCATTCTATGATTCTATTGAGTTCAGGAAGCATTTGCAAAGAAACAAATTTGAACCTTAGGGGTTGCATTCTGCCAGTGGAGCATCTTTTATTGCTGTAGCATTCTGTGCCTCTATCTTCTAAGCATGTTCTCGTCTAGGATTTTTTTTTTTTAACGTGTCCCCATCCAAGTTGCTTCTGTTTCACCAGTTTATCTCATTGTGTGCTACTCTTCCATGCGTCAGGCTCCTCTCTGTTCTAGTCAGACTTCTTATCTCCCTTCCCCTGGCCCAGGCAGCCAGCGCAGCGAGTGCTGATAGTAACGGTAGACACCTTTGTTCCTGTGTCTGGTTGTACTCTCTCTGAAATTTCAAAGAAATTTCTGCTCATCTTGTTTCCAGGAAATAACACATTTATATTTCTGGGTATCTTTGTGTGTGTGTGAGGTGGAACAACAGAGGATAGTAGATGCAGAAGCAGCCTAAATGAAACTCTGGTACTAAATCCTTTGAGTTTTTGCTGGTGTTCAGGGAAACCAAAGGGAATGGTTTCCCTACCAGTGCAGAGGACAACAGGTGGAAGATTTGGTACCCTCTCTTGGTGTCACTACTGTGTGGATGCTGGTCAGCTGGAAACAAATCTTACAAAAAATGATTTCTTACAGTGAAGTTTGTTCTCTTTGGCAGCATGAGGTGCGGCTGTGGTTATGGATTGGAGAAGGGAAAGACTAATTTTTGACAGCCACTGCTCTTCAGAGCTGTAGAATTTCATTGTAAAAAACTGTGTTTCAGAAGTGATTTAATTTTAAATGGTGATGACAATTGCCTTTTCTGTATTTTTTTCTGGAAGTGCAACCATCTTAATTTGAAGCAGCAAAATAACAGTTGCTGAAGTTGTGTGCTGATCTGTTCAGGGTTCATTCATCAAAACTTATGATACAGTTTGTAACAGGGAATAACATTTTTAATACAGATATGTTAGTGGATTACTTTCACTGGCTTTAGTAGCTCTTCAGTTACTGTGTTAGGTAGTGAATTACAGGATAATTTTCAGAAAATTTACTAAACTTAATCGGCAGGTTGTGGCGCGTGCTGTTTCCTTGCTACTGTCTAGTTCTTTGACCAAGAACATCTGCAGGAGCCGCTGTAACCTGCCCATTTCCTGACTGGTCACTATAATGCATCTTGTACATTAAAAATGAATATATATATGCAAACTGAGCTAATTCATTGATTCGTACATGTTTTTTGTTTCCAATGATATTACCTGTTCAAGTTTTGTGCCAAAGCAAAGTACTTAAAGTAGGGCATCTGAAGTAAATCAGACATTAAAATCTATATTAATTTTCATTTGAAACACTAGTGCAGTTGCTTGATGTAAAAAAGGATTGGAGGGGTATGTTTATCTAAGAATAAAATACAACAGTCTTATACAATATGCAATAGTCTTATAACCTATGTACAGGAAGGAAACTTTTTCTTAGATAATTAGAAAATGCTTTATAATCCCTCTTTATTCACTGTAAGTCACTGTATGAAACATTGAATGGTGATTGACTTGACTAGAAATTTCTCTGCAGACTTTTTCTGTTTTTGTGTAGGTTGTGTGGACAAAATAAGTGGTTGTATTTAGAGTTTACTATTGTTTTTTCATTATGCACATGGTTTCAAAGTGACACGTATTCAATTTAGTGTATATTTTTGCTAGAAATGGTGAAGAAAGTTTTAGTATAGCAAAAGTTTTAATCTGGAAGGCTTAAAAAGTATCCACCAGGAGGATAAGGATCTCTAATGGTTTTTGTCATATAACAGTAAATATTCAGTGTTCAATTATGACTTCTCAAAGTTGCTGCAAGGATGATTTTTTTTCCTAATGTTTTAGTAATAAATTTATCTTTTCTTGTAGATAAAATACAGAATTTGAATCAAGATAATGAGAAGAACAGTCATTTCATCTATGAGAATGCTGAAGACAGTAACAAAACTAATGCTGAAACTACAGACACTTCAGGATACAACATTGAAGCCAAGGTCGTGCCTGATTCTTGGGACTCCCACATTGGAAAACCAGCAGACTCTCCATCAGAAACATCTCAGACGAAGGGGCCATTAAGAACTCACTTGTATGAATGGGAGGATGAAACTGAAGACACCAGAACTGGAGAGTATATATTAGATTTTGACAATGAACATCTCTCAGAGATGAAGAGCAAGGATGAGGAGTGTGATAAAGAAGATGCTGAAAATCCAAAGGAAGCCATTAGCGAAGAACTTGTGCAAACTATTCCTAGGCCAAGCAACTGTAGGACATACTGTAGATCCAACAAAGCAAAATCACAGGGGGCAACAAATTTTGACAAGCTAATGGATGGCACTAGTCAGTCTTTATCCAAAGCAAACAATGAGTCAAATAATGATGGTCTGAACCCAGCAAGAAAAGTTTCTTTAAGTAGTGGGACCAGTTTTAGAGGGACTGTTGGACGGACTAGAGACTACACTGTTCTACATCCATCTTGCTTGTCAGTTTGTAATGTTACTATACAGGATACCATGGAACGAATCGATGAATTTACCACAGCAGCCCCTACTGACTTGGGAGAAGCTGGACGTTTAAGAAAAAAAGCAGACATTGCTACTACAAAAACTACAACCAGGTTTCGACCAAGCAATACCAAATCCAAAAAGGATGTCAAATTAGAATTTTTTGGGTTTGATGATCAAGATGAGGGAGGGGGAGATGAAGGCGCCTCCAGAAGTTCTGGGAGTTCCAATTACAAAATCAAGTACTTTGGGTTTGATGACTTGAGTGAAAGCGAGGATGAAGATGAAGAGTGGCAGGTAGCGGAAAGGAAAGCTAACAAAAAAAGAAGTAGAACTGCACCATCTTCTTCTCTACAGCCAACCTCTGAGAGCAATGAAAACTGTTCCCAGGATAGCCAGCTCAGTACTAATGCAGGTAAGCAGAATTCTTCTGGAATGCATACTTAACATTTAAATATAGTTGACCTTTATGTTTTGTTCTTTTTGCAGCATACCTAGAAGCTTGTTGAATAGTACTACTGATCTGGAAATGTAAAAGTTAAATTTGCTTATTTCTGCTGTGGTCCTGCCTGATGTTTCATAGCTGTCTTTATACCTTTCATCTTTTGCCGGGGGTTGAGTTTTTTTTCTTTTTGAGCAGAAGATTCTTAACCTTTTGGTGTGTTACACCAGAACTGGAGCTTACAGTACCTATGCCTGGAAGGCGTGTATCTTCCCACAGAAGCTCCACATCAACCTGAATTACAGACCTGATTGCAGGAATTTCAGTAGCTCTTAGAGATGTGGAATATCTTTTTCCTTTTTGTACTTTTGAACACGTTTGTAAACACTTTGGACCTTTCTCAAGTTCCATGTTATCTGACAATGCACAGCTTGAGGGAAAAGCTGTGGGGACGGGTGAAGCGGCAGTCGGATGACTGGCTTTGGGTGTGCCTCTGCATATTGAAGTATTTCTGCTTTTGCTTCCAATTTTCAGATATCTCCATCTTCTGCATAGGCAGTACGTGTATGTGTATACACACACACATATATATGTATGAGTAAAACTGTTCACACAGAATTTGCTGAGCGAGTTCCAGTGTTTGAGTGCCTTGAAAAATTAAACTTGCTTGGTGGTCAGCTGGGTCCCAGGTAGTAACTTTGGTCAAGGTTGAGGTGTGTTGGTGAAGAAGAAAAGGAATAATTTTGGTGAAAGGTTTCCTTTTGAAAAAGTCTAATGCCAAGGAATCGTGCATATTGGAATAAATATTTCAAAACACTGCTGCTGTCATAGGCAACTTTTTAGTCCTCTTGTTTTGGAGCATGAAGCCTGAGAAGCTTTTATCAAATCACTGAAATTGTTAAGTTTTTAAGACTTTGGCAACATGTATTCCATTGTGATGGGAAGGAGATAGGACTCAAGTCTAGCCTTGCAGATGTTGGAGAAGCTGGTTTTTCCTACGAGTAGCTTTGCTAATACAATCCAGAGATAAGATTTCATAAAAAAATGTTCATTTCTGTTCTAATTATAATGGTCTCTAAAACCAGAATTGTCTATAAGCCTTTTAATCAAAGGTACATGTAACTGCTAAGTTTCTCTGTAAATTCTAAAAAGGTCAGATTGATACTGATGTTGTATGGGAAGATTGTGTTTTCAAGCAAAAACCCCCTTGATTTGTTTTCATAAAATTTAGTCATGGTGAGACACATTCCAGCCTCATTGGAAAATGGATTTAACTTAAAGGGCCGCTTATGAAATACTCCATCTGAGTCTCTTTTTCTGACGAGTCTTTGTTCAGCCATTTATTCCAAGGGGAAAAAATTGCTTGTACAGTTAATGCAGCTGAAATGCTGACCCATCAAGTAATCCTTTCAGCTGCTGTCCTCTGGAGTCTCAAAATATCTACAGTTTGCATTCAGTGCTACGTTTACTAAGGGGGCATTATACTCAGAGATATCACAGATTATTTCTCTGAAATACTTTCCAAAGAGATTGCCATGGGACAAGTAGATGTAAACTTGTGTTTTGTTAGTTTCTTAATGCACTTCTCAGGTAAGAGGTCCCTCTTTGGGCCTCCGCTAAATCCAATGTTCTTGTGCGAGGCTGACAGGTAAGATGCCAGATTGCTTCTCTGAATTCCAGCCCCGGAAATTCCTAAGACTTATTTTGATGTTCTGTGCATAAAGAATGTTATATGGGATGTTCAGCTTTTCAAGAGATTTGATGCTTTCTGTTACAGTCTTATTGCCGTAATACTGATTTGGTTATTTACTAGCATCTAGGCCTCTTTTTGCGAAACATTTTAGAATCTTAGTATAAAATATCACGTGAAGATTTTCTATCTGAACTGGAAGTGGACTATTCCTTCCAGTCTAGTAGCTCACAGTTGAGGGCAATTAAGTTTAATAATACATATTTAACTATTTCTGCAAGTAAAATTTAAGGAAGCACTAAGGACTAGATGGGCAATATTGATACTGTAGGAAAAAATACAGGGTACATTCAACTTTGGTTAGACTGTCTTTCACTGAAGTGTCTTTTCTGTTGTTCACTTGGATGATAGGCTTGCCGGCTGAAATAGTTAAAGAAAACCCCAACGACAAACAAACAAATAAAAAAAAAACAACTCCAAACCTCCAGCTTTTTAATTCCTAGATGCTGTTCGCAGACTTTTCTTTTTAATGAAGGCGCTTCAGAACTTTATGAGCCTGAGATTTTCAGTTAAACTTTGAGATCTAGTTAAAGTTGCCATGGTTTTTGCCATTGCAATCTAAAACTCTCTCATGTTAGTCGGCATAGCAGCCTGGTGAGGCAAAAGCCCCTTTTGCTCCTGAGCCTCCCAGCTGTAGTCTGCCAGAATATCAGGGGCTGAAACTACTGATGAGACTTCACTAGATCTGAAACTGTACCTGTATCATTTCACTAGCCAGAATACGGGATGGCTCTAGTAAAGAGAAGCTTCTAATACCAGAGGAAAATTACTTAATTACTTGACTATATTAATCAGTGGACAAAGAATCACAGAATGGTGGGGGTTGGAAGGGACCTTCAGAGATCATCTAGTCCAACCCCGCTGCTAAAGCAGGTTCACTCAGAGCAGGTTGCACAGAACTGTGTCTAGGTGAGTTTTGAATATGTCCAGAGAAGGAGACTCTACAATCTCTCTGTGCAGCCTGTTCCAGTGCTCTACCACCCTCAAAGTTAAGCAGTTTTTCCATGTGTTCAGGGGGAACTTCCTGTGTTTCTGCTTGTGTCTGTTGCCCCTTGTCCTGTCACCAGGCACTGCTGAAAAGAGCCTGATGCCATCCTCTTGACACCTGCCTTTTAGATATTTATAAGCATTGATGAGATCCCCTCTGTCTTCTCCAGGCTAAACAGACTGTCCTAATAAGAGAGATACTCCAGTCCCTTGATCATCTCTATAGCCCTCCACTGGTCTCTCTACAGTAGTTCCTTGTCTGTCTTTTTCTTGCATCTACATTTCCTGAGCTTGCCTATGAGGATATTATGGGAGACAGTGTCAAAAGCCTTGCTTAACTCCATTAGGACAATGTCCACTGCTCTCCCCTCATCTACCCAGCCAGTTGTACCAGGCTGGTACAGAAGGCTACCAGATAGGTCAAGCATCATTTCCCCTTGGTGAGTCCATGTTGATCACTCCTGAATACCTTTTCCTTCACAAGCTCAGAGATGACATCCAGAATGAGCTGTTCCATCACCTTTCCAGGGATAGAGGTGAGGCTCACCAGCCTGTAGTTCCTGCATCTTCCTTCTTGCCCTTTTTGAAGACTGGAGTGACATTGGCTTTCCTCCAGTCCTCAGGCACCTCGCCTATTCTCCATGACTTTTCAAATATGATGGAGAGCAGCTTCTCAGTATCATCTACCAGTTCCCTCAGCACTCTTTGGTGCATCCAGTCAAGGCCCACAGATCCATAGGTGTCAACTTTGCTTAAATGATATCTAACTCCGTCATCCTTGACCAAGGTCTTCCTTTCTCCAGGCTCTCTCTCTTACCTCCAGGGTATGGGATTCCTGAGTCTTGTCCTTAGCAGTAAAGGCTGAAGCATTCAGTAACTCTGCCTTCTCTGTGTCCTCCATCACTAGGGCGCCCACCTCGTTCAGCAGCAGGCCCCTGTTTTCCCTAGTCTTTTGCTATTGATGTACTTGAAGAAGCCTTTCATACTGTCCTTGACATCCCTTGCCAGGTTTAATTCCAGGTGGGCCTTAGCCATCCTCGTTGCATCCTTCATACTATGACAACATTCCTATATTCCTCCTAAGTGGCCAGTCTCTGTTTCCACATTCTGTAAACTTCCTTCTTCCATTGGAGTTTTTCCAGAAGCTTCCTGTGCATCCATGCGTTTCTCCTGCCTCCTTTGCTTGTCTCCTAGGGATGCACCGAAGAAGAGTAAGACTTGGTCAAAAACAACTTCAGGCTTCAGTTTTGAAGAGAAAACCTGTATCTTAGGGATGGTGGTGTACTTCTGGAAGTAACTCTTATCAGTTTGTTTCTTTCTAAAGATCCTGCCATGGTTGCCAGTGGTTCTAATATATTTAACTTCTGAACTTGTAGTCTCAGAATCCTTTATTCACCTAGGACTATGTTAATGCTTGTTTCACTACATTTCATTCTGGCCAATGACAATAAAATTATTACAGACAGTGACAGGCATTAAAAAAAAAAAAAAACACTAAAATTAAGCATTTCTGTATCTCATACAGGTTGACATAAAGAGGATAGAGTAGTTGCCCTGAAACCTTCTGCTAAAGGAAGGTACGGAGATCTGTCCTCTCTAAAATCCATATTTTTATTTGGTTCACCACCTCCTTCACTATATATGTATCTCATAAGCAGTATAGTAATGATGAGCTATAGTATTCTTGATGTAAATGATAGTAGCAGTTATCCTGCTATTGTAAGTATTGAAGCTTAGCCTTTTGCTTTGTAAATAAGTTGTAATACACAATTTAACCTTTGTGTCATGCATTCATTTTCCTTTCAGTGATCAAGATGAGATTGCTATAATCTTTTTGTATAATATAATAGCATTTGTATATCAGCATCTAGCGCCAGTTCATTTCTGATGAGCAAACTTGCCCTATTTTTTTTTTCTTCCTTTGCATCTCATCAAAAACTGAATCACCTTAATTGGGTAAATATTTTTAGCCAGCTAAGAGTACCTCAGAGTCCTCAAAGGCAGAGTCCTGTTTGGACTTCAAAATCTGTTGCAGAATTATCCTCAGGCACTAAAACAAAACTGGGTTGTTTTTCCCCAGGAAATTCGCTGCGGTGTTGCCTTTTAGTTGGTCTTTGAACATCTTTACAAGTTTAGCTGAGACAGGCAAATTATCTCAAAGATTATAAACGCCTTGAAAATGGTTGGATGGAGGAGAAAAGGCTGTACATGCTCCCATGTTAAGGAAAAGGTCAATACACTCGTTTTTTCCTATGAACGGGGGAAAAAACGTCCGTATGAGAGAGAGCCAGTGGAAAACAAGCTTCCTTAGTGTCACTGCTTACCAAACTGCTCCTGTCTCTGCCTGCCTCAGTTAGTAGTAACAAAAGACTTCACCGCGTCCTGCGTAGTTCAGATTTGAAAATCTGGTAGGAAATGGGTGCAGAGTGCTTTCACGATACCTAGAAGGCCTCAAGGAGCATTGTTCAAATGAACACGTTCCAGATAATCTTATGAAACTAATCATAAAAATGTTTGATATGGCAGCAACATCAAAAAATGCAAAATTATCCTATTGTAAGTAGGAGCTGGAACATTTTTATCGAGAATTTTCTTTGAATTTAAAATTACCTAATTTAAATGAGATAGTTCAGGATCACATAGGTGTAGAACTCAAACAAAGAAACGTAGATGATTTAAAAATGTCTTAGTTGATATGGAACACTATTAATAGTTACTAACTACAATACCGGCTCCAAGTCTTAGCACAAGGCACCACTGTGGTGGTGTGGTGGGTGAAAACACATCCTGCATTTCTGGAGTGACTTCACAGTTGTAATTACTGTAGTCAAGTGAGTTACTTTTTAGCTTTTAATCTACAATAGGAAGGTCCAGTTCTGTTGGTCTGGCTTCCTTTAGGAATTGCATTCAGGGCCTGGCTTTTTCAGAAGTATTTCAGGATTTGCAAGGATGTGTATGAGAGCAATTTGATTTGACTGCTTTAATTGGTAAGTTCCAGCAAAGAACTGAGTTGACTTATGTATAGATTTGGAAGTAGTTTTGCTTTATTTGGATTAATGAGAATTGGTCTATAATATTTTTTTCTCTGTTAGACTTATTTTATCTTCTAAAGTTGGTTATTTTCAGAAGGATTGTTCTTGTTGTATTCTTAAGCTCCTGTGCTGACATCACACAACTAAACTGAAAACCAGTGGGCTGGCATGCAAGAGACTGGTTCCAGTAGGTGCCGTGCAGTGGGCATCCTGCCTGCCCTGGTGCTGCCAAGCTCATTGAAGTTTACTGCAATTTTAAGAAACTTTTAAACCTTATTTCAAAAGTACTTATATCCCCCAGTCTAGAGAAGTTTTGTGTCCTTGCAAGTGCCGTTAGAAATTTGCTTGCCTGATTTGCTTTTGATTTCCTCCTTACCCAGGTGCTTGAACGGTGCTGTGTACTGATGTGAGTGCTCTTGGGATTAGAGTAACCGACCCAACCTGCTTGCATTTTTTTGCAGTGCAGTTTCCAAATAGCAGCAGCTTCTCTGGAATAGATCGGTTTTCTATACTGTTTATCAGATGAAACAGTGCTTATCTGTGCCTGTCTTTATTTCCATCTTGAAATTTATGGTAACTTCTGGTTTGTGCCAAGTGTAAGAATGTAAGCTGATCTCCAAGGGATAATGCTTCAAACGCAACACAAATTTAAAGGAAAAAAAAAATAGGACAAGAATTTAATTAGATCAGTGAATTGCAGTTTTACAGGCCAAAACTGAGTACTGGAACTACCGGTAAAGCAAGTATTGAGTACGTTGAAAGGCTATTTCAGTGGTTCCTTCTAGCTGGCTCCTTTCTGAGCTGATGACCTTATTATTTTTTTAAATACTGTTTATAGCAGAATAAGCAAGTTTGAACAGGCTGCCTTCATAAGAAGTGAAGTAGGATCAATTCTTTGGTCCTGTAGTTGAAGTGGGAAGTATTCTTCTTCTAAATCTCTTAATCTCACACTTCTGAAGAGCCCTATCTGATGTTTAATTCATCTGCTGCTCAGACGTGTCGCAGTAAGCCATAAGTAAGCACGTATAAAAGGTCACCCGGGATTCACAGGAGTCCAGAATGGGAAATAACAACTTGAAGCTTACACAACGGGCAAGAGGTTCTATAATAATTATGACCCTGTACCTTGTAATGTACCTTCTATGTGTTATGACAGTCCAGTCAGTAAACCTGAGCTCCATCCAGGTCTGTGTTTTGCTTTTTAAAGCTGTTTTTTCTGATGAAGGTTGTTTAATATATATATATATATATATAACTTCAGAAGCTATACATGTGGAAATGTCAGATGCAAGATACACTCTAGCAGTTCAACAGCTTTCAGTATGGTTGTTTCATGTCTATATTTACCTTTTACAGATCTTCTGGAGTTTTCAGAGGATGCATCTGGTGTCCCTGAAGGCAATAAGAAATCCACAAATAAACAAGGTGATAAATCTAAGGAAAACACCAGAAAGATTTTTAGTGGGCCAAAGAGGGTGAGTAATAATACTGAGACCAAGACAAAGGTCTTACCAATTCCGAAGTGTTAATTAAAATGTTTCTTCCTATAAATATTAAAAGGGCTTTTGTCCTAGGTTTTATCTGTGCTTGGGATACTTTGTTGGTTTTTAAGGTTGTATCTGGAAAAGAAAAACCTTCAAGTGCAAAATTTTAATATTGATTATTGGGAATTTTACTTTTCAGTTGCAGGTCTGGGGTTGTACAATGGGTAACATGCAGCCTAGACGCATTCCCTTCTAGATGATTGTTAAAGAAAAGCACCATTAAATGCTGTGTGGGTTGTTTTTTGATTTTATCTTTCTTCACTCTCCTAAGAAAGATCTATCATATTATAGGATTGAACCTTTCTGAAAGCTTCAAATTTGGCATTGGTATGGTCTTTGTAAGCACAAGTGCCTTTATACCACGTGGAAGAATGAGATTTTCTTTTAGTGAAAAAAGTAATCCCCGATCCCATCCCCATATATCCAAACTGTAGTATTCAGTATGAATTTACCCTTTCATACTGTGAATGGAGCATATTCATTTTGTTGATGCTACGTGTGGTTTATCTTACTTGTTGGATACTTGGTATTTTGAGGCTTTAAAAAATGTGCATACAGCAAAAAATGTTTAGCTATTAGGCGAATATTTGCAGTAGTGGGATCCATGTAATCTCCATTAAATGAAGCTTTTTTTATGTGATTGTCCAAGACAGTAATTTCTAATGCTTAAGGCCTTTTCATATGTTTTTTGTGTAGCACATTCCTGTAGTCTGGTGAAGGGAGTAGCTGTCTCTCCATTGTTGCAGACTAGAACTGGTATAATAGGAGAAAGAGGGAACTGGAGAGGGAAATGTGCGTGCATTTCTCCTTTCCCTGTGAGTTCCCTAAGTTTTGCAAGACCTGCCAGTTGCATGTTATAACAGAAGCTCTCTTTTCTATGTGCTCAGCAGTCTGATAGTTCTAAGAATTATTTTTTGAAAATTAATTTTCTTTTTATTTTCCCTAATGAATTATTAAATCTCATTCTAAAAAAAAGTAGATAATTACTTGTGTCATGTGATAGTTTCACTTGAAGTAATTTTTAAGGGTTTTTTTTTTTAGTCTTCCAGAACCAGAAGATTTATTTTCTCCCCAGCTGTGTTGATGTGTAATCATTTTCCATTTAAGAATGTGGATTTGTGGGTGGAGGAAGCAGGGCAAATTTGTTTCATTTCTGAAAACACGCAAGGGAACATTTCCATTTGGGGGGAACACGTGACCAATAAGTAGTGTCAGTTGTGATGCCCTTTTTAAAAGAAGTATCACTTCCTGTTGCTTCGTGACTTTGGGCAGAATGGGGTCCTCTTGGCTGCGAACTCCTGCCTCTAGAGTTTGCCGTTGGGCTATCGATAAGTGAGAAGGGTCTTATCAGAACTCAAATACTATTTCTTGAGAGTTCCTCAGCTTTTGCTGATTAAATAACTTTTAAAAAAAAAAAAAATCAGCTTCCTGTCAGTGAACGTGTTACAGTAGATAGAGCAACGGAAGTACAGGGTATGTAAATTTAATGGTGCCTTTTTTGCTGTATTTTTAAGCAGCATAAAACAGCTGTGGGTGTTCTGGTAAATGTGGAATATATTTTTCATGTTTAAATATTTTTATGCTTCAAATACTATTCTGTAATAGCACTTTAAGTGTTTATGATTTAATTTTTATTCTTTAAATACTTGAGGGTTTCTAGAAAAACTTTTAATTAATTTTTAATGTATATATCGTGCAATTATGTGGAAAAAACCCTACAGCAATATCATCCTGTATAAGAGAAAATGGTTTCAACTCTAGAAGATTCTCAGTCAGGAATAAACTTAATTCAAGTGGGAAAGGTGAGAATTAAGCAGCGTTTTTGACCCCTTAGTGATATAATGCAGTTAGAAGTAGAAATTGCAATTCACATTTCAAACTTTAATGTTCTCTAATCATATTGCTGCTACATGGAGTTACTAAAAAAGCTTGTAAAGCTTGTTTTGATGGTAATTAGAGACACTGTAATTATCTCCTAAACTATAGATAGAGACTCTTAATTCTAGTTGAATCTTAAGGGAATTTTCATTCTAGGAATGAAAAAAACCCTAAAAGTATTAATTTGGCCATAACTAAATTATCTGAAAAAATAATAATAAAAATACATCTGTGAAACTTCTCTGTCTCATCACCTTTTTTTTTTCGTGTAGAAACTAGCAGATGTATTATTAATTATTTTCTGCTAGATGGTGATGTTAGAGGTATGGTGCTTGGCATCCCACTGAGCTGAAAAGCAAACAGCTCTGTTTCTCAGGAAGCAACAGGTGGTATTGTTAAACTTCAGGAGATCAGAGCTGAAGTATTTTTTCTAGTCCATGCTCAGCGGGACTCTGGCCCATGTTTGTGCTTTTGAAACCTGACCATTGTACTCTAATGGTAAAGTCCAGTTCGTGAAACATAGAGCATATGTGTAATAAAAGATGACAGACATTGAGTTAGTGAATAACAGTGTTTCTAAAAACTGCTTTGAACATAAGGAGTCTCACTGAAATCACTGACTATTCACACACGTAATAATGAGTATAAAATTTGCAGTAGCATGTACATGATGATAGGTATGTAAAGGCTCAACCAGAATTCTGCTTTTAAGTGAAATAAATCTCTTTATCCTGAGCCTGAGTTACAGGGGGAATATTATGTTCCGTAGCAACATAATTATGTACTTACAGTACATAAATATTGGCATTACTTGACTTGCAAATTATGGGTGTGAAGCATACAAGAGTAACATCTGCAAAAGTTTGTTTGCAGCTGTTTACAATTTTAATTCAACTGGTTCAGTAACTCATGCTCTAGCACGTAGGTTGGGGACTCTGGGGCTGCAGTATGCCCACCTGCTTAGTTTGAGCTTAGTTTCTCTTCTGCAGATGAAACTAATTCTCAATCATCATGTAAAAAAGTGTTAAGGTATGCAAGAACTTTTTTGTTGCTATGGTCCAAATCTGCTTAGAATAAAGGCTTGAAAATAGAGACCATAAAAATTATTTCCTCAGATTTTTTGATCCTGCTACTCGCACCACAGATTTGGCTAGAGTCAGCAGGTGAGAAGAATCAGTTTTTTGTAGGAATGTTCTGGAACAAGGTCCTAGTGGTCTTATACAAACGATGTATGACTCTAAATAGGAACCTGGGAAAATAAAACCTTCTTATAAATGTAAGATAAAGAGAACTAGCCTATCCCCAAACTTAGTCTTTTGATTGATCAGTCCTAGAAGTTGATGACCAGTTGATGCCTGGTATTTTGTGCCAGATCTGTACTGTCAGTTCAGTGTTTCTGTTGTCCAGCGTGTCATTAAGGACCACCAGATCCTCTGAACTGCAAATTATCTGGGAGGGCCCTCTGCTCTTGAGCTCAAAATGTATCCTAGTGACCTGCAACTCTATGCTGATCATGGTTCTGCCTGTGGCCATAGGAAGCCAGCCTAGACAAGGTGAATACTGATTACCTTGGAATACTCTACGGTAAGAATGCAAATAGAGTTGCAAATTGTAATTAAAAGGCATGAGAGCCTTTCAGCTTGAAGGGCCAGGGAGAGGGGGAAGACTATAATATTTCTGTTAGTGCTCTTCAGTGCTGCTAAGGCATATGGGAGGACTTAACTGTGTTGTGTGAAGTGGGACAAAGGAGGTATAATAAGAAAAAGCACTGACTCTTTCAAGTTAGACATAACCCAGAAGCAGTCTCCATGTTCTGTTTTTTCAATGTGGCATGAGATTTCAAGGTATTAAATGAGTGCTATATGAGGGTTATTTTCTTTTCGGTGCCTTAGAATAGGTGAACTTTAGAAACAAGTAATTTCTTAGATGTTGATATTTTTTCCACAGAGTATATCTCATAAAGTTTCCATGCTAGTATTGACTGAATGCAATTTAGCACCTATAAAAGACCGACATTTTCTTGAGAGGATAAAACATGCACTTTTTATGATTGGTAACATGAGGAAGAAAGTACTGACTGAATGGACAGTCCACATTGGTGATTTCATGGACCTATTGTTCAAACTCAAACCCAACCTGAATACTAGTCTATTGCTTAGTGACTTCTGACTTAAGTTAAAATTCATGCATTTCCCTTAACTACTCACTTTCGCAATGAAAATTGAATATTTAAACCAAATTTAAACTAGTTTAAATATTTTTTTTCTTGTTCTCTTATCTTGTGATGTCTGGAGAAGTTTCTCTAGACTCGCTTGTTGAGGTCCTAGCTCTAGAAAACCTGTCCGTTTTGTGACTCCCTATACTACAATTTCCCCACATGTGCACAGTGAACAGGAAGAAGAACATTACACCAGTGTGTTGGGTTTTTTTTCTCTTGTCGTGCACACATCAGGTTGTAGAGGAAAAGGTATGGGAAAACCTCTTGGTCACTAACTTGTTTATTATGGCATTTCATTTGTACCACTCGCTCAAATAGTGGGCCACAGAGTTTACGGTGCAAAGTACTTTCCTTGTTTTTAAGTGTCATTGCTTGAAAGCTATTCCACTAGTGTGGAGTGCGTTTGTGAGGAAAAGCTGACATCTTACATTATGCATTAAAAAAATAGCAACAACAAACAAAAAAACCACAACCAAACCCCCTCCAAACCCAACAAAACCCAGCCTCCTGCAAGGACTGGTCTTGCCTGAAAAAGACAAAAAGTACTGACAGAAGGATCTGGTGAAACTGCCTTCGCTCTCCTTTTGCTCCACCTGCTCGCTCCCGTTTTCTCGCTCCTTCAGTTTCCCAAGGCTGTATATCGAGCTAAATGGAGGAGCCATCTGTCTTTTAAAAAAACCAACCCCCTAAAAGGAAACATTTAACATAAATCTCAGTCTGGGTTCACTGGGAGACTGTAAACAATTGTATGCACTCAGTGCAGGGAACCAAAGAAGAGAGATTAAGTCGTCTTAACCTGGTTAAGTCAACATTGCAACTGAGAAATGCTCACTAAACAAGGCGGCGTTAGCAGGATTACATGCATTACTTTGATCAAATGACGTTAATAGAGTTAGTCCTGACAGTAGTGTTGAATACATGGATAAAATCATTTCTGAATTCAGACGTGGCTTGGCCAACAGACTGCTGCTGAACTCTGTATCAGAGTTAAAAACTTGATCCAGTCATAACCTTGTAACTGTTTATTGCTTTTCACATTTTATTAACCTTTTATGAATAACTGCTGTGTTTTGTGCCCAACAAGCTACAGAACTGTGTGCAGGATTTCAAAATGTGGGGTTTGGACGGATCAGTTGGAAGGATGAGTTTAATTACTGCTGTGTGAAGAGCACTAATTTCCAGTTATCAACTGCTGAACTAGCAAAAAAAAAGAAAGAAATCAACTTTTTTTTTCTTCTGTGTGACCTCAGTTTAATCTGCAACTGGTCTATACTTAATTATTTAATTGCATCTTTCTTGTCCTGTAGGCAGGTTTTTTTTCCACGAGTAGGTTGTTTTCATTGAGTTGCCATTTTCCTGTTACAAATTTTAGGTGCTGAGAAACTGTCAATCCTTGAAAATAAAGCTTACGTGTGATCCTGTTGTTCCTGATAGGATTTGCTGTAACACGACTTTAAGGGTATAACCTGTGAGATCCTTTACAGGTTGGTGTGAGCTTTTTCCACTGGTGCTTCACGCTGACTGGAAGAAGCTATAAATAACAGCCTGAAACAAATGCTGTGTCTAAGTTTACTTGAATTCCAAGATGAAATACTTGTACCTGATCTTTAAAAGTGTTTTGAAATTGAAGAAGTACAAACCCAAGCATGGCTCCTAGTTTGACGGAGTAATCTTACAGCTAATATGACCATGACGTGTGCGTGGGAGGGGAAAGAAACTAGGCTGTGCTCTTATCTGTAGTTTTCCACTTACCTTGTATTATACTTCACAGTAGATGTTTATCAAAGACATCCTGCAAGTAACATTTCTTTTTGCTTGCCTGCACGAGTCTGCATTTCCCCAGCTTATATTTTTATTTTAATTTATTTTTTTTTTAGATTTAACGTATGTAAAGATTAATCTATTTCAAGTGCACAACCTCTGACAGCTTTGGTTAATAATTTTTCTGTAGCTTATTTTAAGTAAATGGTCTTGGAAAAGCAGCAGTGGAAGTGTAAGTCTAAAGCGTTGCTCTATCAGTCATAGCCCTCTCCATACATTTAATGGTAGGATTGGAGTAGACTGGTCAAGACTAATTTTAAAAAGAACTGTTTGTCTTTTATCTTGCATAATATTTAGGAAAAGTGTCCTACCAAAAGAACAAACAGTTATAACAAAGCTTTTTTTTCAGTGAAACTGCTGATGCTGCACACACCGAGCTGCTATTTGCATCCTGATTTAGGATGCCTTTTTTTTTTTTTTTTAATAGATAAGATGATTTGTTCACATTTGCTATTTTGACTCTGAGGAGTTGAGCTGAGTTTCGACAATCAAAATATTCTGTGAGATCTCTGGCTTGTATCGGTTTAGCACTAAGCCAGGAGTCTGTTTCATCAGTGCTTTGACAAACAGTGGTGGTCAGATCTGACAACCTGTGACAGCATGTTGCTGCTTCTGCAGTGCATTCCTTTCATTTACTGGTTGGTGCTTCTGGCACGTGATCTGCCCAGTCCTGAACTGAAGTGGGTTTTGTGGTTTTTTTTGTCCAAAAACTATTTGTTGGAATGTTGCACAAGAGATGAGTTGTTCTAAGTGCTAACCAATTATAAACAGCGTGTATGTTTTAAGCAGCTTTCATATTGCTGGAAGAAAAATGAATTTTAAAAAAAGGTAAAAGGTGATAAAAGGTAAGAATAAATCTGTTTCTTAAAGAGTAGATATGTTAAAAACCAAAATTTCCTATTGATACAATTATTTGCCTTACCCTTTGCAAACTCAAGTGCTTGAGTAAGCATATTTATTTAATACTGGCTCCCTAGTGCTTACCTTTTAGGGATATTTTTTTTCCTTCTATTATTACTGTAAATAGACCAAAATGTTTTCTTAATTTTTAAGTTAGTAAACAGGATACTAATCAGGACTGGCAGATTTTTAGATTAGTTACCTAATTTGAAGAATGAAGTAGCCCCTTGTAATTTTATTGAATTGATTTGGGAACGTAACACTTCGAAGCCATCTCAGAGTGAAAGCAAATGCCTAGACTTGGTCTGTTAGCTTCAAGATAATAGTTTGATGCTGATCAAAATTATTTTCTTCCCACTCCTTCATGTTAAAGCGTGGTGAAGAAGGGTGTGTTCTGATAGATAATGAGCTGAGATCCTTCCACCTGGTGAAACTGCTTCCTCATCTGCCCTGTATGTGACTGTTGGGTAGATCTGTGGTAGCAGCGTTACTGGAAGTGCCTTTCTTTTCCTATGCAGCGACAAGAAAGATGTTACCGCTTGAGCCATAGCTTTGTGCTGAGAAAGGTAGGGATGGGAAGTGCAACGTGAGGGTAACAGGCTGAGTCCTCATAGAGGCAAGAGGAACAAATGAAAAATAAGCACGGAAATCCTCCCTGTGTGTGTATTCACACTTTTCAGCAAGTAGAGAAATCCAGTTGAATGGAAAATGTTTAATGTCACAGTGGAAACTTTGTGTTTTATACTTCAATCTCCTACTGGTATTAACTCTTAGGTAAGAAGCAAAGATGCATTAAAACATTTTTGAAAACAGATTCTGTCTTGCATCTTTGCATTCCCCCCTTTCAGTAATTAGGTAATGCAGGATAACTGTGTAGGGTAAATGTTACATTGCACAAGGCCTAATCCTGTAGAAAGCTCTAAAACAGGAAAAAAACACTCAGATTAAAATACACCAGTTTCATTTCCCAGTGGCAGCTTAATTTATATGCACATCAATATGCAAAAATTGTCTTCACAGCTCCCATGTACTGTATGAGCGTGGTCGGTTCACTCAGCTCTGTCTGTGCCTTTATGTGCTTTAGATAATCGTGTGATGCAATGCGAGCACATCTTGAGGGTGAAGCAGTTGGTGTTGAGAGCCCAGTGTCCCCATTATACTCATCTAGAGATTTTTACTTTGAATTAGCTGTATTCTGATCGGCTTTAGGGAGTGCCCAGGAACAGCTGGCGTGAGGTAGGTGCTTGCTGAAAGAGCATCTCCAAGTTTAGTTTCGTTGGAAAGGAATCAGGTAAGCATCCTCAGAGTCTTGGTGGTGGCAAACCATGATGTATTAACTGAGGACATTTGGGGAGATTTCTTTGAAATATGTTTTACTGATCCAAATGGAAACGCTTCTGTGGGTGTGCATGCACATGTACCCCAACCATATGACCTCTGGAATTTCATTGCTGTTGCAGTCTTGTAAGGCTTTCTTGTTAGTAGGTTGATACACTTTGAGTAGATTAGGATTAATGGGGGGCTGGGAGGCGGGTGTGTGTATGTCTGTGCCTTCCTGTAGCAACAAAGAGGGCAAGATTTTTGGTCTAACAATTTTTACAAGAATGGGTTTGTGCCACTACAGTTGCTTGCAAGTAGATGCAGGTTTTTCTCTTCTCTTGTCTGAAGTGATATGTTTCCAGTGTTGCAGTGATATAAGCTATTGTACCCTGTCCCTTTTAATTAGGTTTACCGTAGGTTTCAGGCCAAATTAGTAACCATAACCATATGGCTTCTGCTTCTGAGCTGACTGGTTTTGAGTACACTCAGTATAAGCAGCATACAGAACAGCATTGGCTTTTTCAGTTAAAGAATGAATCTGATGTTTATCAAACCATCCTGTTTCTTCAAGTTAAATTTTCACGTTTCGCTTGAGTGTTTGACCGTCGTCTTGTTCTGCCCTATAGGCCTTCTTTTGAGCTTTGAGGAAGAAAATACATTTTGCAGTACTTCAGAAATCTGATGCAAGAAGAGCTTCAGTGACATTTTTTTGCCCCCTGCTCATTGTGTTATCTGCTGCTGATACTCTCCAACCTTGTCTGACTAACAACGCGTAGTTATCTAGCGATGTGCAGGCATGATGGTTTAGGCATGATGGTTTTTGAGCACTGCATTAAATGGTATAGCAGCTCACGATTAAGTGGTCTGTGGCACCCAGAGGTGATTTATTGAAACTAATCTGCCAGCGTGGTCCAAATAATGGAGATTTGCTTCACATTTTGAACACTGAATAAATGACTTTTTTTCCTTCTGTTTTTTTTTAACTGCTGTCTTATCTGAAGTCCAAATTAATTTTTGTTGGTGTTACATACACATGGCTGAGCCTGTGCCAAGTTGGTATTCCGTCTTACTGTTTTAAAGCGTAATTTCTTTTTCTGTGCTCTGAATGGGTGTTCATTCCTTCCCTTTTCAAAAGAAACTGTCCATTATGAATCGTTCTGTACTGCATAACCTATTTGCTATCTTTGTTCTGTTCAAAGACAGACATGCAGGACAGAGTAGTACCCTTAATGATGATGAATACTGAGTGGTAAATAAACCTATATTTTGGTTTATTGGCCTTTTTTTTTGGAACTTGTAGTTTAGACAATCATCTGGCATGCATTCTTAACGAATGCCCTTCAGATATAAATAATGCATTTATCAGGGTAGCTGTTAAATATGGGGTTTGGGTTTTCTTTTGCCATTGTCTTCTACCTTGGAAAGTGTTCTTGCCTGCAAATAGCTGCTGTCTTTCTTGTTTTGCTAGTATTTTCAGCATGACTCACGTCCCTGGCTCTTATTTTCTGCTATTCTTGTATCTGTGAATGGCAGGCAGTGCTGCATCAGTATGTGCAGAGTGCCAGCTCTTGAAAATTTCAGCTCTGAGGCTTTCAGGGATGGGAGGTTAAGCATGACCCATAGTTTATGCCATTTGGAGATGATCTTATGAAACTGACAGCCCTGTGCATTTTGTAAAATCCCTGGCATTCCTTCTGGTTTTGCATCTCAGTTCACCCTTCAGAACCACACGTGGAGTCCCACAGTACAATACGCTTTATAGCCTCACTGGAATATTTGCTCTCTTTCAGACATCTATCTGTGCATAAACAGCTGTCAGTTTTATACATGTGAAAAAAGGAAACTCTTCTGCAGAAGCTCTTACAGCTGATTAATATTGCAGAACTTATTTGCCTTAAGAACACAGGATTCAAAAGAATGATGTACTTCCATCTTGCACCTATTCAAAGTTAATCTTGAGAGGAAGAATTCTTAAAGGAAAGTCTGCATTATTTGAATAATTGTAAGGTTGTCTTGTCTTTAAGGGAAAGTAAGTTTCTTAAATTACTGCTGCTTAAATATCACCATTGCTTCTGCAGGGAAACTTGTTATCAAAAGCATGAGTTGCCTAAAAAAAAACACACCAAAACCAACCAACCAAACAAACCCATTTGCTTTTGTGATCCAGCCCTTCTGAAAAGTCTTTGTTCACTAGCATTCATTTGATCTTTGAGACTTTTCCTGGCTTCGGTTCTGTCACACAGTAATCTAAAGCAAGTCTACGTGGTGCTTACTGATTGATCAGTATTAGTGCAGTTTCTCTCCAATTGTTTTGGAAATTCATCTTCATTTTGTGTGACAAGGGAAAAATGTGAATGTTGCTTTAAGAAGTGGTTGTAAAGGAAGGATGTATTTGCCATGTCCATGTGGGTTGTAAGAAAGGCTCCAAAGTCTCTGCCTGATGTGGTAGAACTGATTAGAAAATATTTCTTTGGAAAGCAGTGTTGGATTTTTGCAGGTGTGTTTGGTGGCAGAGCTGCGTGCCATCAGTGTGAGACAGGACACTGCACCAGACGGTAGGGATGCTGGGGAGCAGTGCTCGCTGTCTAATGAAGTATTACTGGGAAAGCATGGAATCACAGGTGAAATTACTTTGGTTGAAAAGTGGAAGATACTGCAAGGAATAGTGGCTAAAACTAACCTTCCATAGGTATCTGAGGTTTTAAAGAATTACCATTTTCAGTTACAGTTTGGATTCTGTTACAAGAGAGCTATTAAATGAAGATGTCCTCGTTTCTCAAAACGGCAATTTATTGGTGGCATTACTTGATTTCTTACATAAAATGTGTTTTTCTTCTATACTGCATTGGTAGTGCCAAAGCCTTGTAGTGCCTTGTCACAAAACATTTCGGGATGCCCTAGCTTTTGATTTGGTAACGTATCAAGGAAAATCAGGGAAGAAAAGCCCATTTTTGATGAGCTAGAAGGATAAGAAGGATGCCATCTTTGACTCGGGAAGCCTCTGAGCTGTCAGAACACCCAGGTGGGGCACAGGCAGAGGCTTTCTGTACCAGGGCAGCGAGTGTGGCGTGCCCTTCCCTCCAACTTGATAAAAATGGGAGCGCTGCAGCAGCAGCAGAGCCTGCCTTGGTCTGTGCCCCCGTTTTCTGTGTCGAGCTGAGAGAAGGGCATCAGTCTCGGATGCTGTTGTGTGAGTTGCAGCTCCCCGCAGCATCTCCCCGCTGGATGCTGTTGCAGAGACCTGAAAAGCTTCTGCGCAGCATCTAGTTCCCAGACGGGAAATTCAGGCGCATTTATGTATTTGTATCCTTTAAGCAGGGATAGAATGCTATTTGAGAGTATAACCGAGTCTAGGACTATTTATAAAGAATATCCCCTGTTAATAGGACTTCTGGCAGCTGTAATGTAGTACACTGCTGTCAGAATTGTAGTGGTTAAGCTTCCCTGCAAGGTTAAGAAGAATTATGCATCAGCTGAAACTGATACTAAATATATGCTGTACTTTCACGCTGGTTAATTGGCACAGTGAGTTATTTCCTTGAATTATCCTGTATGTCATGATATGGCACCCAGAAACTTACACCTTCTCTTCCCAATCTTAAGTATGTGCTGAGATAATTTTTGGAACAGTTATGAGTAATTCATGGGAAAAAAAAAAAAAGAGTGTCTAGAAAATATTCAGTGGTTCTTTTCCGTCATAGACATTTGTGAAACATTGTCTCTTTCATGATTAAGAAAAAAGCAACTTTGTTACTAAGTTGTCCTTTTTTTGTTCATTGCAAACCCTGAATCATATTCTGGGTGAGAATCTGCTTCTCAAAATGTATAGAAGAAAAGAGAGATAAATTTTTAACCATATTATCAGCAGTTAATTTTTTTCAAATAACAATCTTCCTATTTGTGGACAGAGATGTCCTTTTGTAACTGTAGCAGCCTGAATTTAGAACTAGTTTTTCAGTTCAACTTTTTGACATTGGTGAGATTGTCAGGAAATTGGGCAAGTTAGTGCTTCTGTTACTTGGGAAAGTTAAAAATTGAACTTACTTTGGTATTCCTATGCATGGCCATGATGGCCACATGTGGCTACTGAAGGACTTTGTGTATTCATCACCTGAAAGTGTAGTGTTTAAAAGAGCTTCCTTGGAAAATGGATAAAACTGTTAAGATGATGGCCATTGTATACTTGTTGCTGAATGGTACGTGAGCGCTGCTTTAAAAAAATAATTTAAAAATCCCACTAAGTTAAGTTTCTTATGACCACATCAAAGCTCACTGTAAGAGAGAAAGAGGCTTTTCTCTTGTCTGGAAACTAAAATGTCATTTAGTGCTTGACAAGTCTTTTGGGCTCTGAAAGCATAGCTGAGGCTTTCATTCTGCTAATATTCTTTGAAGTTTTGTTAGTCAGGACTTTGTCGTCTTGTGAAGAATGGAAGGAGGCAGCACGGTAGAGTTCTAACAGTAATACACAGACTCTTGACTTACAAAATCTGCTTTCCAGCTTTTGACGTGCCAAAGCCTTGTTACTCTCCCCAGAATGGTATTGAGTCCATAGCTGGTACTGCTGGCTTTGCTGTCTGTAGCCTCTCTGGGGGCTCTACTTGAGCCAGTATCTGTTTAAAATAATTTATACGTTATATTTTGACAGAAAAATATTTTTAATGCCCAACTTCTTTTTTTCTTTTTTCTTTTTTTTCCCATTTTTTCCCCCTATGTTTAAAATGCTATATAAGTGCATGTGAGGAGGTACGTAGTTACACAGTTTACACAATATATGGCATGTTGGAAAATTGGGAAAACTGTAATGCTGTATTAGTATGCAATTAGATTGGTAAACTCGGTCTTTGCTTCCTCTAAGAATCACGTTGTATTTCCCCAAAATTCAAGGACAGTAAATTTTGATGCTTTTTTATTTGCCTTGACACATTTTTGAGCAGGAAGGAAAAAAGGCTTCTTAATTTATTAATGCAGATTAAGGCATTTCATTTGAGTGTTTTCTATTCCTCCAAGCATCAAAGTCTTTATCAATCCTACATTTTGATTCTAAACTAGTCATATCTTTTACTGATGGGATGTTTGCTGACATGTTTGGGTGGGCTTTTTTTTCCCCATAGCTGTCTGGTTTTGTCTATAGGAAGGTTGCAGGCCTTTTGTCTTAAAGTAGAAAAACTGAGAGATTCTTGAAATATAGTATGTCTCTTGCCATTTGAAAGGGACTGTATGTCTTTAAAACCATCAGGTGCTTCATAGTCTTTCAGGTTTTCTGCTATGTACAATATTGAGAACTTGTGTTTCTGGGAAGGCAGAAGGGGGAAAAATGAACTTGTTTGTCCACATTATTACTACAGTAATTTTTGAAATATATAGTGACTCCTGGTAGATTTGCTTAAAAAAATAACTTCTGTTTTTATCTTTTAGTCTCCTACAAAAGCTGTATATAATGCTAGACACTGGAACCAGCCAGAATCAGAGGCTCTGCCAGCACCACCGGTTTTGAAAACTCCCAGTGTCCCCGTAAGTAGACGGTTTGTTTCTTCTCAAGTTTAGTAAATCTCCTTTTGAGTTTCATTGCTATTTTTTGAAAAACAGGTCCTTGATATCTGGTAATGTCACAGTAATTCAGAATGAAATCCACTTTGTGATGTGAGCCTTGGGTATTTGACAGGAAAGAAATTGTCAGTGGAAATACTCTAGAATGGGATCTTCCATGTCATTTCATTATACAGATACAAAAAATACTTCAGTCAAGTTATGTTCCCTAGTCTGCTGAAGTTAAACTTTCTAACAATGGACTCCATTTCATCTGCTCTGAGAAGCCCTAGCATTAACTCACTAATACCCATAGAAATCAGCAAGTTGAAGGTCAAAAAAGAAAAACTTAAAAAGAGCTATTTCATTTATTTTTCCTTTCTAATGGAGTAAAGTATTGTGAATTGCTGACTTGAGTCTTCAGACACTATGAAAGAAACAAAACTTACTCTATACAGCCAGAAGTGCTAATATGAACATTGGATATAACAATGTCTACCAAAAGTGGACAACAGGTGAAAATTGTTCTTGAAGTAACTTTTTTTTTCAAAAATCAGTTATTGCTCTGGGGCTAAAGGTAATTGTTTAACTCTTTTGAGACCCTGAGAATTCAGTGTTAGGCTTATGTATGTGTAAAAGTTGTTACTGGACATTGTAAGAGAGCATTGTACATTGTCAGTAAACTTCATTCTGTTTCGTGCCTTGCTCACAGTTCTTGCTATTCTTGATTTTCTGAGAACAGAAAATCAGAAAGTAGATGTTTTTGCAGTGATAAGTCTTTGGCTTTTGTTGTTGTCACTAGTTTTAGGGGGTTTGAGGGATTTTTGGTGGTTGTTTTGTTGTTGTTTTTTTTTTAATTCCACCTGTGTGTGTTCTGATACAAGTTCCTCTGATTTATGGTTGGTTTTGGTTGCATCCTCAGTATTCTGGAACAGCCTTTCTTCAAATTTACCTGCATTGCCTGGAAAATGCAGATGACGGGATAACCAGTACCACTAGTGTTTGAGGAGACAGCAGAAATTTCAGTCCTGGATTTCTCCTAATCCCCTTGCTTAATTTAAATAATGTGCATTTGAACAGAAGCTTTTGTTGCTTGCTGAATCTTTGTATTGATACTGATTTTTGTGAAGCACTGATAGCTAACTTAAAGGCAGATTTTGTCGGAGTCTTCTCATGCAGACTCTGAGTATATTCTCTTCAGGCTAGGAAAATGTCTGGATGATTCATTCATATGCAGACAACCTATCTTGTCTTCTGTCAAACTTCCACTTTGTAACTGGAACCATCAAAATATTGATTCAGAAATATGGCAGGTTTGGCTGAACAAACCAGTTAAGGGAATTCGTTTGTATTTGCTCCTCGTGCTACATCTGAAGTTACTTCACTTCCTTTTTTTAGCCTTGATTTACGTGTGTATGATTAAGAGTTACAAGAGAAATAAGCCTTGATCCAAATGTTCAGCGGTAATCCCTGCACTGATGATCCTGCCTCTTTAATTTCGGTAGAAGCTTATTACCTGAAGATGTGGATAACTTTGTCTTAGATTTACAGTGAGAAACCCATAGTGTGCAAACTGCTTATGCCAAGTACTTTCATATGGCCTCCCCAAGATCCCTTGGAATTTGCTTTGAAGGGGAAGCCATTAACCAAGACTTGGATGAGATACTTCAGTGCATCTCCTCTGTTCACAGACTGATAAGATCAGAGTCCTCCAGTCTGTGCTCTAAACCAGCTCTTCAGGGTGGTTTATTAGCATTTTGGCATGCATGGAGCCTAAGTGAGCAAATACTGAGGTGCTGACAGTGGTAGAGGCAGCACGTAAAGAATAATCCATTAATATAGCAGATTGTTTTGGTTTATATTTTAATTTTGACTGTCAATGTACAATGCACAAGAGAGCTCTCAAAATATCCCCTGTAGTGAGTTACATCCTCTATACCTGTGTATTAATTCTGTATTTTTCAGTCACACTTAGAAAAAAAATTAGGAAACTAAATACATGATGTTACTTAGAGACTGAGGGTGAGTAAGGGACCACTGGCATTGGCACTTGTACATTTAGGATTTGGCATTTGGGAGTCTCTTGCCTGTATGCCTTGTTTTCTGTAGTTTGTCTTCACATCTGAATTTGTGCCAAAGAAGTAATTTGGAGAGAAGCTGACACTTAAGCTTATAGTAGCCTCAAACTAATACAGAGGAGTAGGTTGAGGAGAAAGCTGTAAGACTTGCCCAAGATGGCTGGAAACTTGTTGGTAGTTATTCTAGACCTAGATCAAGTTCTCTACTACCTGTTGTAAGTTCAGGATAGGTTTTGCTATATTTCATGCTATAATATGTTCCTAAAATACTAACAACACAAATATGAATAAGGCTAGTGTATAGAGAATAACTTGAATTTCTAAGAAAGTGCTCTGCCTGTTTGAGGCGTGTACCATACCTCTCTTATTTCTCTGTGCGATTTCTTAAGGTGCTACAAAATTTATATTGGCAGTCTTCTACCTACAGGCAAAACAGAGTTTGGAGTATCAGGTTGGAGAGGTGGGTTTTGTCATAGCTACCCTCTGAGTGCAGTTGATGGGTAGCCTCCAGTAGCCAGAGGTGAAAGCAATAAGCACAGTTTTCAGTTCAGGCTGCATTGAGACAGTGGTTGCTCAATGCTGTGCTTGTCTCCAGACCAGTGCACTTTCGTGGTGGTTCAGTAGAGCGACCAACTCAGTCAATCTTGGAAGCTCCAGTGTAAGGGGGTAAGATACTTGTAAATATCAACAAATAAATGGTTTTAAACACTGAACTTGGTTTGTTTACTTACCCTAAAGCTTAAGGAACCAGTATAAAGGACTTTTTTTTTTTTTACTTTTTTAAGTTTCAGAATTCCACTGGAGCTTTCCTGACTACTTAGAACTGGTTTTTGTATTTAATAATGCATGTAATTTCTGACTTTTTTTTTAAGAGTAGGTACTTTATCACACAGCTTAGGTACCTCTTGGTAGTGTAAGGCAAGGACTGAATAGTCCCAAAATGTGAGTTTGACAATTGCACACCTGTACTGTTTCCTGATGTATTTAGTGTATGTTTACCTTCTCAAAACATCTGCCCATTTTAGCACTTTCTTATTAATAGGTAAGGCTATCTTCAAAGGAGGCAATTCATAAAGATGATGGAGTTTTTAAGGCTCCTGCACCACCTCCCAAAGTGATAAAAACTGTGACAATACCTACTCAGCCCTATCAAGAGATAGTAACTGCATTGAAATGTAGGAAAGAAGACAAAGAAGTAAGTATTCTTAACAAATTTTTAAGATAAAGAATTATTGGTAAACCTAAGTACTGAAGGAACAGTGTCAAAATGAGATCTGGCTTTCCTATTAAAGATAATATTTTTATCTAAATAGTTGAATGGCCTTCGTTCACTTCTTAATGTTTCCTTGCACTCAAAACTGAGTAGTTTTTAAACTGTACTTGTTAAGGTTATAGTCAATCCCAAGAGCAACTTACCTAAGTCAAAATATTTGTCTCTTCCAGTTATACACTGTTGTTCAGCATGTAAAGCACTTCAATGATGTAGTGGAATTTGGTGAAAATCAAGAGTTCACAGATGATATTGAGTACTTGCTAAGTGGATTGAAGAGCAATCAGCCCCTAAACACACGTTGCCTTAGGTAAGATATCTTAATATAAAACACTGAACTTATATTTAAAAGAGATGCTGAATGAAATGTTCATCAATGAAGTGACCGTGCTTTAAAATGTTGTTTGGGTAGTTACCTGGCACTTCTGCTATAAAGAATAAAATTCAAAAAGAATCATCAAGATAATATGTTGTCAGTTATCAAAAGTAGTATGACTAGGGAGATAAAACAGAAAATTGTGCAGTAAGAGACAGATTCAACATAATTGTTTCCTTGCTATTAATTAAAAGAAATACTTTTTGATCACTTCTCTCAGTTTAGTGCAATCTTACGTGCAATGTCTGTTCTGTTTTTAATGCAAAATTTAATTCTAAAATAAGAACCCTAAGACTGGAAAATGGCAATAATCTAGAACTAATGTAATATTGACCCTGCTTAACTCCAACCACCTGGTCTTCATCCTCTGTAGATAAATAACAACGCATTCACAGAAAGAATTGTGGCCTCTGTATTAAGTGGAAGGTCCCCTAAGTTGTCTTGAACTACTCATTACACTCTTAATAAAAGTTACTCATTATTGCAATGTTAGTATCAAAATATTAGGCTTGTTTTGAAAAAGTTTATAACTTAATATTGTTGTCCATTCCATAAAAGTAATTAGAATGATGTTCTGTAATTTTTATATTTGTACACTTGTAAATTTTCCTTTCTGTTTAGCAGAACTAAAATGTTAGAGAAGGAAAATCTTGAATCCACAGAGACAGGTGATGAGGACACCTGAGGTTTGACTGTGGATGAGAAAAAAGCTTTATACGCTTTTAAGAGAGCTATTTTAAAAATTTATTCTTTGTGTTCCTCAAAAACTAGCAATGAATACAGTTGCCGGAATATAAATACAAGAAATCTATTATGCAGTTTGTATGTGCATTATGATAAGAATAAATTAATACCATAATGACAGTTTAGGGGTGTTTTTCATAGAGTGCACTTAATTTGCTTGTATGGACACCTTCCTAAGATCTTAAACTGACTTTTTTTACTTTCCGAATTTATATCATGGAATGTAACTTGTATAAACATCATAAAAATTTTTTCTTTCAGTTAACAAATAAAAAGAAAAGTATTTTTCCAAAGGAAATCAATGTGTAAGGATAGGAATAGACGTAAAAGAATCAGAAACTGGTAGGTAAGCTCTAACAGGTGCTGTTGTGATTGGAGACAGAGAGACCACTTGTACTTTAAACACCATACCATAGGAGTCTTTATAATAAGATTCCTCAGTGCTCATGGAAGGCTTGATTGCAGAATCACTCCTTCATTAGTCCACATTTATAAGCAATGTATTTTTAATAGCCTACATGTTGAGCTGTGCTAGAAATGGCAGGCAGCTTGCTAATAAAAGTAGGGGAAGACTAAAATAAAACTGTTACGCTGATCACTGATTAGACGAATATATTTGTCAGATTTTTCCTGAAATCTGTAGTGTTTCCATCAACCAAAAATGCAGCAATAAATACTAAAAATGTTTGGTTTTGCATTGTAAATGTATTGCCAGGCATATGTGGGACAGATCAGTCAATTAGATAACTGTTAGATGGCAATGGGTGCTCACATTATTATTAGTTCTGATAATACCTTGACCCATAATTAGCTCTCCTGTGCCTCTAAATCAGAGCTTCATGCTTAATCCTTAAATGTTTTACTTGCAATTTAACTATTTGAAATTATTTCAACTTTTGCTTGAAAGAAGCAAGTTCAGGGTACCCTTTCAAATCCTGTTTTAGGCCATCTTAAAATAAAGCAGTCATAGTTTGATGCTGGTAAGCAGCTCTTGAATAACGAGCTGCTCTGCTCACCAAGTACCGACTTGCCTTATACAAATTTTAGAAGGAACATCCCGACAGAGTTTGTCAGGCTCTGAGGTATATGGTTGGTCATGTTTAGTAGACTTGTTTATCTGCCTTTTTTGTAAATGTGTTCGTTTTAGTTCTAATCCAGGATTAATTTTCTCTAGTGTAATCAGCTTGGCGACAAAGTGCGCCATGCCCAGCTTCCGAATGCATCTGAGAGCACATGGGATGGTAGCCATGGTTTTCAAAACACTGGATGATTCCCAACACCATCAGGTATGGATACATTGTGTATTTCATTAAAGTTTAATGATACCTGTCTACTTCCTATAAATTTCGTGTACACGTAATTCAAGGGCAGGCATCCACTATGGTGTGCATCTGGCATCAGTAACTCCATTTTAGAAATCTGTAGTGAAATTAAAAATAAGAGCACCCGTGTTCCAATGACAAACTCCCCTCCACTGTTTAGAAATCCTTTTTAAAAATCATGTAAGCTTTTTAAAAAAAACTGACTGTGCTTTGGATTACTATTTTTATGTCTTCTCTTCAGCTTTTTTAATAGCTTTAATTTCCTTCAAATGCAACACATTTGAAAGGAATCCTTTTCCTTTGTATTAAAGTTGGCTCTAACTGCTCATCTCCAGACTTGCTTGTATGTGAATTATTGCCTTTTCTGTAGCTGTTGTGGGGCGTTTTTCACGTCCTGTGCTTGTCGTCTGGAGCAGTGCTGTAGTTGCAGTTGTTGGATGCCTTGAGTATGTGCAGTGTTCTATGATAAATCTAGGAAAGGTGAATTTTAACTCCTTAAGGTAACATAACCCAAGAGTTAAAAACTAAAGCAGTCTGGATTTTCCTTATCAACTTCACAAGTTCAGTGCAGCTGTAAAAGAAAACACTTCTTGCTGGTGATACTGTTTTCCCAGTGCTTGGAAACGATAGCTCTGTGGGGTGTCCCCTGAGGCATCCTTACAAAACCTGAACGTAGAAAACGTTACTTGAAGTGGGTCGTAGATATGTATATCCAGTTGGGTTTATTTTATTTAATAACTCTAGAAGAAGAACATATAATGCAGAAGGAAACTGCACCCACAGAAATAGAAATTTAAAGAGGTTGTATTTGGCTGTGGGTAGGGGAGAAAGCTGTAGAGCCTTAAGTAACTAGTTTAGAATAATCACTTTTTTTTCCATCTCCCTCAAAAATTATCAATGGCTAATGATAAAATAAAGGAATCAGGTTCAACATATTCATTATTTTGTGAGCTGTCAGTATAGCGCCAAGTGATACTAGAAATAAATATAGTCAGGCTGTTTAGGAGAGTTGCCACCGCAGGAGCTCTGCAGAGGATGGCGGCTCCTTGGAAAGCCTACAAGCTTGCTGGGTGTATTTTTGGCTGTCTTTTAAGAGTTACCAGTATTCCTTCGTTTTCAAAAGAACTAGTGCATACAGTTCAAAAGAAAATTGCGTGCTATTATTAGTCTGCAGTAACAAAAAGCGTTGATTATATTCACTATTTTCAGTATATTTGATGAAATGCTCCCTTTTGTCAGAGGGGGGAAAAAGTAATTAATGACTTAATATAGTAACCGTGCATTCTTGGTACAGGTGATACAGTATTATAAAATTACTGACTTATCAAACTACTATTAATAAATGCTAAAATATATGCTCTACCTGCTGACAGTTTATGCTTCAACAATGACCTTCTCTGTATAAGCTTCCTGACTTTTTATAGTGCCCCTTCATTCACTAATTATTTCACTAAAATTTGAACTTGTTCAAAATGAGTAGAAATCTCTGCACAAAAACTCAGGGCAAAGTAACTCAAGAATAATAAAACACACTGGGCTTTGCTTGCATGGCTCAGATCCATTGAAGATGAAGAAGGACTAGGGAAAAAATACAATTATTTTAGTAATATTTTCTTTTAAAGTATTTTGGAGATGGGAAAACTGCCACAATGACATTGCTAATGGAAACAAATATGAGCATATACTGCATTCATTGTACTGTTAAAATGGAATAGTCTGAGAAAGGAGAGAACTCTTGCGTTTGCATAAGAACATAAAATAACAGTTGCAGAGTTTGGTTTTTTTAACCAGCAAGGAGAACAAAATAGCCAGTTACCTTATGGAGCTATGCCCCAAAATGTTTGGGGCATGAAAGATGAAAGTTTCTTGTCCCACCAAATTTTTCTTGTCTTTAAGCTTCAGTTTCAGTTTTTAACTGACTTTGTCTCTTCAGCTGTGCTCTAAAGCTTTTGGAATATTAATTTTTAAAATAAAAACTGTGTTTTCATGATAGCTGTCATCAGTTAAGCTTAGAAATGTGTTTTTTTAATGTTTCAGCATGTGAATAATTAAAAAAAAAAAGTGCATTAAATGTAGTGCTGAACCCTAGAAAATAACCATCTGTTCCCACAAGCTGGAATATAAATAGAGCAAGCAAGGGAAGACAGGGATGAGAGTGGGTGTAAATGGTCTGCCCTTTCTGGAGTCTCTGTTCAACTAAGATGTTTTCCTGAATTCTGTAGAAGTATGGAGTGCATCTCCATAGTTAGATAAGCCATGCAGTTTCTAGAGCAAATTCTATTTATTTTACTACTTTTTCTCCTCTTCACATTTGTTTGGAAGCAGAATGTTTGAAACACCTTGAGGAATAGAACAGGGAAAAAAGCCCACCCCAAAACCCAGCTTCACTACTGCAATCCGTAAGGGTGGGATTTTGTGAGTTTGATTGGGTTCTTCAGTTGTTTTGTTTGGGTTTTTTTAGGATACTGATCAAAAATGAGTTGTACTAACAATTTTCCCCTCATTTTCAACTCGTAATTCCGTGGAATTACGCATGAGGGAACTTCCAGACAACATGATTAACTGGTCTTAATGCTTACAGAAGATCCAAGCAAAATGTAGAGTTGCTGTATTCAAGCTTAAAGCAATTTGCCTATAGGTGTGAAGAAAAATGAGTTTTAGAAAACCCATAGCACTGGGATGTAGCTGAAGCAGGTTTGTTCCACATTGTAAGCACCGTTCACATTTAAGGTCCTTTTGTGACATAGCTATTTTTGTGTTGCACATTTGGAGGCGTATTGGCCTGGTTGCCTTCTGCATATGTGCTGTTGCAGAAACCTGGTCCCTGTTACACGTACCTACTCCACTTCTTTTTGCTTTTCCTGCAGCCTGAAACCTTCGGTATAATATTAGAGTCCACCACTTGGGTCCCTTCTGATCACATTTAAGTATAATAAAACCTGGGTGGGAGGTCTGAAGGTGTTGGCAGAGCTGATGCGGAGGGAGAGCCCTTGCTCTCTGCATAATAGGAAGTTGGTTGGATTGCAAAGAAAGAAGCCTGGGGCAGGCAGGGGCTTGGTACAGAGGCTTACAAAATGAGCGTGATTGCCCTTAACAGACTTTGGAATATCTGTCAAGCATTTCTGAGTAGTGATTTAAGAACAGTCCCTGACTTTCTGAAATGCCTTCATGTTGGCAGCAGAGATTATAAATTCAGCAGTTTCCCTCTAGCTGCTGCATTGTTTCTAATTGATAGAAACTCCTTTGGGGGTTAAGCTTTTTTTTTCTTTTTACAGGAAGCTCACCTGGATAATGCTGGTCACTAGAAAATAGTTCTTCATAGATGTTGCTTTATTAGGACCCCCACTGGCTGAACAGTGGTTAGCGATGTAACCTTCCGTTTCTCTGGAATGCTCTGATGGCCTGTTGCAGTAACTGCTATGCCAAAGGAACAGAGTCTTCTTCCAGGAATCTGAAATTTCTTACAGTTTAAACCACTTACAAGTAAATCCAGAGCAAACAATTTCTATAATTAAGATGTTAAAATTGCAATGTTTATCGGAGAAAGTTAATTGAAATTAAGGGAAAACAGTGTATACCCTGTCTATATAAAGCCACGTAAATTGCTTTCTGCCTTACATCTGACAAGGCTGGAGTAGTGATACTCACAGCTAAGATTTTTTTTTTTTTTTTTTTTTAATACCAACCCTGTGTCTCGAGGTAGTGTTCATGAAAGGAGACAGATTTGGAAGCTCTTGCTTCCTTCCTTCAGTATGCCAAATGCATCTTTGGTAGTTAGTCAGATCAAAGTTTTTATTCATCTGAGGGTTTCCTTGACTCAGACAGGAAGGAGTTTTAACGTAGCTTTTGGTAGACTGTCAGCTGCCGAATCCTGTTTTGGAAATGCTGATACTGCTTAGTATGGCCAGGTACGATTATCGCTTGGTTCTAAAATAAACAGAAGCAGCTAATGATTGCTGTGGTGGTTGGCTGAAGTCTAAACAAGATTTTAATCTGGAATGACACAGAAATTCTGCTCTTCCTTTTTGAACTGTACAACATTCACATCCAAGAATTAGTTTGTCTCCATTTTTAATTTACTTTATACAGAAAAAAATCGGAATAGATGCATGCAGCGTGTTGACTCCTGAGAGTTGAACTCGGCAAGATGGACACAGCCCCCACTCCCCCCACCCCTCCAGCTCTTCTTTCCTCTAGATATTATCAAAGGTTTCTGAAAGTATTGTCCCCAGCACAGCTCAATTGTCTGTGAACATTTTTCTTTACCATAACTTGGAGCTCAGCTGGACAGAAAGGTCTCTTGGTGCACGTCCTGTACTTACCAGCACTAGGGACACGTAGCTTTGCTCTGCTCTCTTCACTGTTATTTGTCCCTTCCTGACAGTCGCCTTCTGCCTCTGCTTTTCTGGATCCTCCTGAAGATGAAATTTAATTCCTTCTTGGAGAAAAATTAAATATTCTTTAGCCAGTAAGAGGTCGCTATGCACCAATTCTGTGTAAGGCAGTGATGGTCAAGATAATAACATTTACTTGTTAAGGACTGATGGAGATGAGGCAGGGGGGAAGCTGATTTGTACTCTGGCTATTTCCAAAAAGCGTAATTCCCCTGGAAAATGAATGTGTTGGTGCTGGAAAGGGTTGGGTAAACTATTGACTGAGAGACCTGCTTGTCAGAATGGGAATGTGTGTCACCAGGCTCTTCATTTTTTTTTCCCTTCTGTTTTTTTCTTTTCTTTTTTTTTTTTACGTCTTGGGGGGGGGCGGGGGGGTG
>JAOTQQ010000002.1:9690068-9732484 GCA_026546715.1 Gallinago undulata | reverse complement strand
TTTTCCCTTCTTTTTTTTTCTTTTCTTTTTTTTTTTTCCTTCTTTCCCCCCCGCCCCTTTTCCCCCCCCTTCACCTGCAAACACTGTCCCCATAATGTCTCTATTTTCTGGTGCTTTCACCAGCTTATCCCATCAAACCAGAACTTTCACCTGCCATACCATGTACCCTGTTCTTTGTAACTTTGTTTCCCTGCCATCTGTCTTGTCTGTAGCACGGTGTTACTGGAGTTACTGTTTCTTATTCTGCCTGCAGCACTGAGTCCCTGAAAAGTAGAAAACCCTGATTTCCTACTAGGGCTTTGTAAATGTATTAAGTGATTTATGTCTCGGCTGTATTGGTTAGGGGAATGCAGTAGTGACTTGCTAGAAGTAACCTATGTACAACACTAAGTACTCATGCAAGTGCTAGCATAGACTGGGACTTGTCAGGTTTTTTATCTCATAAATATTCGGCTTGCTTATTAAAAATTGTAAAGGGTCTGCCTAACATGATTACTGAATACTAAATCTTTTTTCTTTCTTTCCTCTCCGAACCCAAGAATTTGTCCCTTTGTACAGCAGCTCTAATGTACATCCTGAGCAGAGATCGCTTGAACATGGATTTAGACAGAGCTAGTCTAGATCTGATGATACGGCTTTTGGAATTGGAACAAGATGCTTCTTCTGCCAAGCTGCTGAATGAAAAAGACATGAATAAAATTAAGGAAAAAATTCGAAGATTGTGTGAAACTGTTCATAACAAACATCTTGATCTCGAAAACATCACGGTAGGTATCATGCTTTTATTTGAAAGCCTTGGCAGTAGTGGAATGCTTAATTAAATGGAACTTGTAAGCATCATCTTTATTCTTATCTTCCAGCTAAGGTTCATGACATTTTGTCTAACTTCTGTGTATATACGACTGCTTTGCAAGTATTTTCTTTAAATTTGAAATTTGCTTTCCAAAAGGCTGTTAGTGTGATAAAGTTACCATGCTCTTCAGCTGTCAGATTCACCATTCACTCCTGCTAAGGGTAGCTAGTTAAAGGCAGCAATTAAAAACAAGTAATGCTTTAAATAACCACGTGTTATTTAAACGTGTGTGTTAATTAAAGATGACATTTACATTATTTGACTCTTTTTTTTGCCTAAATTTTAACCAATATGCATTCAGAAACAATAGGGGTCCCTATGTGGGAATAAGTGTGTTGTGTGTTAAATTGAAAATGTGGTGCTGGTTCTCCTGTAAAAAAAATAAATAAATATATCTGTCCTACAGAAACTAATTTCTCTGTGCCCCAAGCATGGTGGCAGATCTGTTGATTACCATAAATGTGGATGCAGTTTTTTCCTTCCTTTCTCAAACATACTTGCTTTTTACGAATGTATCTTCAGCTGCAACAGAGAGAACTGGTTTTGTTTAAAAATAGATTGGCCATGGTTTGATGCTAGCATCGAGCTAGCTTGGAAAATAAAGGGTAAGTTGCAAGTCTCTTTAAGAGAGTTTATTTAAAGAATTAATGACAGATTGACTAGGTGATTGGTCATAGAAGGCAAAAATTAGTAATGTGGTTTTGCTTTCACCATATTTCAGTATAACAGATGTTAGCATGATCTTAATTTTTCAATAACTTGTAATACATTCTTTTAACGTTTTAAAAGTTCTTATTAGGTTTTTGCCATTTTCCATATAATACTTATGCCTGACAGTAGAAGCTTCTGATTTATTGTGTATGAAGTAAGCTTCTTAGAGCTTTATCTCTGCAAGTAATGTTTCAGTTTCTGCCAGAAGTCTGCAGTTAGGATTGTATTCCCACTTAGGTTAGATTAAAAGATGATATGCCTTGTTGAGCTGGAATTTTCTTTTGCAGTTTTTGTGACTTCTTTTGCTAGCTTCTTTCCCAAAATTCTGGCTCTGGAATAGGTAGCTGAATTGGTATGAAAAGTCAGTATCCTGTAGCAGTATAAAGAGTTGAATTGGGGGGAGGAAGATAATATTGATGATGGAATTCTTAACCTTGGTAGTCAGTTTGTGGTGACAAAGGAGAATTGTTTCAGACTTTCAGTTTTAGACTTGTTTTCTACAAACCTGTGAAACATGCAGGTAGGGGGCTCGTATTAATTTTTTAGCCTTTGAAATCTGCAAAGGAAGAAGGAGTTTGAGATTTTCTCAACTTCCAGTTTGTTTCATGTGAATTCAGCGAGTAATCTCAAGATAGCAACACAGAATGAAATTTGTTCTCTTGATGGTGATCAGCGAGGAATTGGTATAATCAGGGTCTTATTTCAGTGCAGTTTTGGCCCCGAAGGCAGCTCCCAGTCTGGCAGTGCCAGGGTATCTTTGCACTATAAAGTGTAAGCCCGGCTCCCTTTATTAAGCGTGGAACAGCTGGTACAGGTTCCTCATTGCTAAAGCATCCAGCCACGCAGACCACTGTCTCCTATTTGAGCTTTTCTCATATTCATAATCTGAGCTGGCCTGATGCTTTTTTTATGAACTGTAATTCTGTTGTTGTGTTTTCTTAGGCACGGGTTTTAAAGGGAGAGGATGTATTAAAAGGGACTCTGTCCTGCGAGGAAGTTGTCCATGAGTAAAGAGTAATATTATGTCAGGCCATCCATTTCAGCTGCTTGTTTGTTGGGATTTTTTTCTGCTGAGGCATCTCTGCTCCTTAAAATGTAGAGCTGTTTTGTAAATGCAGTACCTGGCAGGAAACTGGCTCCCTCCCAGCTGCACCATCTAGAAGCAGACACTATATAGTGTTTAGAGAATATATGCAAGCCAAATGAGATGATTAGGTTCTCTTCCCATTTATGATAGTAGCAATGGTAGTTGAGACAATAATAAGCTTCATACATAGAAGATGAAGTTGCTTTCACGTAGATCCCTGTCGTGAGATATAATAAGTAGTCTCTGGTTTGTACCAGATGACAGCCAGAAAATGCTAACAAAAATGCAAATCTTCTGGGGGTAAAGAGCAGATCTGTGCTTTTTCAGACTCGGACATACCCACTGAGGAACAGAAGGATGGCAGCAGATGTTTTGATAACTTGAGTTTGTGCCTAACCAGTTACACCTTCGGTTTTTTGAATCTTACACTGATCAAATGAAGCTAATCAACAGTGCCTCTTTCCACAGGCTGTTGTTGTTCATGTGACTATCTAGAAGTTAGATCAGACTAATTTTTGAGGACTCAAACATCTATTCAAAGGGTTCTAGTTTCTAGACTGCTATAAACATAAAAAATATAAACCCAGAAACTGAAGTTCTCTGTGGGTTGAATTTGTTCCAGGTGTTGGTGCTGGCTTAGAAGAAGACAGAACCTGACCAACTTGGCCTTCGTGTTAGCAAATGGCACTTGCCCGTCAGTCGGCGTAGCCCTGTGAGCTGGTGCTTGCAGCTCGCGCCTCTCTGGGGCACAGTAACCAAACCCTTCAGAAGCCGCTCCTCTTTTCAGTTCGTGAAAGAGGTTATTCTGTTTTTCACTCTCAGCATAAGGCTGAAAGCCTAAGGGAACCACGTTTTGAACCTCTAATTGCTATGTTTTATGAGTTTAAAATTAAAACCACAAAATACCTACATTAGAATCAAATGTGTTCTGGAAGCGGCAGAGCCAGTGTGTCTGGGGGACAGAGAACTGGGGTTCACTCCGGCTTTTCTTGGATTTTTTCCTGCCTGGCTGATTTGTCCATTTCCTTCCTCCACTTGTTTCTTTTGATAGCAGGAGAAACAGATGAAAGGAAGCTGCTTGGGTTTTCCAAGCTATTAATAAAATCAAGAAAATTTGAAAATGCAAAGTACCAAACTACCTTTTTATCAGTACCATGTCATTTCTTGATTTTTTTTTTTTAATATGCATTTTTTTCAATCTGTTCTTGCTCCCTCTGGTGGTTCTTCTACTCAGAACCTGTAACTTCGTTGTCATGGTTTTTATGTGACGTGTGTTTGTATGATTTGATACATTTGCTGCAGCTGCATGTGATGATTTCATTAATTGTGGAACCTGACTCTTTCAGACCGGGCATTTGGCAATGGAGACGTTACTGTCCCTCACCTCAAAGCGAGCTGGGGACTGGTTTAAAGAAGAACTGCGACTCCTGGGTGGTCTTGATCATATTGTAGATAAAGGTATACTGGAGATGCTGCTTTGATAGTGTGAAAGATCAGTGAATCTTACTAAGATGTTTGTTTTTCTTAATGTTCATTTTCTGTGGTTAAAAATAGAAAAGTTACGTATTTTTCTCAGCAATGTTTAAAGTACACAATTCGATATCAAGTCCCTGGGAAATATTAATGGCTTGAATCTGTTGCATGTGGGGTTGAAAGAAGTTTTAGTGTTTAACAAGATGAGTACAATGCTGCAGATAATGTGTGAGATTAAAAGTGGTTTAAGCTTAGACAGATTACTTACTGGGTTGCATATCTGTGTATAGCACACAAATACAGCACCCTGACTCTAGAGTAAAATCTCCTTTACAATCTTCTAGAAGATTGATACATTTTAACTACACATCCTAGAGGAAGTCAGCCCTTCAAGAAGAAATAGTGGGGGTTTTGTTTCCATATGTTTTTAAAGATACGTCTTAGGTAAGTTTTTTGGATCAGCATCTCGCAGATAGGAAAAGGGACATTTCTGAAATGAATTCTTGAGCTGAATAAACGTTGGTCTTAATTAAGTAGCGGGGTGGACAAAGGAAGGATTGAAGAGGTGAAAGTGTTCGACTTGCACATGGTTTCTGACTTGGGAAATGTGGGCAGTGTGTGCTGTATCTTTTTTTTTTCTTGTACAAAACAGTGTGTTACAGTTAAGGAACATAGTCATGTGCTGTGCAGTCTCCTCATTGTCAGTAGAAAATACAATATGCAGATAGGTCATTTGTGGCAACAATCACCAACTTGTAAAGCCAAAATTACACGTGTGGGTTTTTTCAATTTACTTGGCAAAATAAAAAAATTGTGGAATGCTGATCTGTGTGTTCATGGTTGTTTCCCAGTAGTAGAGTTTTGTGAAGTGTAAGAGAAGGTTGATAGCAACTCTCTGAGTAGCTACTTAGTTGGTACACTTGAAGACCTCTTACTGACAGTGGAAAACATTATCTTTTTCTTGTTTAGTCAAAGAATGTGTGGATCACCTAAGCAGCGATGAAGATGAAGAGAAATTGGTTGCTTCATTATGGGGTGCAGAAAGATGTTTACGGGTCTTAGAAAGTGTGAGTATGAGCAGATGCAATGCATTTCTGAAAATCAAAGTGTTTTCAGTGTTACATTCTTTCAATATATAGTTTCATAATAACACTATAGTGTTGATTATTCTTTATGGATGATACTAAATTTCTGATGTTTCAGTGTTCCTCAAATGTTTGTTTGAAAATTTCTTTTACCATTCTGTACATATGTACTGCATTGCAAGGTTATTTTTGGTATTCTGTGTAATATTTTTATTTATATTTATATACACATATATACATACACACTTGGGACACTGTATTCCCAGGACACAGATTCAGGGTACTGCTGTGGCAGAACATTCTGCCACGTGGTTTCTGTATTTACCGTGTCAGGGAAGATGGTCTTATCTTCAGTGACACAGTTTTGTGTGATTAATTACAAGGTGAAAACACCAAGGAAATACTGGACAATGATAAGTGAAAGCTTACACTGCATAATAACCAAGGAATGTGGAACTAATTGTCCCATTTCTAATATCATTTTCTCCTCCCTTTTTTAGGTAACTGTGCATAATCCAGAAAATCAGAGCTATCTGATAGCATACAAAGACTCGCAACTCATAGTCTCCTCAGCTAAGTAAGTTGTAACAAAAGGATGTTTTTGCAGAGACCTGGTTGTGATAGGGCAAAAAAAAATATACCAGAAGATTCTAGGGGAGAAATACCCTGTACTTGACACTGCTGCTTTTCATGAAGTAATGCTGAAGCTCACTCAGATGAGGGTGTGGGGAACTACCAAAATGAAGTGCTGCTACTGTTGGTTCTGTAGAAGCTCCAGACTGTGGCTTCAGCTTCTCCTGTACCAAGTTAATGTGAACACAGAAAAGGGCAGTTGGAAGCTACATTTATTTATTGTGTTTGCATTATGCTTAAGTGTTTACTGAAATGGAGCATAACAGAATTGACAGTGTAACTAAGAATTAGAATAGCAAAAATCTGTTCTTAGCTATTCTCCCTGGCACAGATGCTTGTACAGACACCTCTAACCCATTTATCAATCTGGGTGAGGTCTCAGATGACTGGCAGAGATTGGATCCCTCTTGTTCTGCTCTTCATAAGAGAGCAAATTAAGCTGAAAATTTGACTCTGCAGACCTCATTGGAAACATAATTTCATGGTTGTATGTTAGATACTTTGAGTATTTCTTTAAATCAAAAACAAACAAACAAACTGCCACAGTTTCCTGTGCTATTTAGAGCAATATATATTTTCAACATTTTTAGTTTTGTTTGTAATTGAAATCAGTGTTGTTGATGTAACATCAAACTAACGTCATGCAGTAGAATCGTGCCTGTGGTCCAGTAGTGTTATGAGATTAAGATTTTCCTGCTAGGAAGTCACGTGTCGTTTATTTCTTACAGAGTGGAAGTAGCTCTGAGGAGAGAACGAGCACATTTAGATAGTGCTGTCAGAATAACATTGTGCTTCCTGGTCAGAGGATAGGAGAGGCTGTAGGTGGGTCTGTAGGGAGAAGAGAAATCTTTTGTAAGACCACGTGATGAAGTTGGAAAGAAGAACTTCTGTCTTGAAATCTCAAGCTGATAAAGCTTGAAGCCACAAAGTCTTTCTGGTTTTTGTTTTCCCAATTTCAGTTGAGCTCATAAAAGAATTTATAGGTGATAAGTTTATTATCTCTCCCTGTGGACTGGGCATTGGAAAAATTCTGCATATCTCTGTATTTGAGGGTTTTTTTTCCTGGTAAAATGAGTATAAGGGAGGAATGTCCTGTATGCTGTTGAGTTAACTTTGTTCTGCATCTTCTCCCTGCAGAGCACTGCAGCATTGTGAGGAGTTAATCCAGCGATATAATCGTGCTGAAGACAGTATCTGTTTACCAGACAATAAGTCTCTGCCTCACCAGAACGTAACTAACCATGTGGGTAAAGCAGTGGAAGACTGCATGAGGGCCATCATTGGTGTCTTGCTCAACCTAACAAATGATAATGGTAAAAACAAAGAAAAAATTGCATATTCTGTGTTAAAGCGTCAAATAATACATTAATATAAACTCTTTTCTGTTACTGATTATATTTTTTCCATGTACAAGGCAATAAAGTAGTTATGGTGGTAGATGCTTGTTTTACAGTAGCCATTAATTTGTCTTTGCAAATTGGATGAGCCATTGCAAGTATTAAGATGTGTGCTTTGGCTGAGAGAATCTTGTTTATCCTTAGGACCAAAAGTTTTTTATCAGTCTGCTTACGGTTATGAAAATTATTATTTTCAAAACTGAGCCTCTAAATTCTTTTTGTTTACAGAATGGGGTAGTACGAAAACAGGTGAACAAGATGGTCTGATAGGCACAGCTATGAATTGTGTGCTTCAGGTTCCGAAGTTCCTACCTCAAGAACAGAGATTTGATATCCGGGTGCTGGTAAGCTATTGTATTTGTTACAGTCACATAAAGGGATCTTCTTGTGTGTTTAACCACTCTGGTTCCAAATAAAGGAGCAGCCTCTATGGTTTTCATTGACCATATATATCATTTACTTAGTGAGGTACTTAAGATTTCCATAAGGATTTAGTGGTTTTGAACTCTTTTCCCACCTGTGTTCAGTAGGGGCAAAGTGCACTGCAGATGAACAAAGACATTTAGCTAAATAAGTCTGTGAATTATCTAATTTTCAAATGTCTTTTCAACTTTAGAAATATGGTGGATGTTATTGTTTGGGATAAAGGCTTTGAGAAATTTACCTCAGCTTATGCAAAATGCGTTTGTGTGGCTGAAATAGCAACAGTGAAATTGTGAATGTCAAAGGTTATTAAAAATATAAGCTGAAGGTTGGGCACCCGAATCCGTAATCTATAAATGAAATCCAGCTTTTAGAATGCTTTTGTGATCAGAATTGGAATAACAGAGATTCCCGCATACAACTTGTAGTATACAGAGATGCGGTTTTGCCTCATATTTCTTGAAATCCCGATCCCTCTGTCTATCAAACTGTATCATAAAGTTGCATTAATAAGTTATATATCCTCTGAAAGATAAGGTCTAAACAAGACATTTATCTGGATAGATGGTTTTTGCTAAATTATCCTTTTTTGATGTGTGTAATCCTCTCTGACTCTCCAATTCTTACAGGGATTGGGTCTGTTGATCAATCTGGTAGAATACAGTGCTCGGAACAGGCACTGTCTTGTCAATATGAAAACATCGTGTTCTTTTGACTCATTCTGTATGGGAGAAGGAGACGACAGCCTAAAGATAACTGGACAGATTGCTGCTGTTCAGGCTTTAGTGCAGGTGAGAAAAGTGGTTATTCTGTAATAGTTGCCGTTTCTTATTATCAGACTAAAGAGGGAAGGGGAGAACTCGGCAACAAAGATTTGTTGATACTTTTTCTCTGAGTAGTACTGTGAGTCACACAGCATAGTGGGGACAAGGGGTGCTGCTCCCAACTTTGTACTGTCCGTTACAGAAACAGCTTTCCTGGTAAAAGACAGTGGTACCGTTAGTGCAAACATCCAAAGGCCGCTCGCACGCTCCACAAAGCTTTCTTGTTCCTACACGGTTTACTTCTAGTTTTCTTGTTCCTAAACGATTTACTTTTAGTTTTGTTTTAAACCAGCTATAAAAAACGTAAGCTACTCTTGTCTTACGCACGTTGCTTCCATAGATTATTTTTTTTAATGTACTATCTTTATGGGAGCTTGCAACTTAAAAAAAAAAATCAACCAAACAACCAACCATTAAGAGCAGTAAAATATAGATGTAATGAATGTGGATGTGAAACAGCATTCTTAAATGCTGTATTGACTAACTTGGTAAAAAAAAAGAAATCAAGTTCCATCATGCAAACTAAAAGAAAAGAATTGAAGGCATTTTTAAGTACAGTCTCTTTATTTCAAATGAGATAATTTTATGGACACTTTTAGCAGTTCTTCTGTTTCGCTATATGAAATAAGTGTCCAACAGCAGACAAAAAAAAATCAACAATACAAATAATAATATTAAATATCTTAATATACAGCACTGCAAAGCTGTATTACAAACTGGTGGTTGTATGGTTTGGAAAACAATTAGCGAGATATCAGTGCACAATATGAGATTGCTGGCTCAGTCACATCCTTGTTAAGTCATTTAAAATTGCTCTTTCAAATTTTTGCTTTTTACATATCAAGGGGAAAGCTAAGAGAGCAAAGAGGGGCTGCTGGCATGACAAGGGAATGAGAATGGGTAGGGAACAGAAACGGACAGGAAAATATGGCAACTTTCAGTCTTCAAGCTGTTTCTCAAAGAAAACGATTAAACATTTACGATGCCCAGGAGGAGGCTGCCGACTGGTTCAGCACTGGGGAGGGAGGCCTTTTCTGTAGAGCATGGCGTTAGTGTTGGGATAAATCCTGTTTTCCTTTGAAGAGGCAAAAGCTATTGTTCAGAAAAGTATTGAAGGCTGACTGTGTGAAGGGATGAGTTGTGAAGGGGAAGTAAACTTTCAAGTATTAGTTCAATGTGTTTAAAGTTTCATTTATAATAGAAATTCTCCTGAAATTTTCCCCATTAGCTATTTCTTGAGCGCGAGCGGGCGGCGCAGCTGGCCGAGAGCCAGACGGATGAACTGATTAAAGAAGCTCCCACCGCTCAGCACGATAAGAGTGGGGAATGGCAAGAGACCAGTGGGGAGATACAGTGGGTCTCCACAGAAAAGTCAGATAGTACCGAAGAGAAAGATAAGAAGGAAGAAGATGATGAAGAACTTGATCTTAATAAAGGTACGTGATCTGGTTGTGATGAGCTCGGAAGAGGCGAAGAGCTCTGAGATTGCACCAATTCCCACCTTGTTCTCTGTTCCTGTCTACACGCAGTCTCTCGGGCTGAGATTTCCTCCACCTATCCCCCAGATGAAACTGTTGCACATCATAAGTAGGAGTAGTTCAGAGCTGAAGCATGAGAAGTGGAAGAAGTTATGATTTTTTTATTTTCTCAATAATACCTTCTATACATTCTGTGTAAAGAAATAGTCTGAAAAGGATGGCTTTTAGGCTTTTATCTTGTTCTTCTGAAACAGGCCTTGAAAGTTACCTGCCTTAATTTGTTTTCCAGGGTATTGTGACCCACTCTTGTTTCATGCTACTTTTAGATTAATTTTTTTCTTCACTCCCTGTTTGCACATATGCTTCTTCTGTCACCATCTCCTTTTTATCCAAGGAGTTCTCGCTCCATTGGTGGTATCTCAGGTACCTGTGTATTGCCTTGATGTGCTGCTTCTTTGGTAGTTTGTTCCAGGATTTTGAGTATCTTTAAGCTGAGTTATGTAAATAGAAAATATATTGGATCTGAAACATCCGTCCTTCTTGTTTAATCTTCTAATAGTAGGTGCAGTATATTACTTTCTCCAGCCTTGCTTTATATCCTTCTTCTTTTTTGTAGCTCCAGCAAGCAGTGTCTGTAGCCATCTGTGGTTTGCCAAAAAATGCTGAGTCATTAGCAAAAAGTGCTCTATCTGTTATCCTTAATACAATGAACTTCTTTTGGTGGAAGTCTTACTGGCCTTATAGTATCACATGAAACATATTTGTATTTTTGTGTGTTAAGCATACAGTTTGCACATAAAAATGGTAATCACCATTATATGTAAAAACTATACAATGTAATGAGCTGAAAGTAAATGAACACAGTTTTTCTGTTCAGGAATGTGCTGCCGAGTTAGTAAGTACAGAGTTTGATTCTTGCCTCTGAAATCTCAGTCCCAAAAGCTCGTGTTGTTTGAAAAAAGGACCTCTGAAAAGTGATAATGGAAGATTGTATTTGAAGCAGTAAAAGATACCAGCTGCTTGGAGAATACAATACACTCGGTTGTCTCTCTTTACAGCTCTCCAGCACGCTGGGAAGCACATGGAAGACTGCATTGTGGCCTCCTACACAGCATTGCTTCTAGGCTGCCTCTGCCAAGAGAGTCCAGTAAGGGAATAAGTCAATAACTTGCTCTTAAGTCCAGTACAATTTTTAGTCATCTAATAATTTGTGTATTGAAATGGGTTTATTAAATTATGATTCAATGTGAGCTAATATGTTGGTGAAGCTACATTGAGATAGATTTTATTTTTTTCTATAGAAAGTTGCCAGAGGCATTCCATCCAAAACAAATTTTCTGATCCATCACTGTGTTTATCAAAAACAGTTGGAATTGATTATTTAGCCTCTTCTGCCTCTCTCCCCTTTGCTGTTAGTCCTAGCCAACGAATTAAAAAGGAAAGGCAAAGGCAAACTGGCTTACCTGTTCTATAATTATAAAAGCTTGCTTTATTTTTTGATAGTTTCAATAAGCAAGTTAACATCAAACTGGTTTGTTCTTTTCTGTCAGTCTGCTTGATTTTTTTCCTCCATAGAAATTACATGAAGTTGTGTTTGTCCGTATTAGCTGAAGATGATTTGCCTCAGACTGGAAATACATAATGGAAAGATGAAGTCAAAAATACGGAACTCTAATGGCTGAGAACTTCATAAACTCTCTGGTCAAATAGAAGCTTAAATGAAAATGAGGTTCAAAACTGCCTTCAGGCTTGTCTAAATTTACTCTGATGGCAGAAATGGTCTTTAACATGCTGTTCTCTACCTTTTGTCTGATAAACTTCCATAGAAGCTTAGTGTTTGGGGTGGTACTGACAGTAAGTTCAGTTTTTCTCAACCATTACAATTATAAAGAGATTGTCTCCAAGTCAAGAGAATCATTTGGTGGGGTTATCAGTTCTTGATAGTCTGGTAACTTCTGAAGGTGTCTGGTAGTGGTAATGATCTCTAATGAAGAAACAAATCAGCAACAACAAAAAGATTTTTAGCAATTACTGTTTCCTAGAAACATAAACACCGTAAACATATGAGTTGCTTCAGAAAGCCCTGAATCGTAGAGGTGACACCAAAAGCCATCTTAGTAAGGCCGTGAATGTGCTTGTCGTATGGCATCTCACCTGCAGAGTAACATAGTTCTGTGTCGGAAAAATATTTCCCAAATTAAAATAGCTTGTTTTATTTCTTAGATCAATGTGACTACTGTGAGGGAGTACTTACCTGAAGGAGACTTCTCGATAATGACCGAAATGCTCAAAAAATTTCTCAGTTTTATGAATCTCACTGTAAGTAATATATATTTTGATTTGATGCATGTAGATATTTTTGTAATTGTGTTTTCTGTTAATGGTCCATACATCTTTAGAAGCTTTTAACATTGTTCAGCTGTGTCTTTAGAAGAGCACAGGATGATTTTCTGTGCTTAAATACTGAAGACCCATTTGTCTGTCATTATTTTGGTAGTAAATGGATCGAAGCTACTTTCATTCCATTTGATTGTGACTGGTCAGGAAAATGTTTTTGAATCCTCTGCCTGAACCTAATTGGTTTTAATGCTACATAATTGTAAATACTAAAATTCTGAAGTGAGCATAGCTCAAGTATTTTGAAGAGGTCTCACAAATGCTTGTTTGTTACTTGTGTTTTCTGTTCCGTTTTGCAGTGTGCTGTTGGAACAACAGGCCAGAAATCTATCTCTAGGGTGATTGAATACTTGGAACACTGCTAGATACTTAACTTCCGCTGCAGGCACTCTAATGCTGGAGCTACCCTTAGACAAAAGAAGTCGTCATGAAAGAAGTCCTTGAAGGATATACCAAGAGCATTCATCTGTGTCATTCGTGTTCGGATTTTTAAGGCTACCTGGTCTCTTAACCATGCATTCAGCATTTTCTAAAAGACAGTTACTACATCAATCTGCAACTATCAAAAATGAGGGGAAAAAGGTTCTGAGGAAAATAAATAAAGAAACCATGCTGTTTATGATGCAGTGCAGTATTTAAATATTTTTTGGCAGGGTTTACCCTCCCTATCTTTTTTTTCCTGCTTTGTTCGTGACAAGTTTCAAGGGGAAAAACTTGCTGCTGATAGTGCAACTGCTGTTTACTGTTGAGCCACTGTTTCATGCCAGCCAGGTGCAAAGGCAGCTTTAGCTACTGAGGTATCAAACAAATGTTCTAATAAAGAAGTTCTGGACAGCAGCACCGCTCCTATTTGAGTTTAATTTGCTCTTGCTTTTTTATTACTAGATTATTCCAAAATCATAAAATATAAATTTTTAAATACTTTTGTGATTTTGACTACTGTCTATATTTAAAATTTGTTGGAATCCAAAGAGGCGAGGATTGGATAGTTTATTTTTTATACTGTTTTGATTGAAATTAGGTTGTTGAACTACTTCTCAGTTCTAAAACTGTCATGGCCCATGTACTGTAAACTGACAGACCATAACACTTTGTAGTTCCAAGACGCATGCAACCCATCAACACATAAAGCCATTTGAGGGTATGTTATCCACAAAAGAAATAGTAACTGTAAAAAGTTGTGCCCTGTTTAAAAAAGAAAAAGAAAGAAAGGAAAAAAGATATTCAATCCCAGGGTTGTTTACACTTCTAATAAGCAAAAACTTTGAAATGCTGTTTTAATTTGTTTTAAGGAAGCACTCGAGATGTATTTTATAATGCTCAATACAAAGAAGTCGGATGCTTTAGGGGGAAGAATTTTAAAGAAGCTAAAACACCAATGGGGATTAATGTTTCCAGCTGACATAATCTTTCTATTTCATCCTGCTGTAGTATGACAGAGTTTAAATGCATACAACACAAAGCCTTAAATTGCTGATATAGCTAAGATTTTGTTCAGTCTGAGGTCTAGTTCACAGCAAAGCATTGTGTTTGAAGACTTAAGTGGAACAAAGAATCCCAGAAAATACATTAATTTTTTTAAACAATTTTTTTCTTGCACTCATTATTCAGACCAACAGAATTGGTAATTATTTTTATTAAGGTGGTCTTGAATATTTGCAGACTGTTCTGAGATCTGCTTCATCGACATTTTTAAATACCTGTATAGGTAGTTACATCATGTTATTCCATTGAATTTGTAAAACTTGAAGCCATAAAGATATTAGTTCTATGTATAATGAGGGGGAAATAACAGGAAATCTAACCTGCTTTTAGATCTTGTGTTATCTCCATGTATAAAGTTAAGAACTCGTGCTTTTGTATCAGTGCCAGCTGTAATTTTTTTACATACAGTGGCTGCCTTCTATGTCTTCCTATTTTTGATAATGCAGATTGTTGGGAATTCTGTAAGGAAGTAACTGATTAGCGGCAAAAATCCTATGTTGGTCATACTTTTTTGCGTTTTCTCTCATCACCTTCTAAAATTTAGCTTATCAGTGTAACTTAGAAAAGTTTTTGAGGTTGTATTCCCCTTTGTTTAAAAAAAACGAACCACCAGTATTGAGGGAGAGAGAGAGAAGCTGGATGTAAATGATCTGCATCAGGAGGAAATTATTGAATATTTTGCCCATCTAGTTTTCTGATTTTAGAGATCTTCACTTATAAAGGGATTTCAAATTGATTGTGTAGTTTTCTGTGGAGAGATGACAAGAGAGTATAAAATACAGATGTGATGATGGGGGAAAGCAGGGACAACTATTTCTTTGTTACACTGGTAATTGTTTGGGAATTGATTTACCTCAGTGTTTAACAGTTTTTTTTAAATGTAACTAATTGTCAAGCACTGACAAATGCAGATTTTTATTTTTTTTTGAGGGTGGGGGGAGAAATCACCCTGTGAACTGCAGTGCATTTTTGTGTGTTAGACCCTCAAATAACTCTGCATTAAAGGGTACTTGAGGCCAACTTGCAAATTAAAGTTTTAAAGTAACTTTTTTTCCATTGTAAATATTTGTGTAAATACTCTCAATTGGAAATTAGAACAGTAGAGTACTTTTCTGAATCCAATCCTATTTTTATTTTATACAGTATTTCTCAGCTGTGATCTTTGGAGCAAAAGCCAACGGCAGGAAAAATAGTTTGTACCAGTTTCATGAAGTATGTCTTTGGGTTTTTGTAAATAATTTTAACTCAAATAAAATTGCTACTTTCAATACATATCTTGTCTTTTAACATGTAATAAAACACTCCTCTGAGTGATTGCAGAAAGAAAGCAGTGTCAGGAAAATTATTAGATTGGGAAAAAAAGAAAAAGGAGGGGAAAAAAACCAACAGAGGAGCATCCTGAAGGTAGTGCTCTGGTGTTCAGTGGTGTGTTGGGCAACAGGATGCAGTGCCTGGTGTTGGGGCTGTGGGCAGTCACACCCCCGAAGGCTTGGCACTTTCTGGAGATGTGGACTCAATATCTTGATGCGTTTTTGAGTTTTCCACACAAGTTGCTATTGATCGTTCAACTGAAGGGGCAGGTAACAACTCGAAAAAACTATAGCTAGAATAACAAAAATAAGGTAAAGCATAGGGGAAATGGGGCAGTTTTTGTTATACTCTTGTATTTGACATGGTTGTGGGGATGTTAATGGCTTCTCGGTGAAAAATGAGACAATTACTATGAGCATTGCTCTGTTTCTCTATTAATATGAATGATACTTTAATTTCGGGACAGACTTTTTTCCCATGGATTTTTTCTTAATTGATACACCTAGATACAGGTACAATATGCAGTAATTCATGAGCTGTAAAGCGGCTTGAATGTTGTGTGGCATCTCTATTGCCACTTTAACAAGCATTAGCAAAATGTAACTTTATTTCTGTGCTGTAAAGGGATCTTATTGGAGTTTGAAATATGGAGCAGTATGTGACACTGTAGGAGGCAAATACAGCTTTGTGTAAGGAAATGTTTTAAAGAAGAAATCATAAGAACCAGTATTTCCTTTTGGTTATTTTATTGGTAGATACGTACTGCAAGTATTACGTGTAGATGCTTTGAGATGGCATCAGCACTTTCAGACTAACAGGACAATTGTGAAGCACCTGCTTGGTGCTGGAGATGGTTTCTCAAGCAGGCCTGATGGAGTTGGTGTTGTGCTGGCAGCAGATTGAGTCTCTCTGGGCAGAAGACTGGTCAGTGATCACAAAGGTATAAAAGCTTCCTTCTTCCCCCCGAGCCCAGCCCTGTGCCAGGCCTGCAGCTGGAATAGCGCGGTTCCGCTCAGGAGCTGAATCATTATCACCTGGACGCTTCTGGGTAGAGAAGAAGATAGTGGAAATTCTCTTACTGTTTTTAGGGTGTTACATTTTCTGTAACAGAGTATTACAATGGGAGTTCTTGCTTTTAACCATGTTTTCAGGCTCAAGTACCTCACTGAATTGATGAAGATGTCTTTGGCGTCAGATGCACTAGCAAGTATTCTTTCTTCCCTCATTTTTCCTTTCTGGACATGACTAATTCCTCTAAGTAAGCAGAAGTCCAAGCACACTTGGTTGGCTGCTGCAATCAACAGGCGAGCCCATGTGGGTAAAGTTCTCTTTTTTTTTTTTTAATTAATGTGGTACTTTCCTTGTTTAAATGGCAAGAAAAAAATGTGTATTTGAGTTCAAAAGATAAGAAGGACTTAAGTAGCTGCCACTCTTCTGCATCAAGCCCTTCCTCATAAGGACTGGCTCATTAATTGTGTTTTTAAAGATAATGAGGTTGGAATTTGCCCTGAGTCTTGCTAGACAAGTGTTTTCAAAACCAGACCAATGTAATTCTTGATGCTGCTCATTCTCCTCCTCTGTGCAATATGTTAGTCTTTTGGTTAAAGGATGCTACTGGATTATTTTAGCTCCTGGAATAGAAGCCATTCATATTCTTCATTTTAACCTGCCCTTAAGGTCCCATTTCTAAGGGGCTGTAATTTATTACAACATTTGCAACATCAGTAGGTGCAGATAGTCTCACTCCAAATAAAAGTGAAACCATTTTAAATAATGCAACTGCTTGAAGTCCTCATCCAAGGGTAGATTGATTTACTAATTCCACTGTATTCCAGCTGTGAAAACCGAACTTAATTTGCAGCTATATGTTAAGCTTCAGGCTGTCACGCTTGGTGTGGTATGATTGTGTGTCACAACAGGCACTTGCTGGTGATGCAGGGGGTGTGTAAAGAGCCTGGGAAAAGCAGTCCTCTTTGGGAGGAAAGCAAACTATTCATTGGCTGGGCATACTGACTTGGAGGAATAAAGGCCAAAGAATTTCTTGATGTATGGAAAGCTAGGCTTCTAAATAATAAAAAGAGTTCTTCAGGCAGTAATACCTATTGCCTTCTATGCGATGGTATACACCCAAAATTCTCATCTGTTTTAGGTGATTTAAAGTTACTTAGAGAAAGGTTCATTGTTGGATAAAGATAAATAGTAGGGTAAAGATTTGCAACATAAAATTAGGTCATACAGAAAATAGGAGTCTGTTTGGAGTAAAGGAAAGAACAATGGGAATTTATTTCAATTTACTGTTTAGAGTGGGAATTCTTTGTTTTCTGTATTATGACAGAAGATTTATTTGCCTCTCTGCATTTAATTTTTTTCAAAGTGGGGAGAAAGGGTGTTAACCTGGAGTGTGGAGTGGGTTAAATTATTTTCATTCTACCTGCAAAGCTGACCCCGTGGTTGTGTCCTAGACCAACAGTGCAGCGTTGGTCAGGTCAGTGAGTGGTAATTGTGTGTGCGTGTGTGTGCATGCACTGCTCTTTTCCCCGAATTTTCTAGCTCTATAACTTTACCCTTTTAAGAGGATTAAATGTATTCTCTCAGCTGAAACTAAGGAATAAAGACACTGAAAGAGAATGTTCTACCAGGAGAGAGATTTGAGTCAAAGCTATGCCAAAGAGTTTGTTTAATTGTGGAGATGGAGATTTACCTCCTGGATTAATGCATCTGCTAGAGACCCAAACCAGAGTTCTTAAACAAGTTCGTAACTTGCACTGTTTTCTCCTTGAAGCTCATTAATGTTTAATCAATAGAAACAAAAACTTGACAAAATTTACAAGGGCTACAATTTGATGAAAATAAAAATAATAACAGCAGCAACAAAAAAATACCAGCTACTAGAAATAATTTTACTTTTATCCAGCCAGTAATTCATCAGGGGGAAAAAAAAAGAAGTATTGAACTAGTGTGTTTGAGGGGAGGAGGACTTGCAAATGTAGCTGTGATATATGTCCTAGTGACAGTTGTTGCTCTTTGCTTTCCTTCTGTGTTAGTGTTCTACTTGGCGGAGAGCAAATCTTGATGAAAAATACATGGGAATGTGTGAGTGTGCAAGCGCACACACACACACATATATATACACAGTCATTTTGTTTCTCTGCTGCTACCAGTACCTAATGCATGAAAATCAAGGGGAAGGGCATTGTGGCAAAAGTTTGAATGAGAAAGGAAAGGAAGGAGTTGCTTTTGCATGAAATGAGGCTGTTCAGGAGCTCTGCACACATTACTGCCTCTGGGAACCATCCCAAAGGTGTGATATTTTGGGATTTTTCATGGATGTGTGTTTGTTGTTGGCCTCTTATCCCAAACATGGTTCTTGAAAGATTCTGGGGCATAAAATTTTAAAATATCCAGCCTATGTTGTTTTTTGCTCTGCTGTTTAATTTATAGTCTTTCTTTGAATGAAAGTTAAGTACAAACCACAAGGAAAACTTTCAGGAAGATCACTTTGTGTCACAGCTTTACTCTGAGGCATGAGTTGAGGTTCAAAAGGTTGATACTCAGGTTACTGAGCCTCAAAAATTAGTTTAGAAATGCCTTATATAAACTGCTGTATAACATCTGGTGTCATTTTGCTTGCTCATAGTTTCAAGTTTTGTCTTCATTCAAGAAGGAATTTTAAGGCAAAGCTTAGCTTTTCCAAATTAAAAACACCATTGTGTCTAGGTGAAAGTGCTATAATGAAACTACACTTTAGCAGCAGAAATGGAGCATTGTAAATTAAACAGAAGTGATGCAATTACTGTTTGTAGTCTCCTTTGCCCTAACTTTTTAAAACCTGACAATAAATTTTTAATAAGAAAAAACTTAATCTTCCCAATGGTAAAATCCAGTTGGAATTTTTGTGCTGCGTATATTCATGCATATCATACATCTAGTTTTAAAATGGAGCTTCATCTTGCAAAACAGCATTTTTTTGTTTGTGATACCTTAGATTACAATGAGAATCTTACTGAGGATTTTGCAAGAACAGATTTCTAACTATTTTATCCCAGATAATCATAAAATTTCCTCCTTCCATATTTGGTGTAGGTTATAATGGTTCTTCAAGTATCATTTCAAATGTGAGACAATACCAAGTATCATTTAGGACTTCAAATGTCAGCTGTATGTTCCTGTAGAGGATGAATTAAAATTTCTGGGACAAACCAGTACTCCTAAACAATATGCTGGTCTAGTATACATCCAGTCTAAGACTGTGAATAAAAAAAAAAATATAATCATTCTGTCGAGAGAACTAAATCAATTTATATGGTCCTCACAAAAAGACAGAAATATATGGTTGTCATAGTGTCACTCAGTGTTAAATGAAGTTTATATAAAGATGAAATACACTGCAAAGTTATTTAACAGTTGTGCTTAGCATTCAGAAGTTTGCAGGAGAACTGGTTTGTGCTGTTTGATTAACATACATGATGTTGCTTCAGCGTTTTTATATCTTCTGAAAATCACTAAGAATGTGCTTTGCGTTTTGAACTTTGCTAGCTGGGACCAAATGAAGTGACTCTTGAACCACAGCTGTCTATGCAATCCTACCCTTCTCTGTGAGGATTTTTACTGGGCAGAGTTTTCAAAATGCTGAATTCAAAGACTTAAGTTGTTAACCTCAGTCTGTCCTGCATTATGCTGATGTCCTTCAAAGCTGAGCTCAGTCTATATACCTTTTTCTAGAAGAAACCCTCAGCTGGTGCTCAGTACATGCCTGGTTCTTGGAGGACCAAAAGTCCTAAGTTAGTGTGAGGATAAGGTGAGCCCTAAATGAGGTTGGCTTGCAGAGGCCCTTGCACTGTGCATTTGAAATCCACTGAGCAGGGGTGTGACACCAAATACATCTGAAGAAGTTGGCATGTTTATAGGGGTTTTGCTGAGGTCACCAGAAGTGGCTGTCCCAGGCTCTGGACCAGGAGCTCAAGCTGTTCACAAAGGAAAAGTATAAGATGAAGTGGGGAGGGGACCTGCTCAGGCTGTTTCTGATGAACACCAGGTTTTGCTGCTACTGGACCCACACTGTGTGTTTCCTGGGCCCAGACTGAAAACCCACCTTGTTGCTGAGCCATTGCTAGCATCATTCCAGTGAGAGGAGCACATGGTGCCGTTGGAAAGTACTTTCTCTCCTGCATCTAGCAAAAAAAAAATTAATCATTGCACTAAGATGCTGGAAATGAAGCAACCAAAAGATGAGAAGGAGTTCTATGAACCTGGATTTCACTAACTACATACATGAAATTCTACTTAGACTTTGTGATTATGCAGTTTGACTTCCCAAACAGGAGATGTGCCCTTAGAGAGGTGGAGATCATCTCCCTTTCAAACAGGATTTTAGGCATATGTAAGACAAGAATATCCAGAAGAGCAGGATTGTTCTGCGCAGCCTTAGTCATTGTCTTCATTGTTGATGTTTCCTCAACACCAGTAAATGTCAGATTATTTCAGGAACATGTGGAATTGAAGTCCTGGAGATTAAATAAGAATTCTATATATTCAGACTTGTGAAAGAAAATAATATTTGTTAGTGGAATAGTGCTGAAACTTGTTATCTATCTGTGACCAATGGTAGTGACAGAGAATACTCTTAGTTAAAAAGCTTTCCCTGGAGATGAAATCAGAGACACAGAGGTCTGACAGGGTGAAGAAAACCCATCGTGCAAGTTATGACATGTCAGAAACTGGATCAACATCTGGGCCTGGTGTGTGGTTGAACACTTGCTGTTCTGAGGTGTCAAGTATTTCTTGTGAGAACAAGATCCCACTGAGGTCTTTGAGCGGCTCCAGATGGGCTAGCAATTAGCCCCTGACTACCTTTCACTTCCCAAATGAAATTCCAGTAGTACCACGTGCCATTGAGGATTAGGTTGCTATCATCTCCCAGCATACTGCAAAACGTATCACCTACAAACAGTTGCCATGAAGACTGCATACACTACTGCACCATAAGCAACTCGGTTGCAACATTGACACCTTATCAATCATGCAGCTAAAATCAGTATTCCGCCTTAAGTTTGGCAGTACACAGCGTAACATCTGCAAACGTGACGGCAGGCTCCAGAACCACAGTGGCATTAGGCTGCCAAGTGCTTTCCTTGGAAGCTGCTTTGCTCTCTCCCTTGAATGCTGTCGAAAATGGTAGTACACATCCCTTCTAACTCTTCCCCCATCTATTTCCAGTAACACCACCGAGATAAAATTTCACAAAAGAAAAGTCCTTGTCGGGCAGAAGTACCCGAGACTTGTTCTCCAGCACCAGTAAGAAACTTTTATTCTATTCTCTTCTGGTTCTAGGGAAAAAAAAAATAAATCATCCTGATCTACTGAAAAGACACTTTCAAAATGGCTACTGTTTGAGGATGCTGAGGTTTGCTTCCACCATGGCACTTGGTTTATGGCCCACCTTTCCAGTGCCAGGTCTACAGAAATACTAAGCAGATATGAAGTTACCAATTCTGAATTTCCACATGATAACAGGGACCACCACTGACTGCTCTGCAGAGTACCACACAGGTGGGGTAGAAAATAGGTGTTTTACCCAAAAGTGAACTCACCAGACATAGTGTCCACTTGTAAGAACAGATATTTATGAGAGTATAGCTAACTAGTTGTTTGAGATGCTGTGAAAGTGTGAAACATATAATCTCTTTTTTTCAATGTTTCAGAATAACCATTGTCATAAGCATCAAACCGCAAAGGAACAAAAGGAAGATTACAGGCCTTTTGCTCTTTTTACTCTCCTACAGATAGAGCCAGGAGGTCCATGAACACTCACAGCCCAGCTCTGAATATGGTTTGCCAAAACACACTCCTCAAAATCGCAAGCTCAAGGGTGACATATATTCCTCTAGCAGCTTTCATGCTGACTCCTTTATCTCTGTAGAAACGCAGTAATTGTTGGAGGCATGTTGTGACTTTGCCTGCTCTGATCTTCCCAGCAGCTGGCAATAGCCCCAAGGAATTATCTTGCTGAGTTTCTGCTGCTCTCTGGAGCACTTGAAGAGTTGTTGAAGTATGTCCGAAGTCCTGGCTCTGTGATGCTGTGCCTGGTGGTAGAGATCCGAGACCTGCCCTGCTATGAGTGTATGAGCAAAGGAGGTAAGCGTCTGTGCGCTTGGCTCCAGAATGCCTCATTTCCACAAGGAGCTCTGGAAAGGCACGTGAAGTCTTACGTGGTGGATGCAGCACAGGGAGAGCAGAGGAGTTCATTGCTACTCGGAAGCTGTCATGCTGGTTTATGCTGTTCTTGTCACACTGGCTGGAAACTGCTCATGTTACTGCATAATCGGTACTGCACTCTGGTCAGACTGCAAAAGCGCTCAAAGGAGATCTTCTGAACGTTCAAATTGCTGGTAATAATGTGGGATTTGGGATGGGAATATAAAGTTTTATGATAGGCAAGTGAAAATAAGGTGCTAAATTGCATCCTGCATAGGGTTAAATGGATTATGGAACATGAGAAAAGCCACCACACATTCTGGAGCCCACAGATGACTTTAAGAAAGAGACTGTGCATGAATGTAGGAGGTCTTTAGTTAGCTTCCTTGCAGCATTAAACACAAGATGAACTAAAGAGACATCACTGCCAGTGTTCTGGCAGACAGACAATGTCCTAATCTCTTGCTGTTTGTCATTATTTGCAAAGGATTTGAAGACAGAGAGCATATTGATTAAAAATAGACTTCTTGGAAATTTGGTGGAGGGAAAAGTGTCAAGCAGGTGCTGATGTCAAAGCATGAACTGTATAGGAATGACAAGAGCTAATTATCAATGACTATCAGGCCTAACTGGTGTGGATCAATAGCCCTAAAGCAACTCAGCAAATGGCTGTGGTTTATAACATGTCACTTACAGTTGGAACTAGAGGAAAGACTGTGACCACAAGCTTTCAAAACAGCTTCAGAAATAATCGTACTAACCACAGGCAAGCAAGTTTAACTTAATTCGAAAAGAATTTGCTAGAAGTTACACACTATAATAAAGCAGAGGCTGCTGCTCAGGTACTTGGCTAAATATTGGGGGGAACAGGCTGCTGTAATATTAAGAGAAACCGTTGAGTAAGGATTGCTCGTGAAACTCCTAAGGAGCTCCTAAGTAAGCAGACAGGCGTAACACAGTTAATATAAAGACATGCAAGTGTTGGTTAAAAGCAAGTCAGGAGATCGCGTAGCCCAAACTTGAGCTTGAAGTGAGATGGGTGACCAACCTACTTCAGGTCAGCCCTGCCTTTGATCAGCACAGTTTTGAAAACTTCTATGGATGGAGAGTTCACAGCCGCTCTAAGTAATTCACAGCAGTGCTCTACTACTCTCCTAGCTGAAAAAATACAAGCTGTACTTGTCAAAAAAATCTTTAAACAAAAAATATTCACTAAAGCCTCCTGGAGACCCTAAGCTATGCATAGAGAGAAAAGTCCTCTATTGGACTGAAAACCTTCAATCCAAGGTCTTAAAGGAGAAGAGCTGCGAGGAAATAACAACCCCATCCCTGCAGGAAAGGAGGATGCTGCAGAGTTACCTGGGGATGAGAGCCGAGTGCTGCACTGTTGCATGGTTTTAAGACTGACTTGACAAGAGGAGTGTGGTGGGAGGGAAGGGTGATAGACTGCAGGTGTTTTGTTTGGCAGTCCGTGGGTATTCGGTTATTCATGGTAGTCAAATATATTAAGGTCGCGTACAAATTAACTGTTGCCACCAGAAAAAGAAAAAAAAAAAGTCTGACTAGTCAATTTCAGCAGAGGGCAGAAAGACAATTATAACATTACGCTTTATTAGGAAACAAATAGAAGAAGAAAACAGGAACCATCTTCATATCACAGGATGCATCCATGATGTTGCCTTGTTTTGAATACATTTAGGAGATAGGAAGACAGAGGCAGATACAAAAAACAGCCTCTTTATTTTCCTTTATACTGCTTTATAACCTGAATAACCAACAATATGGAACAGTCAGAAGGGGTTAATAGCCTGGAATTCTTCAGCTTGAAGAAGAAATAATGACTGGAGGTATACGACTGGGAACAAAAAAACTCAACTATGATGTGGAAAACGTAAATAGGAAATGACTGATTTTCCCAGAGCTCTCCTTCACTCTTACAAGAGGGAGCCCAGTGCAATTACGGGTAACAGAATTCAAAATAAGCAAAAGGAAGTACATTTTAAAACAGCACAGAATTAAAACGTGGAACTTGCTGCCTCACAATACTGGAAACTGTTCACTCTGAATGTTTCTCTACTAAGCCTTAGCCTTTGCACGTGAGACAGCTAAAATTCACAGCAATGCATGAGGGAGTAGTGGCAGGTCTCTCTGGTGTCTAGAAGAATTTCTCTCTCCTTTCAAATCTTGCATCAGTTCCCCTGTGCCTTACTGCACCATTAGTTTGTGACACCACATTCGTTCTTCAGTGTGTACTTGCAGCAGGAGCAGCTTTACTTGGAGCCTAATTCCTCAGCAGTGCCCCAGACACCACTGTGTTTCAGGATTAGCTGGGCTTAAAGAGTCATGTCCCTGGCTGACAATCCTAGAGTGCCAGACTGGCCAGACCCTGACTCCCCCGTAGGGCAAGAAGGCTTCCACCCCCACTGCTAAAGCACTCATCTTCCTACAGAAGGATTTCCTTGCATCTGCTTGGATGGTAGCATGGGTCTGTTCCCATTTCTTCCATCCTTTGGTATGCAATTTCCAGAGCTCGCTGTATACCTGTTTTTCTCCTTCCTGCTTCTCTTCTAACTAATTTCCCTTCACCACCCTGCTTTCTCCCAGCCTCTATATGCTTACCAATCCCCACATAAATAATTTGTATCCTTTTCAAAAGTAGTTTGAGTCCCCTCTGTGCTACACTCAGATTGCGTTTCCAAAAATACTAAGCAAATACCATGGCCAGACATGCCAAGGCAGCAGATCTTGCTCACATTTTGACCCTGGGTAGAGTTCCAGCTTCTGATGCTGGAGATAGCTTCAGTTCAGTAGTCATACGTATCCCCTTGAGCTGTTCGAGTCACATGAAACCAGGCTGGTGAGAAACCTCCTTAGCCAGACTTTGCTGCTCACTGCTTGGCACATCGCACATGCCTTTCAGGGGAGCTCAGCTCTTTCTTTAATGCTGTTTTCCTTGTGGCTTCTTCAGAGTGACAGGGAGGGAGCTGTGAGATGGCTATGGATGACGGAGATCAGTGATGGAGCAGCTGGAGCTGTGGGCACCCTCCCACGCACCCTACGGAATGCTGATCTCAGGGCAGTCTGTGTGCTGAGAACAGCAGTTCATATCCCTGAGAAGTGGCGATGCTGAGCTCAATCCCTGCACTGCCACACACTGACTGGACTGAGTCCATCCAAGGACGCGTAAGGGCTGTAGCACCGTTAGGAAAGTCAGTCTCTTTAAACAGGACTCCCTAAACTTAATTGCCTATGGAAGTGACACAAATTCAAGGAGCAGCTCACAGAAATGTATACTGCTCTCGTGTAAGTCCAGCTCTATCTTAATTATTAAGGAGTGGTATTTTTAGTCGTCATTTGCAATAGATTCCACACGTCTGAAACCCTGTTTCCATGAAAGTTCATCACAATGTCAAGTATTTAATTAATTATAACCTTTATCTTAAGGGCGTTACTGCTTTTAATAGAAATGTTTGTAAAAACCTGTTTGATTCCCTTCCTGCCCCCTCCCCACTGTGAAGGCTAAACAAGCACACCAGTTTTAGCCATGCTTTCTAACATTACAGAGTGCCAAATTTGCCTGGGATATAAATATAAATCCAGAGAAGGAGGGAGGCAGGAAAAGTTGGTTTACAAGAATACAGAGATTCTTTCAAAGAAACATATATATTTCTTAAGCTAAATTCATCAAGTTATCTGTTATTCTGCCAATAAGAAACATATACTTTTTAAAACAAGTAAATTGCACCACTTGCAATCTTTCTTACCAAAAAAAATAAATATCCTTAAACAGTTGGCAGATCTTAGTACCATTTGCCTAAATTCATAGACTAATTTACATTTAAGAGCACATTACCATGACAACTTTTACATCATGTTAAATTCTCTTCTTACTACTTAAATTTTTTTGCTGTGCTTTCTTCAAGAAAAGTGATCTGTAATCTGGAACCTCCTCCATGTGCAAGGACCCTCATCCTGTATCTTTAACTCTCAGTGCACTTTGAATACTACTGCGCCAGTGTAGAGTAGGCTTAAAGCATGTTACCTTCAAAATATTGTTTATGAAGAATGAGTAAACACATCATATGTAGAAAGCCAAGAATGTATTGTTAGTATAATTGAAATCATAAATCTAATCTAAGAATCATTATTAGTCCATGTCTAATTATTACAGAAAAAGAAAAAATGCTTCTATACAGAAAGAGCTGCAATAATAAAAAGGAAAATACAGTCAAAACTGTTATACTCACACTTCTTAGCTTCTTCACCCTTTTCAGGTGTTACGCTTACACCACCACTGCTTCTTGAGATCTTGAGGTTGGTGGCTTCAGTCTGGTGATAGGAGTGCTAAGGCTGGTCACCAGAACATGGGGTCTTTTGCTGGGAGGAATGTGATGCTGATGGCTGCACCCTTCTCACTCTGGGATCCACTTGGGCTCTTTTTTATGTTTGCCAGCAGCCTTTCACATCTTGCTGTTTCCTCACCGGTTTGCAACTCCACATGATATCCAAATTTACAGTACATGATATATTTTGCATATGCTAGAAACTTTTTCTTTGTTCCATTATTCTTAAAAATGTGGTTTTGTCCAACTCTAGATCTGTAATTCTCTTTAATGGAAAAAGATTTGATTTATTTACAGCTGTAGAGTCTCCAGTGGCAAGACTGCACCTCATCATTTGTCATCTTGTGCCTGCACTCCTCCCCACCACATCCTGTATCTCCCTCAAGGCCTCTGCTATCATCACAAGCCTGTATTTCTCCATTATGCTCGTTGTATCTTGTTCTACAACAGAACAACTACTTGTTACTCCTGTCTGTACACAACTGTGGTGCTAACATACAAGAATAAGCAAAAATAAAAACAAATCTACGATCACCTGGTCAGTAGAAAAAATGCTGTTATAGCTAAGCCAAGTTAAAAAATCAACCTCACAGGCAGGTCAACTAATATTCAGCTGAAGCAAGCCTACCATGACTCAGTGTGAGAGCTTGCAAACTCAGTTCAAAGCAGGTGGCCTGTTACTAACAGTGGCAATGTCTGATGCCACACGCAACTGTCGCATCAGCAGAATGCAGTAAGCGACACAGTAAGTAATGCTGCTGTGTTACACTCCAGCTGCAGTTACAGCCGTGCCTGCCCGGCTGACAAAAATAAGGCTGTACAGGTGCAGAGCAGCAACATCTGGGATCTTAATTACTGCTCATACAATAAAAGAACCCAGCCTGCCATTATGGTCTCACTCCAAGTTGGCTGGGCAGATGCTTGAGTGGAAAAATAGCTTACTGGTGAGATCAGCCTGTTCAATCCAGGGAAGTGAGAAGATCAGCAGATCTGCAGAAAGCAGAATGAGGCAATACCTCTGCCTGTCAAATAACTGGGTAAATCTTTTCAAAGTCTTTGCTCCATGTGCTTTGTTAGGTTTAGATTGCCTCTGTCCTATGAGAGTGAAAAATTCTTGGCAGGAGAAATGCTGCTTTCACAAGTACCAAGTGCCGAGCTTTTAAAAATTAATACTTTGTTTTTATAAAAAGGTTGCTGAAACACCACAAGTTTCAGACAGAATTTAAATAACAGTTTGCCTGTTTTTCAGGACCACCACCTGGTTTTCACGGGAAGCACAAAGAGGCTAAGTATTCCTCAGTAGCAACGGGAAGAGGGAAGGGAAGCAGAAATCCTTTGGGTCAGGAGGGCTGGAGGCCTAGCCTGGCAGCTGGGAGACAGTGGCTTGTAGCTTGGCCAGGGGCCTCTCAAGTGTCCTTTGAAGTTCCCCACCCTGGGGCACTCCAGAAAGTTCATCCAAGTTAACGAGAGGCAGGCCCGACCAGTTTAAACTCCATTAAACCTGCAGAATGGATGCTAAGCCCATGCTTTCTTTTAACTCACAAATGGGATTGAGTGAAGCGTTTCCCAGGTCTCCCTGACCCAAATCCCCAAAGGCTCACTGTGCTCGCTCACAAAATGTGAGCTTCAAAACGTCTCTGCCCTCCTCCTCCTGGGCCGGACTGTAAAATGAGGATGTCTCCTTGCCGTAGGGACCGGGCCCACACGCCAGAGGAAGGGTGTCCAGGTGGCCGCCTGCCTTTCGCGCCCGACACCAGGCACGGGCCCGCTCCCCTCAGGGCGCCCGCCATCTGCTGGGCCCGGCCACGGGCCGTTGCGCCGCCGCGCGCCGCCTCCCGCCGGGGCCGCGGCGGTTGGCGGCGCGCGGCAGGGGCGGGGCGGGCGCGCGGGGCCCTCCCTCAGCGCTGACAGGAATCCGCCCCTTCCCGCCGCGCCTCAGTGCTGGAGGGAGAGAGGGGAGGAAAGGTGTCGAACGCGTTCGTTCAGCTCGGGTTAGTCGCTCGCTGCGCTAAACGCCTCAGATGTCCGAGCACCTGCTTACCCACAGGGATGGAGGCTGTGGCCCCATCGTGGCACTGAGGGACAGGGTGGTGGCCACGCCACCCAGAGAGGTTTACAGCCAGCCCTGCACCACAACAGCATGGTGTCAAGTCCCACCAACAGCCCTTGGGGCTGTGGCCACGGTCCTGCAGGCTGCCTGGATCTGTTACATCCCAGTGGCAGTGGGAGCTGGAGGCTTTCTGAAACTTCCTCGGGCAGGTGAGCAGGTGGGGCCCTCACTGGCCCTGCAGCAGCTGGTGCTGCCAGGTGGTTTCTTCCCCTGGGTTTTGGGGAGAGGTGGCAGCTCTATGCCAGCAAGCAAGGAGAAAGCGACTTTGTGCCACCACGCTTGTGCACCCTGCCAGGATGCACGGCCACCTCCTGTGCGGTCAGCACTGCATGCCAGGCTTGCCCCTTGGCCTCAAAGGTTTAAAAAGCCCAGGTGTTTCACTCCTTTTATTTGCTTTTATTAACCACCAGAGGGTGACCTGCAGAAATTTTAACTTAGTAACTATGGAAGTGAGGCATTAAATTCTTTAAAGGTCAGAACTCATGATAAAATTCTGCAGGTAGAGAATATGTTTTCTCTTGTGAGCTATTGATGAAATAGGCACTCCTCTGCTGCTCTCTAGGGCTGTGTTTGAGGCCACAACTAGCCACAACTAGTGTTTCCTGTGGAAGCCTTCCCCCATGAAAAAAGACAATTTTGATATGGTTGAAACTGTCGGAAAATAACTGTGAATTCTGCATTTTCTGATGTGAAGGAAAAACATGGATTCATTTGAGTATAGTCGACATATCCAGTTTTGCTAATATTTACAGGAATATATTTATTTAATTTACTCTTCAGTTTGGAAATTTACATTCTCCTTTTTCCTTAGGAGACCAGACAAGGTGAGTAAAACATGATTCTAAATGTTAACATCTGCATTCTGAGGGTGTGTTGTGTTTCCTCCACGCCAGACGGAGACTGTGGTGTGCACACTGCTGTCCTGCCTCTCCCTTCAATCCTGCTTGCTGAGCCATTATCTCCCCCGTGGCAGCAGTGTTTGATACCACAAAATTTACTTCACACAGTGTGCTACACAGTCCTTTCATCCCAGTCACTGCCCTGTATGCCCGCTCGTGATCTGCTTTCATTCCCTGCAAACCCCAAGGCTGAGCAGTGTGTGTGTGCAGGAGTAGCTCATGGTAGGACCCGTATGACTGTGGAAAAACTAGATGGGGCAAGTTAATCGTAAACAGTACTGATGGTTTTCTGTGTGGTGGAATTTGCTGTAATTTATGGATGTATAGATGGTGCTGATGTGAAACAGATCAGATTTTGAGTGACAGATGTTGAAGATTTGTGTTTTTGTAGAGATTAGAGAAGGACTCCTGCGATCATTTTGGGCATAATTGGCTACCAGTAGCAGGCAGTTATAAAAGCTAGTTGGTGTCACACGTTACTTGGGAGCTTAGCAACAAGTGGATCCATGCTTAATGACAAGATCCATTCAGTTGCAGTTACTTCAATATTGAACACTGTTGTTCCTGTAGATGTGAATTCTGTGTGAAAGGACATTACCATCAAACTGCAAACAAAACATGAAATCGACTTTGGCCTCTAGGCATGCACCAACACTGAGGAAGGGACACGCTTCACCTAGCTGAAAACAATACAATGAAGGTTGAAATGTTACTATTTGGGCCTTTAAGACAGATTCTTCATCATGTATGTGCAAATTAAATTACGAAGTACTTTAGAGCCCCTCAACCTATTAGTAAGTGGCTGTGACTCGTGACCAACATGCTTATATGGTTAAAGATCTTTGCATAAACCAGAAAATGGCCTAATTTAACACTGCAGGAACTAAGCAGGTGATGGCTGGAGCTTAAGCAATTAATAATTAAGAAGCAGGAGATAGAATACACTACCTGAGAAGAAAACATGGTGTGTAGTATAGGAAACACTCAAGTGCATACACAATGAAGATGTGACTTGGATACTTTATTCCTGGGCAGCATTTTGTCAAAATACCACTGCATTGCAGATTTAAGACTCCAATGGAATATAGATTAATTAATAGAAAGGGATCACTCTTGCAACTGTACTACTTACTCAGTTTTGGAAGTTAGGGAGGTTTTTGACTTCCTAAGGAGTTTCACTGCCAAAAGTGCTTTCTAATTTCTATGGTTAGACAACAACTTAGATAGAATACATACCTTGTTTTATGTGTTTTTCCTGATCCTGACAATTATACAAGGAATGAAAAGGGCTGTAAGTGGTTCCTTGCTAAAATCCAGGCATGCAGCCTCTATTTTAAAAGTTGAGCATATGTTTTTATGTTACAATGCTGCTGACTTTGCTCTAGCTATACATAGTTCCTTGTCCTCTGTCCAAGCCATTTTTAACTTCACTGTTCTGTTTTAAAGAAAACTGGAGCAGAAACATGCTTCTAATTCTGTCTTTTTTTAAACCTCAGTGGAGATGAAAATTGAAGTTGCTCTTGAGGAAAGAGTAATAGATGGACCAGAACTATTTAATATCAGAGTCATAATTCATACTGCTCACACCCCATTACAGAAGTACAAATTGTACTGTACTTGAAATGTCAATGCTTTTTTTTTGTTCCCATTTAAAACAGGGATTTGATCTCTGAATTTTCTATAAAGAATTTGCTGTTTTCATTGACTTCACAGTACAATATCTTCAAGTAAAACCTGGCTTCTCTAAGGACTATGAGGTAAATGTTGGCTTGATAGCAATAATTTAAAGCAGAGGGTTTTTTTCTGCTGAATCACTTATTTTCTTATCCCATATGTTTCTAGGTAATAAACTGCTTATTAATAACTTTTTGTATGTACTTACAAGTATAGGAAGGCTTGTGAGTAGACTGACTGCATTTGAGAATTTTGGTTGCAGCTGAGACAAGTCCCCAGTGATTATATTTAATTGTTATGATCATGCGTCCATCCTAGTTGCTGTGAACATTAGATAGACCCTGCCTAGTGGCAGAACCTCAGTAGCTTAGTGAGTTCAATGGGAGTTTCTCTCCTACTGAAATGATGAAGGTAAAAAAAGAGGAGCTCATCCTCTTTTGGATCTGCATGCCTCAAATTGTTCATCATTGTTCCCTGGCTATACTTTCTTGCCTTCACAGTTTATTATCTATGGACAGGCAACTGAGTGGTCCCATTACAACTCTAGTTCTGCTTCAGAAAAAAGTGTGTTTGTCAGATTCACTGTGACCTCAACAAGGTCAACAGCAGTTTTTGTCAATTCTAGTTGTTGTAGTAGCTAAGATGCTGGAGCTGCATTCTTCTCCCTGTTTTTAACTGACGTAATTATGTTATCAAAATATTGTGTAAACAACCGTGTTTGCAACATTAGCACTAATGTGTCTGGTCTAACACTTACTTCTAATAACAATTTGCATTTTGGAATTCTTTAAGTTGAAAAGAATTATAGGGTAAGTAGAGATGCTCCTGTCATTGAAGATAAAGGACATGGCTTCACCTTCCGCCCCGCTCCAGAGCTGTCTCAGAGGCTTTCTTCGTGGTAGAAGAGCATATGAGAGTTTCTTTAGGATGGTGGCTGTCAGCCTGGGTGGATGCATATGTGGTTAGGAAGAGGGTGATGGTGGTGGAGACTGTAGTTGGCAGAAGAATTGACACTATGTGGACCCCTCTGTTAGAGACAGTACAGTTTCTTAGCTGCTTTCTTACCTGACTACAAAGATCCCCCTGAAAACTAAAAAAGCCTCTAGAGCAGATTATATTAATGACTGCGTTGTGACATCTGTACTTCAGCATTTCCTGAAATTTTGATATGGTACAATACAGGAAGTGAAAACTTCATCAGGCTAACAGCAATCATCAAAGAGATTCCTTGGGAGTGGTAAGGAAGGGAAGAGGTAATACTTGCCCAGACAAGCTTTACAATTTCTTTTGTGACATGTAGTGCACAGCAGAAAGAGAAACCAGACGTTTTTCTGTGATAACCATAGATTCTGAAATGAGAAACAGCAGGCAAGAAAATTCAGCCAATAAAAGATAGGAATATCTAGGCACTGTAAAAAACTTTTAAGCCTTTCAGTGCTATGTCTTCATAACAGAACAGTTACCATGCATAGGTGTTGTTTAGGAGAAATATAACTCAGAGAATTTTTCACTTTGATAATCCAGACTGATGTTATGCAACAGAGAATGCTGGAGCAGGGAGCATTGATTTTGTTTCCTTTCTGTTTAGCTCAAAAATCTGCAAAAGTTTTACATTGTTAAATGACTCTCACAACTGTGAGCATCTATTAGTATTAGGTTCTATAGCAGAATTGTTTCTCCTTTCCTAAACCCCTCTAAATTTGTAGTGCATAATTTTTCTAAATCCTTGGTGCAGATCTCTCTAAACATTTAGTTGGGGAACAATAGTGATTTTTATTTGCTTTGGTACATGACCATTAGCTGCATCTCTAAATGCAGTTATTCTGTTGAAAACAAATGCTTCACTCCTTCCGCTCCGTCCTCCAGCCCCCAACCCAAAAAGATGATCTCCAGCTTTCATGACTAAAGTAAATGACAATGTCCTTCTTCAGAGCAAAGTTGCTGAGAACTATCTGCAAACATACATTTCCTTTAGCATAAATGCTCTCTGGCCTACAATTCACAGAGCAGCAGTAGCCACCTGTGTGTGTGTCCTCCAAGGTTGGGCAGCTCCTTGCTAGCTCACTTTGCTTTTTACCTTCCCCATACAGATCTGCTCCTGGAGAACTCAGGCGGATGTTCCCTAATGAAATCTATTAGAACAAGAATGGAGATGGTGCATGTGTATTTTTTTTTCATCTCTCCCTCTCCTACCTTTCACCTCTTCTCTCCAAATTGACAGCTCCAGAGCATAAAACCAAGTGATTGTTTTTATAGAGAAAAAAAGATACAGAAACAATGCTAGGTGAACAAGCTCATTGGTAACCTGTTTGTTTGGACCAGACATTGCAAGACTAATTGGCAAAGAAGCATGAAGCGGAACTGGCTGGCAGGGAGCCCCATAATACCCTGCACCGTGGCCCTTTCTGCCTCGCTTGGAAGAAAACATGGTAACTCACATCCACGGTCTTCAAAGTAATCCTATTAGACGCTCTTCTGAAAAAAACCCAAGAGGCATACAGCTTTCCACTTCGATTAATCCAACTTGAATCTATTGTAGAGGCACCCCCTCCCATTGTGTCCTCATATTTCCACACACTCTTGAATAGAAATGAGCTCAAGGCTGTTGGGATCTTCAGCTCTTTCAGAAATCTTGGAAGATAGGCAGAGGCTATGACAGCTTGGTCTGCTTTCCTTATTCAATTAGCAGACCATCCATGGAATGGAAAAGTTATGAGAGATCAAAAAAGGAGCTGTCATTGTCCTCAGAGTCCCCTGGTGGCTTTCAGGTTTTCACAAGAACAGACCATTTGCTCCAGGGGTAAGGGAAAAAGACTGTTTTCCATAACAGAAACACCCCAACTACTGTTTGTCCAAGCCTGCCATCCTCTTTCTCAGACCTTTAGAGAAGCAAGTGGATGTTTATGGGGATCTCTTCTTGGGTACAGAAGTGTAATTACCACCCTTCAGGATGAACATCAGTCTTGCAGGGATTTACTTTTCTTCTCTGCATTAAAACAGAAAAGCAAAGTGTGAAGTGAAAAACTTTGGTGCCACTCAATGAACTGGGAAGGCGTGGAGCTTTTCTTAGTGAACTTCCTGGTATTAATAGTTTTAGCTTGGGGAAATAAGGCGTGTGCTACTGCACTGTCTGTCTGCTTGATTCTTCTCTAATACCATATGAACCCGTTAAACACATTTAGCTGAATTATCTTAAAGACAGAGTTTCTGTAAATGCCATGGAAACTGGTGGCTGAATAAAGGGGAGAAATACCCCAATGGGTTCTCCCATGGAGGCAATACTGACAGATTTCAGGTTGTCTGAATTCTCTTTAGCATCAGCCAACTGTGCAGAAAGCACAGGCTTAGTCCTACACTGACTGTTCCTTCTTCTAGAGTTATCACAAAAAAAGATGGAGCTGCTGCTGCTAAGAATGGGGGTGGCCTCAAGCCCACAGGAAACAACATTTTCTTGATTCCACTATTCTTGTCATTTATAAGGGGGCAATAACCTATTTTGAGCTACTTCATTTGAAAACTCAAAGTACCTTTATATTAGGCATGCTAACAACTTGTATACTTTCACTGTATACTCTGGAGATTTTAGTTTGTTTTTTCTTTTCCCCCAGTTAATTTGTTTTGTCTGTTGTACATGTCTGTTGCACAAGTCTATGGTGTTTTCAATTAAAAAAAAAGAGAAAATAATAACATGAGTGAAAAAGACACCTTTGAAACACACTAAGTTAGAGAAATCCATGCAACAGGAGAAAATACTAAAGACTAAAAGAAAAATAATCGAATTAGGAGGAGAAATGTTGCTTCAGTATTACCACACTGAATATTACTAGTGAGACTTGCAGAACCTATATTTAACTGAAAAATAGCATTTTTTTCAGGCAGAACTGCAGCAACCTCATAGATAAACTCCACTCCAACAAATTGAGAAAAAATTATTTCAGGTCGAGGAAAAGGATCGCAGACCCTACTACATCTGGGAGTTTTTCTGGCATCAGAAAAATGGAGATTCTTCATGTATCCAGCAGATGTGATTACAAGTGGGTGTATCTGCTGGGTTTCAGGTCCATCCTCATTTGCTCTGCTCCCCTTAGTCCCACAAATGTAAGGTTTAGGAAAAGAGAGTGTTTGTACTTCCTGTTGCCCTCTACAGGGTCTCAGAAGAAAAACACCAGCTTAAAAACAGGGAAATATGCTGTATTAAACATTATTTGACAGCAATTTGAATACTGTAAGGAAGCAGGCTGAAAATATGTTGATAAGCATTATTTACCTCTGAACTGCTGGAAAACTACGTATGTAAGTAACTTATTGATTAAAACAGCCTTTAAATAACCACAAGATTCCACAGTGATTTTTGCTACTTTCTATTGCTACTGGATGTGTTGCAAACTCAGTGATATATTGTATTTTGTGAGGCTGGAACAGGCTCATATTACAAACATTCCCCTCTCTCCCCAGGCCAAAACAGAGTTCTTGTTTTCATAACGTTGCCATTTGAATCTACACAGTTTTGGTGAAATCAGCGTATTCCTATCTGTCAAACAGTGCTTTTTAGTGTGAATTTAACTCCACTTCTGAGGAGCAAATAACATTTGAATGCATTCAAATTTCTATTGTAATTCATACTTAGAAGATTAGTCAGGCTGGAAATCTGCAGAATAGCTTGGGTTACATGGAAACAAACATTACAGCCCTGAACAGGAGTCTCTTAAAATCAATGGGAGACTTTTTCTATTCACTTCCATGGATGTTGAGTCTGACCATTACTTTCTCTTTGGACAAAAGGTTTCAGGCAACTACTTGCACGTTCACGTTCGTGTAATGTTCAATATGTCTCCGCTGGGCAGTTATAAAGACGGGGCATGACTCAGCTCTGTCTCAGCATTTTTATAGACTTGATCTTTTTTCCAATATAGGTAGGGCTCATATTACTTGATATTACTTACACCAATTTCTGTTACAAGAGTATCTGTTTAGTTGTTTATAGCTCAAATAAAACATTTGGTCTGAATTTTTTCATACTGGTGATTTTTTTTTTCCTGGAATAAAAACATATATAGATATTTTTTGTTTGGTTTTCGTAGCAATCTCTTATTTTGGAACAGAGACTTATACAATAGGAATGTGGCTTCATATCAGGGAAAACTGTTTTACTCTGTACCCAAATTTGAATGAATTTTGAGTTATTGAAACACTGGCATTTATACATGTTTCAGCAAAGTTTAGAACTTGCGAGTATGTAATTTAGGATGATTTCAGAAGAGCAATTAAATTTGCAATTGTATTTTGGAAGACAAGACCATTGTGTATCTTTTTCTTGTATTGTAGTAAGTAAATCTATGATACAAATCTTTGTTTCTGTGTCCTGACTGCATTGAGAGTGATATTGCAGATACCATTCAAGTCATAATAGTCTGTAATGCTGCAGTTCAAATTTTGGATGTCAGCTATAATGCTATGAGACTCCTAGCATTACTTTGAGTATGCTGTGGTAAATTAACCTGTAGGTTGAATTCCTGAATCTACCCCAATTTTGTCTTTTAATCGTAGAATTGCCTATAGTTGCTATACCATTGTTTCTATGGAATAAGTGATTCTACATTTTGTGTCTTTTATTGACAAACTAGTTACTGAAGCTAGCATATAGTGAGAGCCACGCTCTGCTGCTCCCCTCATCTATAATCAGGAAGATAATAAGGTACCTTTAAAAACTTTTCTTTCTTTACCCTTCTTACAAGATGAAAGTGGATCAATAGAGAATTCTATGGCAAACTGAGCTGGTTTTGTAATCATAATAGCTACCAGTTGAATCAGGTAAAATTAATTCACTCCAATTGCTTATCTACTGTGGTTATTTTTAAGAATTCTGCTGCACAAATTGTCCCTTCACATGAATACATTTTAAAGGAAGTATCACAAAGCATTTTATTACATTAAATGGGTTTCTTTGGCATGCAAGTGACAGCTGAATGCCATAATGAAACATTCAGTAATTGCACACAACTGGGGAAACCCTGGTGGTCCCACTGGGATCAATTACCAAGTTCAGGTCATTTGCAGATGAGTGGCTGAGTAAGTAGTTAATCAGCCATGTACACTAATAATAGCAGACCTCTGTCTCCTATAGGAGTGCAAGGGTGCATAGTGTGCCTTGTCCCACTTGAATAGTTCTTCCATTAAGATGACTGTATTACCAATTAAACTTTTCTAAGCTTGTTTTCTCTTACATCAATATCCATTGTGTTTCTCTTGTCTTTTAATGACCTTACAATTGATCTATTTTCTCTTTGATCATGGTTAGCTGACCAGGAGGAAGGGGGAGCAATCAATGTTACATTGCAATCACCTACTCATTGGTTTTACTTGCTGATAATTTCCTTAAATTCATGGTTACTAATTTCCATGGATTAATTTTAAGATGGGAGATCAAAAACAGAGTTCAATGTCAAATCTTTACGAGTAATTAGGAGGAGGATGGAAAAAGAAAATTCAAGTTGAGCTCTTATGAGCTGTAAAAGGCAAAATATAGACTCTGACCCCAAAGTAAGAAGTAATTTTATTTTTTAAAAGCTTAACAACACAAGTTGCCATTTCAGGCTTTGTGTTATTTTTGATGCTGCCAGATGAATTTGTTTCCCAGACTACTCAGAGATGCTGAGCTACTTCTGTTTAGCCTAAAGAAAATTTAGACTTTAAGAGAAAGTTACTAATCTGATCATCCAGTTAATAATTCAAAAAGGTAGGTAATGATGTAGGTATTTAGTGTGTATTCATGGTGATTCACTTTGTATTTATAGGCTCCTTAGGCTGAGGTACTGGAATGTTTTTTTACCTGCAACCTTTTGTCATCTTTGCTTGCTTCACCTACCCTGTGTACAATTTTAACCGACATAGGGCATAATAATTCTTGAATAAAAACCCTCTTAAAATCATTGCTTGAAAACTAACTTACTTTAAGTTTGTATACTGTTCTGTTACCTAAAATAGTATTGGAGAGGGTCAATGGGAGTTGTTTGTAATAGCTGAATAGGTTCCCAAGTTGTGATTTTCTAGGCTTGAGTGACTGTTGCTTCAGGAGGTATATTTCTGTAACATATTTTTTTATTTTAACTTTGTTGAGTTAAATTAATAATTTGGACAGACTGTGCTAGAGGATGTTACTTTGTTGGAGAAAAAACACAGTTATGTCTCAAGGGGGAGAAAAATTTTAATCCTTATAGAACTAGTCCTGAGCCTGGATATGCTAGTCTGAGTTCAGTGAGTCTGGACTGAACTCTGTCAATCAATTTAATTTTTAAACTTGAAACACAAAGGAATGAAATACTTCTTCATGTTACACACCAGGTAGTCTGTGTGGATGATTCCACTTGAGATCTTTCAGGTTTTCAACCTCACCTGGTCACTATTTAGCCTTGTGCACTGTTACTGCAGTCTTACTTGTGGAGCACTGTAATGTAGGAAAACTGAAATGATTTGGCCTTTTCCGGTCTTTTATGATTCATCTCACCTGCCTCCTCTGTATTACTATTCTGAAATGCTCAGTAGAGCGGAGGAATTCAGTGTGTTCAGTAGGGTAAATTTGATCCAAAATACCGTCCTGCTGTGTGTCAGGGAATAAATTGAATGTGGCTAATACTCTATTCCAAACAGTTCACAGTTTCCTCTGATTTATGAGTGGGGATTTAAAAACTATCCAATGAAATATTTCTCCCACTTGCTTTTGGTTTCTGCTGATCCTTCAAAGTCAGTTTCCTGAATTCTGATGTGCTTACGTGTGAGCTGGGGCAGCATAAAACGCATAAACATTCTGTTGTGAGTGCCTATGATTACCTTACAGAAGACAATGAATTTTATGCATATTCTCCAGGCTTCCTTTAAATTTGCTGATCAGCAAATATGCATGCCTGTAAGCCAGTTCAGTAGAACAATTGTGAAATAAAAACAAAACAGAACACAAAGCAGACTTATTGTAGGACTGGGGTTTTAGAGTTTTCAAAAGCATCTGGAGAATTTTGGAGAACAAATCCCACTGAGAGTCAAAGGGATTTGTATGGTTAATTCCTTCAGCTACTTTGGGAAAACTTCTCCTAAATGAATAAATATAGGGAAACTGTGCAACAAATCAGTGTATCACTGCCAAAGGAAGAAAACAACTTCAGGAAATATATAGACTTCACACGACAGCAAGCAAAGCAACCTGAAAAATTACAGATGATGGAAGGAAAAAAAAAAGACTCCCAAGTTCCTTTTTATTAAAAAAAAAAAAAAAAAAGTATTTTGGCTGGGATTTTTTTTTTTTTTTTTAAGGATACCTATCCTAACTGATGGCTAAAGACTGGATTGATCCTAAGTGTAACTCCTGTGACTTCAGAGGTTCAAATTTCACTCCTGATGTTCTAGGGAAATAGATTTGGAGCTGGCTGGAGTATATAAATCTCCATTATCCTGCAGTGGATGTTGTCTTCTTTGCCACTGCCTTTCATTTAAAGACTATATAACACCGTGTTATATCCAGCACAACCATATAAATTACTTACTTGGAAAGATAATGTTTGCATAGACCAGTGTTTGCCTGCAATACGTCAAGTGGAGTCTAACTCAGATCATTTGTAGTCTGAAGCATACATACCTTAAATCCAAGTGTATAGGATGGAGCCCAAAAGCCCCACAGAAGCCAAGTCAAATTACAATTTGCAGTATACACAAGGTATATTTCTCAAAAGTAGTTTCTGTTACTGTGTTCACTGCTGAAGAAATCGTGTGCTCATCACTCAGTTCAAATGCTGATGGCAGTGCAGGTATGGACATCCACCCTTTATATATTGTTACTGCAGTGCTGGTAATTCTTCCCCAGTTCAGATGGGTAAACCGATGGAAGTGTATTGTATATATTTCTGGATTATTTTTAAAACAAAACAGCCACTTCTATTGTTTGTATTCCAAGAAAAGTCTGAAGAAAACTTGCAATTTAAATATATATTTTAGCTTCTCTTTCCATGCTTTTTTAACCTATATGACATGCTTATTTCATATGTTTAGATTTTGTCTGAAGTCCAAGGTGCTTAATTTATTTTTAAATAAAAGGCAATATTTCTAATGGATAAGGATGTAAAAGGGAAAAAAAAAACAACAGTTAAAAAGATGAGAAATCAGGATAAAACTGTCATTGTCTCTGCATAGACTGATGAAAGGAAGTTATTTTTTGCCTTCTACACAAACATTGCCCTTGTAGCTGTTGTGGTAAATAACCAGATGATGTTTAGTTTTGTTGGAAGAAAGTCCAGTCAAAATTATACTAAGAGTATATAGATCCCCAGGGTATTATTTTTCGCATGGGGTGTGATGTGACAGCGTAGGAGGTCAAATACCTGATTAACATGCCAGATAACCACTATCAAAGTTTAAGGGATATTTTATGCTTTTCTCTCTTCTTCACTGGTGTTTGAATTATTTCTGCCATCTTTTTGCCTAGTAAGAGGGATTATTTTTTTCTAGTGCTCTGATAAATTTGTAATTATTTAGATCCTTTAATAGAAAAATAAATAAGCACACCCCCTAATTAAATTAAATTAGCTCCCTCTCCCTCAGCACTCAACGAATCCCAAATATCTACAGAGACAGTTAAAGCAATACTGTGAAACAGAAGAGTTCTTCCACCCTTCCAGTCAGTAAGCTAGTAGAAGACATATCACATGGAAGAGACTTCTCATTTTAACAACTACAGCAACAAAAAGTAATTAAAAATATTCTATCCTTTACCTCCAGAATAAATAAAATCAGTATAACTGATTCCAGAATCAACAAATCTAGCAGTGTACTGAACGGGGAGCTCTGACACTGTGCAGCCTTCCCATACTGAAGATTAAAAGATGGTGACAGAGATGGAACAGGGTTACCTTGGTATCTTCCCAGGCAGGGGAGAATTTTAAGACAGGATACCTGGCTGTAAAACATGAACCAAAATAAGGCAATTGTTGTCAGAGCCCAGTAATAATGGGAAAAAATAAATTTTTGAGAAAAAATAATGAAAGAAGTGGAAGGCACTTTTAACTCTTTAAACAGGGAAATCATAAAAAGGCAGTGAATTTCAAGGCAAATTGTAGCTACATCAACTTGGAACTGGGATGTTCTGAGGCCAGTTTGTAGAAGGTCTGTAGGCATTGCTCTTGTCTACAGCTACTTGTCTACTACAAGCCGCCTGATCAAGGGGAGCCTGTTGACAAAGACTTCTTACTCCATCTGCAGGAAGCATTGTGCTCACAGGCTTTTGTCCTGCTCAGGGACTTCAACCACCCCAACATTTGCCGGGAAGAATAGCACAGTGAGCTGTAAGCAATCCAGGAGACTCTTGGAGACCTTGAGATTACCTAAAGCCAGGCAACACACAGCCCTATCAGAGGGGATGCGATACTGGACCTGTTGGTCACCAATACAAGTGAGCTAATTGGTGACATCAAGATTGGAAGCAGCCTGGCCTGCAGTGATCATGTACTGGTGGAGTTTGCAGTCCTGAGGGATATGGATCAGGATCCTGAAAGCAAAATTCCAGCTCTTCAAGGAAATAGTCAGTTTACCCAGGGAAACTGCCACTGGGGACAAGAGAGAAGAACAAAGCAGACAGATCTTTAAGGACACTTTCCATTGATCCCCAGGTGCAAGAAATCAGGGAAGGAAGACAAGAGAATGGCATGGCTGAGTCAAGACCTGCTGGTCAAACTAAAGGGCAAAGAGGAAATGCACAGGCAGTGAAAGCAGTGACAGGTATCCTGGGAAGAGTATAGGGACTGTTCCCCTAGTTGTGCAGGGATGGTGTCAGGAAGGCCAAGGTGCAGCTGGAGCTGAACTTGGCAGGGGACACAAAGAATAATAAGAAAGGATTCTACAGGTACGTCAGTCAGAAAAGAAAGGTTAAAGAAAGTGTATCCCCTTGATGAGCAAGAAACTGTAGGAAACTGTGGAGAGGCAGGGTTGGCCTCTTCTCCCAAGGGAATAACGACAGGACCAGAGGAAATGGTATGAAGCTGCGGCAGGGGAGGTTTAGA
>JAOTQQ010000002.1:9621334-9689968 GCA_026546715.1 Gallinago undulata | reverse complement strand
GTGTTGTGTGTGGGGTTGTGGGTGTGGGGTTTAGTTGGTGGGTGGCTTTTTTGTTTGTTTGTTTGTTTTTGTGTGGGTTTTTTTGTTGTTTGTTTGTTTTTGTGGGTTTTTTTTTTTGTTTGTTTGTTTTTTTTAATGTGGTTGGACTCGATGATCTCAAAGGTCCCTTCTAACCACTAAGATTCTGTGATTCTGTAAGAATGGCAAACTGGTAAGAGCAGATGAGGAGAAGGCTGAGGTACTCAATAACTTTTTGGCCTGTCTTCACTGGCAACCTCTCTTCCAGCCTCTTGAGTGGATGGACTGGAAGGCAGGGACTCGAGGAGCAAAGTCCCTCCAACTGTAAGAGAAGATCAGGTTTGTGACCACCTGAGGAACCTGAAAATACAGAAGTCTATGGGATCTGACAAGATGCATCCCTGAGTCCTGAGGGAATTGGCTGATGTAGTTGACAAGCCACTCTCCATGATGTTTGAAAAGCCATGACAGTCAGGTGAAGTCCCTGGTGACTGGAAAAGGGGAAATTTTACACCCATCTTTAAAAAAGGATAGAAGGGAGGACCCTGGGAGTCAGTGACCTGTCAGTCTCACCTCTCTGCTTAAAAGATCATAGAACAGGTCCTCCTGGAAGCTATACTAATGCACATGGAGGACAGGGAGGTGATTTGAGACAGCCAGCATGGCTTCACCAGGGGGAAGTCCTGTCCGACCAACCTAGTGGCCTTCTATGCTGTAGTGGCTAAATCAGTGGACAAATGAACAGCTACGGGTGTCATCTATCTGGATGTCTATAAGGCATTTGACATGATCCCCCACATCCTTCTTTCTAAATTGGAGAGGTATGGATTTGATGGGTGGACTGTTTGGTGGATGTGGAATTGGTTGGACGGTTGCATCCAGAGGGTAGTGGTCAAAGGCTCAATGTCCAGGTGGAGAATGGTGACAAGTGATGTCCCTCAGGGGTCCACACTGGGACCAGTACCATTTAATATCTTCATCAAAAACAGAGGCAGTGAGATCAAATGCACCCTATTGGAGTGGGTTCAGCAGAGGGCTACAAAAATGATCAGAGGGCTGGAGCACCTCTCCTGTGAAGACAGGCTGAGAGGGTTGGGGTTGTTTATTCCTTGTGACTGGGAGAAACAATATAGTAGTTTCTGTGCTGACTCAGAAGACAGGGAATTTGTAGTTTGGAAAAAATGAAAACTGGTCATTGGTTAAAGCCACAGGACTGAGCCTCTCACAGAAGTACCTCTGTATGTGCTCCATTTTTTCTATCTGAATTTTCACTATATGAGAAAAAACATTTCTTTAGGTCTTGCAGAATTATGTGTATGTGAAGTCTTGCATTACACTGAGACACTTACCAAGAGCAGGAGACCAAGGGAAATGGCTGATCTTGGCATTACTGGGGATAGATACAGTTAGGGGGCAAAATTCTGCATGGGCATGTGGCTGCTTTACTCTACCATTGTACAAATTTAAAATACAGCTTTTCACTGAGGAGGTGAAAAACTTTTAATTTGTGAGAGGGAAAGGCTTAAAAATGTGGTCTGGACAGTTACTTTGGTGGCACTGTATCTTGAAATGAGCTGTTTGTCCATGTGAGAGAGACAGCCAAGGGATTAGCAGTACAAACTGCCCTGCCTGCATCTACCAGTGTGTCCTTACATTACTGTAGAAAGTGAGAACCTCTCTGGAGGCACAAATGCAGTGAATCTTCAGTTCATTCTGCCATTGGCAGCTTGTCTGAGACTTCCAGAAAGATGCTAACTGGTGCCAACTGTTACTCCTGAGAGGCTCTTCAGAGCAGGCACCCTACAGCCAACATAAGGGGACTGCTTTATTTTCACAGTAGTAGTTCTCAATATATTTTCATTCATGCAGAGGGGATAAATCTCCAAGAAAAAAGGTGCAAGGAGTCATTTATCTAAAATGCAAAGGGAAGATTATCTGAATTACTGTCTGATAATGGAGGAACACAAAATTAAAGCCAAAGGTACATGCCTGTGCGTGTCAGACCTTTGACCTTCTAATCCTCCCCAATTGCTGCAGTCAGGATGATAGAGATTATTTTTGTGAGCTATTGCTCAGAAAAAGCAAAACAGATCAACCATAGTTTGTGGAATTAGATCAGCCCTGTCCTGAGGCATCAAGTGCAAATACAAAGCTTCTGGCAAAACTATAGAGAAATATAACCAGCTTGTCCTCCTTAAATCTAAGTGAGGAAAGTGCATCTGGTGTGGCCATAAAATAAGAACTGACTTGTTTTAAAAGGAAAAAAACCACATCAATTTGTCATTCTGGAGCTATGTTTTTTGCAGTACAGAATTGCTGTAGGGATCACAGCAGTCAGGGATAGAGAAAGACTATCAACTGAGTCCATTCCCCTGCACTCATGGACATAATCCCCTGATGCAAATACATGGTTTATTAAGGTTGCAGTGTACTTGCTATGGGAATCAGACCTCTAAAAACATCATCCCTGGGGGAATAATGCTGCTTCTCTTGAGAAGTGTGCTGTGGATGGTTGTACATCAGTGCTATGCACTGGTAAAAGGAGTAGACAATTGGAAGTGAACACAGAGAAGTAGGAAAGGCCATTTGAAAGAAGCTGTGAATGTTCAGGTTATCTGCAGGCATTAAGTGCTCTTCAGGTAGGTCAGTATTCGATAAGAAAACTGAGATATGTTGGCTTGACACATGCTTAAATTCTCCCAGCAGATCTTGAATTTCAGATCCCATCCTGGTACACTGCAGCATAGCAGGGAAGGGTGTGTTGAATGCTGCAGAAAGTCTGAAGGACAAGTGTGAGAAAAAGATAAAAAATTCTGGTGCTATTGGAACCTCCATCAAATAGCTAAATAAAAGACCAAAAGAATGGTTCTAGCACCCCAGACTGAATGCAAGGAGGAGGCTTATAGAGCCAGGTAGCTTTATGGTACTTATTATGGAACATAATTCCAAAGTAAAGACTTTTGCCGATTTTTCGGTCCTCTCTTCTCTGCAGGATGTGGCTTTTGGTCTACAGCTTAGCTGCTAACAGCAGAGTTGGAAACACAGCCGTGTTGTACAGATGTCTGTGTTGTATTTGGCCCTACTCCTCCTCCAAGCTGTTGCAGCTGCTGGAAGTGCCTCATCTATACCAGTAGACACAATGGGAGGAGCACTAGGATACATAAAGTGATGGGTTGCAGCCAATGTGTTTGTATATTGCAGTGCACATTGAGGACATAAGCTCCGAAACCCGGAGATAGCACAATTGCAGAAATATCGAACTTGCATCGCAAGAGTGAGCTTGTGGTATGTGCCTCATTTTAAACCCAACTGATGTCTTTTTTTATCACAAGAGATTCAGTTCATCACAATAAAATTCATTCATCCTTCACTTGCCTCCCAGATCAGGGCTGCTTCACTTTTTGTTCTGTTGTAGAAGATGATGTCTTTGCAAACATACATGAAATGCAGCTGAGAATAGTATTTTTGTTTAATACCTGTTGCTTTACAAGCTCAATGTAGCATAGGACAATATGGAAGAGAAGCCCTGAGATTGGAGCTATTGGTTTTCCTAGGATTTTGATTGAGGTTTCTGGAAGTTGTAACTCACTCTAAATTTCAGTTTGAGTTGCTGCCAGGGTCTATAACCTGGGAAGAAAGCCCTAATCCTCAGAAAATAGCTCCTGGTGAGGATTTTAAGTCGATCATTCAAAAATCAAGACACTTAATCACTAATTTTTTTTTTGAAATTTGGTTTAAAGCCTGCAGCTAATTGCTCACCCATGCATATACACACAGTGATAGAAATTTTGGATATGAAATAGTATCACTTTAAAGCTTTGATGTTCAACTTTTATTATGTTAGTTACAGTCATTTTTCCCCTTCCTAAAAGAAATGTGAGAGGAAACATCAAATTAATTATAGATACAAAGGCTGCCTGTAGCGAGGCAGCTCATTAATGTTCCTTTTTCCAAGTTCTGTGTTTCTTTCAGAATTTTAATCTCCATAATATTATTTTTTTTTATTATTATTTGTTGGAGTGTGTGTAGTATTCTGTAACAATGAAATGCTTTGCTGGGTCATTTATCATGCTTTTCCTTGAGGAAAGTCCATACAATTATCTTTGTGCTTGGGATACACTGTGAAGTTTTTTAATCCAGGTGTCTGCAGGCTTCCGGAACTTGTGCAGTGGAAGATGCGCGTTAGAGAAAATGCATCATTGCTTCTGAAAGCTCCTCTGAAGCGCATCATTGCTTCTGAATCTTTGGAAGTTACATAGTTACATTCCCTTATACAAAGTAAACTGTTTGTTTTTTGGTTTTTTTTTTTGTTTGTTTTTTTTTTTTTTTTTCTCTCCATTGCAGTTCTCTGGCTTATAGCACCACCTACAAGTTACTTTCAAATTGCAGAAACAGGCTGATCTTTACATGCATGATGTAGCTGCAATTGCCCGCTCTTCTGTGGTGTCATGAGAGCATCAGTGACTTCAGCCATAGCAAATTGCTGCTGTTAAGGATACTGTAGCTCAGGAACAAGTGAACTTCATCCAATTCTGAAGGTCAATACATCCCTGCGTCTCATTTATTCCTCAGCTCTGGATTTTAATTAATGAGGGAGGAGGAGCCATGGAAGGGAATCTTTGTTGGCACTAAGGATGGTCCACATGCCAAAACTTGGTAAACTAGTGTAAAAGGCAGTGGTGGGAGATCAGGTCCAAAGACAGTCACAGGCAACCAAAAGTAAGTTTATTGTTCCTTTGCCAGCTTCATGCTAAACCATTGGGGTTTTTTTACTTACACCTCAAACTTTTGTCATTTTAACAAGTTAGATTACTTAGGCTTTGTGAGAGTGAAATCAGTCACACTCTGAAAGAGAGATAACTGAGCTGCATGCCCCAAATATCAGTAAATTATTGTGATGACTGTAATGGCTTTGATGGAGTTTTTCTCCCATCTTTCTCAGAGCACGATATTCCTCATGTAGTTTCATGATACCATGTGCAGTTCAGGAAATGTTTATTTGTAGTTCTGCTGTCAGTTAATCCCTCTCCCCAGTGTAGCTGACAAACTTACTCTGGTGGAAATTGTGATGACACCCTTTATTCTTTCATTTCTCTTTAAAAAAAGGATGTTATTTGTGCTCACAAAAATAAAAGGCACTTACCAATATGGATGCACTCTTCAGCTATCAGAACAGCTCACACGCTGCTATTGCAGCTGCTGTAACAATAGAAAATGAAGCCTGGGTTCATACAGGTTCTACTTGCTGTTGTTAAGCAGAATAGGGAGGAGATTCTTTTGTTCCATTTGAGGAAAATATCATTTAAATTGAAAAACGTCCAATATCAATTAAATTGATATTTATTAATTTATCCAATCCGAGTGCTAATTATTGCTTGTTTGATGCATGTTCATCTAAAACTTCTTCCACAGTATCTGTAATGCCATCCCATTCAAATTTGATTTGAGTGACAAGGCTATGATACAAAGAAAATACTTGGTGTAAATATTCCCAGAGAAGCATAGGCAAAATAAAACAATAATAATAACAATAATAGAAATTATAATTAATATTAAAAATAAAATATTGCTAGCAAGAAAGCACATAAACTTTCAATGTAAAAGGAACCATTAGGTTGCCAAGTATATTACTATTAGCAGTGGGTAGCTTATCAAAAGGATTTTTCTGCCTGGTACTAGTCCTACTCATCACACAGACATGAACTTCCTGACAGAGTTGCTGACTCCTGCTGGTAAACTTTGAAAAGCACATTGTTGAGCTGCAATTCTGCAGGCACTTTTATCTTATTTCTCCTTCCCTCACTTCATTTATTTATTGGCAAATACTTTTGCATGAGGATTCAGTATTTGAGTATTCATAGGCTCCTGCTGCTTTTTCCCTGAGTGGAGTTATAATCAACTTGTGACATCAGAGATGGCTGTTGTAGAGGTGGTTATGTCATAAGATTAGGGTTTCAGGTGGGGAGAATAAGCAGAAGGAGCAGAAGAAATGTCAAGTAATTATACAGGTTTCATATTAACTATTGTAGTAATACAAACAAAAACCACATCTCCTAGTCCCAGCAAAGAAGCATATTTTTTTTCTAAACTAAGAATAGCTCAGAAGTTTTGCATATCTAATCAGGTGCTTTTTTGGATTCAGTTAATTTGGCAACCAGATTACCAACTGGTAGACAAAAAAAGATTTTTTCAGTAGTGTGTATTGTGGATTTTGCTGAGCTTTTTATTATATGTTACATACAAGATAGAGGTAGATTTTTGCAACATAGTAAAAGATGACAACTTTAGTGCAATAACTCTAACAAAATCTGTTACCTGAGAACAGTGCTTTAGATGTCTGTGGGAATAGTGGTAACAATTACTTAGTTTTTCCTTTTAGCAGGATGCCTTGGTGTCATGCAGAAAAGAGGGAAGGCCAAATGATAGCAGAATGCCAGATGTGGAAGCCTTAATTACAAAGCAATCAAATGAGGGCTTTAATTTGGGGGGGTTAAGATGCTAGCAAAGTTTTCTGCAGAACCTCTGCTGAGTCAGTCACATCAGGAGTAAGTCTTGCACTGTCCTTGCATACACGACAGTTTGCTTGAACAGAATGTGTTTTTCTGCCAAGACACCCTCCTTTCTTCCAGCATCTCCTTATTCATTTCCAGAAGAACAATGGAATTGGTATTCTGAGGCCTCATTTAGCCCAGCACCTTCTCTGTCCAATTAGCAAATATCCTGCATCACTGATTTTAGGAATTAGTGTGACCATAGTCCTCTAACCAGTTACAACATTTCAACTCCATCTTGAACAGTATTAATTTTCAGTTAACAGGGAATAACATAGGAAAATGCTGATGAGAAAGGTTTGCTTGCACTCTTGTCCAACTGCTCCTTAAATGAGGGCTTAGTGTTTTGTCCCACCTTATTGTTGATAGTGATCTACTCATATCGCTTAACCTGAATTACTGCTTGTGCACCTTGCACTGACATTGTGTTCCCAGCAGAGTTCTTGCATTGGTTCCTTAGCCAGAGTTTGGGTACATAGACTTGATCATAGCAGCTGGGAGCCTTTGTTTGCAGGTTAAGGAGGTCCACTTCGCCTGGCTCCTAACTCAGCCACCAAGCACCTCTGTCCTCTTGCGGGACTGATGTACAATGCTTCATGTCTCAGTTTTCCCTTTGTAAAATGAGGATAAAATAAATCCACCTGTAAGGTGAGAAGTGAAAAGGTAATAAATACATCAGCAGGTAGGAACAGCATCCAATGCTCTGTCCTTCATTTCTGTCATTCTCTGGGAAGAGTTAAGCTTACAGAGAGGGTGGACTTCTGGATCTTGTTAGTCACTGACCTCACATCTGTGTCACTCTGCTGGCCTATATGCTACTTCCTATGAATTTTCTGATAAATTCATCCTTCCAGTTGTTTTTTGTGTACTCTTCTAGAGAAGCTATACATACCAATTAAAAATACTCTCTCCTAATATGTCCTTTTTCAGTCTTAACATAAGTTTAGCCCATTAGGAATTCAGAACAATATCCAACTTTACCACCTGATACAATGGTCAGCATAAGACCATTAATCCTGATTTCACAGTCCCCCTAAGTACATTATGAGAACACTTACCCTTTTTTCTAGAGCATGTAACTCTAGGGATGGGTGTTTCACAGCATGCTATGTTCACATGCTATCAACTTAGTTATCCTACCTGCACTACAAAGTCTTCAGTTCTATTGCTTTTATTCCTACCATTTTTTGTCTGTGGGTATCATCGTTAAACATGGGATGGTCTTCCCTGTTTAAATGTAGTAATAGTAATCTCATAAGCTTCTTGCAGTTAAGAGTTATTTTTCTGCTAGAGCAGATAAAATGTCCTGGGTATTAGTGGCTAGAAAAGTTTGACCTTAACTTTATTTTATTCCTGCATTTGAAATGGAGGAATTATTTTATTTTTGCTTATTCTTGCTCTCCAATTTAATCCAATCATATGAAAAATTAGGGATATTTTTATTTTTAAGTATTCAGTGTCTTCACTTTGGATTTTAAGAAATAGTTCCTACTGTATGATTCTGGTTTATGCGATTCATTTGTAAAAGGCATGAATAAATTATTCAGTTGAGTATCACCCTCCTGTATGTATCTGTGCCTTTCCCTGGAGTAATGGGCTCTTTCATTTATTTGTATTACCTTTTTTTCTCAACATCACTTGATAGTCACACCTTTGTCTATTTGAGTGCATTAATCCTTCAATGGTGAGATCACTCACTAAATTTCCTCCATCCGAAAAGAGTCAAATGAGGTACAGATAAAAATTCCCAGTTTCAAATATACTTAAACAAAAAACCCAAACACACAGACCTTTAGAGAGCCTATGAAGAATCTTAACTATTTGCTTTCCTGTAGAGAGCAATGTGGCTTGAAAAGCAATATATGTTTCCCTATTTCTACTCCGCAGACCACATGTGGAATGAAGGCAAAATCTGCAATCAAATTGGCTATCATCATGCCATCAGGCTCTCTTCTGACTGACTCAAATTGATACTAAATGCTGGCTTTGCAGCTGACTTCTCAATGACAAAAATACTGCTGTTCTTGCATCTAACTGTTCTCAATGACAAAAATACTGCTGTTCTTGCATCTAACTGTTCTCACATAATCTAGGCTCCCTCCTCCCAGAACCCAGTTTCACTGCCACTGAACTGGTGATAAAACCTGAGTACTGACAGCATGAACAATTGCCATTCTTAAAGGTAAACATGAAGCCTTATCACTTGGTTGCTGCTGCTGCAGATTGTGATAGTGAGATGAGTGCTGGGCAGGGCAATTCAAGATGAGGGATTATGACAAAGGGGGAAAGAAAAGTCTCTGTACTGATAATGAAACTACTTAATAGTTCTGACATACATAACTTTGAGCAAGTTATGTCCCAATCAAATTGTTGCAATTAAATACCTTTCAAAAATCCTCAAACAGCATAAGAACTAACAATATCTTTCCTTTTCATCTTATGTTAGCTTCGATATATTTAACTGATGGATATAAATGCTGTGAATTTGACAAGAACAGGATGGGCAAGAATTGTAAATGATACTGTATGATGGGGTTATTGTGTTGAATTCTTCCAGATGTTTCCTTTGCTTAGCACATTGCAGATGTTAAAACTTGAGTATTTGAGTGAGAGTTACCTTGCTTTCTAATGACTTTGGCCTATCCTTTACTCCTTGATTTTTGTTCATAGTTTCTCCAGCCCTAGAGAATATATAATATTGATGATCAGATCTGAGGCATACAGACAGTGCTTGCTATGATATCAGGTATTTTTTCTGTTTACCGATAAACCACGTTTTAGCCTCTACGGGCACTTATGTTTGTGTTCTCCATAGAGCTAATTATCTCAAGAGCAAGTTCACTCCTGTGCAATTCTGTTTCTAGTTTCACATTTAACTAACAGGACTCCCCATCTCCCTCCACCACAAAACCTGTGCTCAGCTGCTCCTTAATCCTGTTCCTGCTTCTGTTTCAGAGCCATTTGCAGCTCTGAGCTCTGCCACACATGAGCTGCATTAGAATTTAAAACTGAGGATCCTCTGGACCTCTTGCCTGGGCAGCTGATCCCACAGGCATGCCTGAACTCTACTGGGGCCTTCCCCTCTATCTGCAAATATGAGTTAAAGACGAGAAGCAGGGCATTCCCTTATTTCTGCAGGTGAGTGGTATTTTAGCCTTATGGGATTGGGATGACAGAGTCATTCCCACTCTCTGGACTATTGAATGATTGAATACTTTTATGGGGTGGGCCAACTTCTGTATGAGAAATTGAGAACATATGTCAGCCCTTGGAAGAATAGAATTTTAGGATACAGCAGCTATGAAACTGAATGGAGGTGAGGCGTCTAATTTCTTTTCAGTATTCCCTAGAGGTCTACACCCTAAAACCTTCAAAATGTTTCTTTTGGTATGGATTCCTGTGCTGTTGCTGTACAGTTATTTGGCAACTTGTGAATTCTAGTCAAGCCATGGTTATTTGAAAGTTAGTTTTTATGTTTTGTTGAATCTATGCTTAGTCTTTAACTTGTGAGAGAGAAGAGAAGGAAAAAAGGGAGGAGTAGGTGTGAATGCAAACCAACACAGAGAAGTGAATAACCCCTCCATAGCACAATGGGAGTTTGTAATCTAATTAGCTGGCAAGGTGTCCTTAAATTCTCACTGGTGCAGAATTAAATATCCTGTCCAGTGACAGAGAAAGGAGCTCACAGCTCTCTTCTAACTTGGCTGCCACTCCCTGTGGGACCTGCAGTGGGTAAACCCATCAAAGAGGGTAATTCAGTCTTGTCTTCTAGATTTTACTTTATGAAGCTGCTTATCATGAAGACCATTTATTTCCTGGCCAAGCAAGGGTCAGGTGGGTAAATGATTCAACATATGCTACATATCCAGAGCTTAAAAATATCTTGGTGAATCTGGAAAAAGACAGAGATACTCCTCAAGAGGGAAGGGAAAAAGGGTGCTAATTGCATTCATCACTTCAGGAGTGTAAGTTGTTTATAAGGTGTTGATAGCTAAGATAACAAGCTGCATCCCCATGTAGCATCCCTTTTCTACTTGTTGCCTTGCTTCCTAAAGCTTTTGTACAGTGTGTCCCTGAAGCAAGGTTTCTTTCTTGACCTGCTGTTTATTTGTATGAAAAAGCTAAGGGCAAGTATGGCATAAAAGCTGTTTCCTCCACTTCAATAGAATATCAAGTTTCTGTCAAGGGCAGTATCATCATTAACACAAGCTGTATCCTAGACTTGCCTTGCCATTGGTTGGGATGTCTGATGCCAGTATGTGCTCTATGTGGGATCTCTTAGAGCAGAGTTGCCATATTTGAGCCCTTCATAAGATATAATTCAGTCTTCCTTTGAAACATCTCAATATTGTCTTTACTGTGTCTCCTGCTGTTGTTAATTAATGTGGGCAAACTCTATTGTTTGCCAAGTAGAGACAGCAGTGTGAAGAAGTCTTGCTTCAGGAATTACTAGGTAACGCACTTCTGTTTTATTGCTGCTCTTTGAGGGGAAAGGGCCTTCTGACCTATTTCCCTAAGAAAAGAAATAGCTTGTTAAACTTGAAATTATGGAGGCTTATTTAGTGTTCACCTTAAACCTATGCCAGCCTCTGGTGCAGAGGGCCCTGGCTCTTACTTTGAGAAATGTTTTAACTTTTGAAGGGAGTCCAACATTGACTAAAGTTTCAGGTGGGTTTCGGTTACAATTTTTTGTTAATTATACTCAGTCTGGGAGGATGGGACAGTTGGTATTGCTGTCCAGGGTTGAAAATCCTAAGGAGGATTTCTTAAAATGTTCCAAAAAAATCTGTAATGGTTCCTTATCTTGGAATGGGATTCAGTACGAAAAGGAACTCTGTGCTGCTTTAGTTAAATTCTTTAAAAGGCTTGTTTACATTCATAAAGATATTTTTTATGTAGTAGTTGGCCAACTCATACCTGGAATACTGGGGCATCCTTTTTCTCTCCCATTCTGTTTTTTATGCCTGGTATGTTAAAAAAGCACTATGTTATATCAGTGTGAAATGAGCTTTTCACTGCATGGATTACGAAGTGCTAATGAGTGAATGCATAGTCTGATTCTGCCCGTTTGAATGTTCTTTATGGTAGTCTCTGATTCATAATTATGTTATATTAAATAACTTTTTGATTGTTTAAAAGAATTATGCTTTAATATAAAAAGTATGGCAGCAAAACAGACAATGAAAAAGACTTTTTTTCATGTTTAGCTCTCTCTTTCATGATGTATTTGTGTGCATCTCTGTACAAACTTAATAATGCCTTAACCTAGTTTTTTGCATTCACTATGAAATAAGGTTCATAGATGCTCATGATAGTAACCTCTATTTTGAATTAGAGGGGGAGGGGAAAGGGCACCTTGAAAATACTGCTTTAGACAGTCAGATGCTAGATTCTCTGGAGTTATACAAACAAACCCTGTTTAGCTCTTCCCAATGTGCGTGGCTATTTCAGCATATGTGTACCATTTCAAATAGTCAGTGATTTTTTTAGGCACATGACCAGATTAAAATAACTTCCAAGTTGCATTGGCATATTGTGTGCACAGTTCAAATGTTACTTGAGTGTGGTAGGGAAAGGAGACCTGGAATGCCAGCTCAAGTCAGAATTCTTTGGTGACATGTATTTCTTTACCTTAGGAACAAGAGGTCTGGTTTTGAACTTTAGAAATAGAGGGCCTGAGGACCTCGAAGAAGGTAAAAATGTAGCACCTTCATAGCTGGCAGATCTGCTGTCAACAGAATGCGGCTCATTCTGAGTCTCATTTTCTTATCACAGGATGGTTGAATTTGTATCCTAGGTGAATAATAATATACTCAAACCTCTAAAATTAATAAAATAGCCCCTAAGAGTATAATTCTTCTCCTTCAGTCTCCATGCAGATTACTGGGATACACTCCGCAGCAGCTCTTCACGTGAACACCTCTATCTGTATTGCTTTTTTTGCTTCTTTTCCTGAATTCAGGTGATGATGAAAACCCCTTCTGAACAGCCCATACATATGGCAAAAACATCACTGCGTTATGCCTTTAAATGAATTCTAAGAATGCCATGAATGTATAAACATTCTGTTGATTTCATGGTTTTTCTTGTCAAAGTGTCACTGAGAAAGTACATCTCTGGAATAAGAATTTTAGAACAGCCTAGAAAAGTATAAATTTGCAATAATTGTTGGTCCCTTTAGTCCTTCCTCCCATCTAATTAGGCAATTAGAACTGTTGCCGAAGTTCTAAAGAGCAACTTAGAAAAAGTAATTTGATACTGAATATCAATGAACAGAAAGTAGTGCCTGGAAAATGACTCTCTGAACTTGTGACGTGTGAGGGACAGACAGAAGGATACTACACTGAATGCTGGTACAGACCTAGTCTCTCAGAAGGTTAATTTAATAAATGCCTTAAAACTTATTTTTTTTAGTATGTTTGAGATCATTGCTTATCAGGCTTTAAAATGTGGAATAATGAAGAAGTAAGCTAGATTTTTTTCCTTCTTCTTCCTTTTTCCTTGAGGGAGGAAAGAAATTTTCCTTATTTCAGAAGCTGCTAAAAACACTAATTCAGGATTTCTAACTGCAGGCTCTGGGAAGTACACGTGAATTGTTAAATTTTTATCCTCTAACAGGTTGATTGAGTGTAATTTTCTCTGCTCCTGAGCATAGGCTGCAACAGAGAACAGACTGGTCAGATGTTTTGCAGTACTTTGTGTAGATATTCTAAATTCTGAGACCCGACACAGATGAAAATGTGTTAAAGTGATGCACTGTCCTGAAGCAAGTGTTATATGCCAGCCAAATGCCATCCCAATTAAGATGGCTAACAGTCACAGAATTACCTGGATTTGAGTTTTTTCTTGAACTGAGAATGTGAATCATGCTTGATTATTTGAGTGTTTTCTGTTTGAATTACGGGGATTGATGTATGGAATGCGATCTGAAGAAAGAATAATGGCATTTTTGCATGTAATGTGAAAATCAATTATTTCACCTCCTGGCTCTGAAGAAGAGTCTGATGAAGTAACTGGTAGCACCATAAAACCCCATCGTGTACTGTTACAAATATGCACATGAGAAGACCCGTAGGCATGTAGGCTGCTGTACTTGAAACCCACTGTTACCATTTCTCAGCCCACTGCTGCAGCAAACATAATTATTTTTTTGATCCCTCTTTCAGCTGAGACATGAGGTGTTTTTAAATGAAAACCAAAAGCTGTGTTCATCATTATGAACTACATTCAGCAAATTTTTTTTGATTGTTTAAATTGGATCTTCTGTATGATTTCCCTCCAAGTTCAGAAGTCTTTGCTCTGATGTTCTTTTTTTCTCATTTCTTTTTTTCTCCCTCCTTTGCAACCTTTAACATTTCCTGTGCCTCGTTCCAGTTTATCTCCTTGCCCAGATTATGAGCAACATTGGCTGTAAGATTGACTGGAGAGCATTTGAATATGGTGGCTGCGAAGAGGTTTCTCCACCTGTCCATTGACGGCAGAGGCTTTTGGTGGTTTAGGATGACGGTTTTACTCCCACAGTGCTACTCTACTCTTTGGCTCAGGTTGATGATGATTGCTGTATCATCACTTTTTCAGGGAAGTGCTGACAACTGGTAATGGGCTCTGTCTGATAGAGAACAAATATCCACTGTGCAGATGGGCACCAAAATACAAAGTTTTATCTCCTAGCATGACAATTCCTCTTCCATCTTTCACCTAGGATGTCTCTTCTTCTGGGCTGTTTCAGTGCAAGAAACAAAAGTCAGCTGGGACAATTGAAGTATTTATGTGGACTCTTAAATGGGATTACCTGTGACTGGCCCATCACCATGGGGCATATTCCTAAATTTTAGACAAGCAACGGTGTCCCAGGTAGCATAGAACAATTCTGCTTTTTCTGGCTGCTTCTAGACCATCTTCTTCTCCCTCAATCTCCACTTCTGGATTTGCAGAGGTATGAGACTGAATAGGGATTTTCATCGGTTTGTTTTCATTGTTTTGTTGTGGCTTTTTTTTTCCCCTCTCAGTGCATTCCTAAACTCCTTTTGCATCTATACCCTGAATAACAGTGAAAATTAAGTCACATGATCTTCTGCTGTTAGGAACAGAAATGTTTGAAAAAAAATTCTTGTGTATGCATAGGACTTGTGCTCCACTTTCTTTTTGCCCCAAACAAAGATAAAATTAAAGTTTGGAATGAAACTTTTCTGTTTTGCTAAATGGCAATTCAGCTTTTGCACTCACGGTGTAGTTAAGACCTTTGGAAATTATGCCATTCTCACTAATGGATTGTTTATTTTGAATAATTCTGAAAAGCACTCCAGCATTGTTGGACAGAAATGTTCTGTGTCGTAGTACATTTTTGTATAAAATACTTGACATTTTAAAATTTGCTTGAGAAGGTAAATGGATTAAAATGTTAATTTGTTACAATGAGTTTTCATGATGAAAAATTCAAAAGGTCTCCTGCTCACATTTTCAGGTCAGGAGAGATTTTGACTTTTACAAGTCAAAATAAAAGACATTTCTACATAATGCATGAATGATGTATAACTTCAAAGGGAACTTTCCTGGAGCAAAGTTTCAGTCTGTTCTTGCCTAACTTCTTTGTACTAGAAGGGGTAGGAGATAAGGGAATAGGCATACTGGGTTGCTTGAAGGATTGAAGAGTTTCTCTTTCACAGTAGATCTTCAATTTAAATCCAGCAGAACTCATCACTACTGACCAGCTGTTCAGTGGTCTTTTGCTGATCTTTACAAAGACGGTGATGACACTGCAGTGAACATCAACTTGAGCTTGAAACAGAGTGAAAAATTGCAGTCAGTTTACAAAGCTTCTTGATCTGAAGACCTAGTGAGTTTGTGATACATAACCTGTGGAGGGAAATAGGTTTTTTGACGGTGAGACTGAAGAGGCTGTAGTGCAGACCTTGCAATAAACTGAGACTCTGTTTTTAGAATGAGTTAGGCTGGGTCTTTGCCCCTTCTGCTCCTGTTGCAAGGCTGCCACAGGTTTCTGTAATGGCCTTCTTTCCAGTCTGCTCTGGGCTGACTTTTCTGCTGTAGACCTAGGAGCATCTTGTCCTGCAGGGCAGACCTGGGATACAAGCACAACTGTTTGCCATGCTGTGTTTGAATAGAAAAATACAGTGTCAATAGCAAATGCTGTGGTCATTGAAAGACATTGGACAGACTACTGGCCCTGTGTGCATAAAGATAATCTATATGTGGTGACAATATCTGGAGTTCTCTTCTGCAGTAAGAAATCAAGAGAAAAAAAATGTATGTTTTGTTTTTGTTTTTAAAACATGATTCCTTTGTAATAGGTGTGACCAAGTAATTAGTCTTGAGTTGTTCAACTTCTGCTTAAATTTGAAATTAGAATTTGAACATGTCTCAAAAACCAAAACCAAGGAACAAAGAAAACCTTTAAGAAACCAGAAACCATTTAAGAAATCATTTGATAGATCTTAAATTTTATTTTTCTGCTTTGACAGCTATTGTGTTAGTGATCATTCCAACTCTGTTTAAAAGAAATTTGGTTCTAAAGAATAGTTGTAAGAGAGCTGTGTATTTCCCAGGGACCAGGAATCATGCATGTAATTTTTCAAATTAATGACAAGAGTTGGATGGAGTGTGTACTCTTGGAACAAAACCGTCTTGTTAAAAAGCACTGTGTTTAGACAGCTTGCAGCAAAAGGAGATTAAATTGCTGCATTGGCCTTTTATATGGCTTGATTGATGAGAAGACTATGCTGCAGTATTTATTGTTTATCAAAGGCCACTCGGCCAGTGGCATTAACAAAAACAAATATTTATTGGATGTAAGATTAAAAAATGATACTGCAGAAACGTGTGACTAGTTTCACTAAGGATTCCTATATCTCTATAGGGGCAAAAAGTTAAGATGTGCTGAAACAGTAATGAGAGGCACTGTGCGGTGTAACCAGGGAGGCATTATCCTTCAGAGAAAAGAGGTTCTTGTTAGTGATCTGTTACTGAAGGACATTGCAGGAATAACCTGCACGTGTTTATAAAAACAACTGCTTTCTACAATTGCTTTCTCTTCTCCCCCTACTCCTTTCAAAAATAAACAGCCCCAATCCTTGATGGATGTGCTTTTATTGTCACTCTTCAGATGTAGCTTTCTCTTTGAGGGTTATACCTGTGCATTACAATTTATACCCACATAGCTGCAGTGCTTTTATCCACAGGCTTAGCCATAAGATTATCTGGTTTAGGCATCATATATGTTGTTTTGATGAAGGTGATTTTGTGGGCTATGTCATCAGAATGAGCAAGAACCTGAAAGGTGGATTATCACCATGTTAGCCATTTAGAGGAAAAAAACCTATTTGTCATAAGGTGACAAGTACATTGTGGATATATTTGATATTCTGTCTTTTCTCCCTATTTGTAGAATTTGATTTAGCAAATAATGGCTTTTCAGGATTTTTGAGTGTGTGCTGTAGGAACAAACTTGGGATCCCATTTCCTCTGTAATTGTACAGCATGAATAATAAACAGGTATTACCTTTTCATTTGCAGGGGATCCTGTGTGTGTTTGTTTCTTCCTTTTTCTAACATGCTTATCCAAATATGGTGTTCATGAAAATGAGTCTCATATTAGCTGTAGGTTAACGTAATGTGAAAGAAATGCTGGGCAAACATCTCCTAGCCAGTCTGTTTGGAAACAGCTATGATTTGTGAAATGTTATCTTGGCTACTTTACATCATTCCCCAGTGAGTCAGTTTGAACTCTGGTCTTTTATTGCATTATTACTTTTTGGAAGATAGTTCTCAATACATTTGTATTCATGAAGCAATGGACAGTAGGTAATTTAACACCTGCTATCTGTGATATCTGTCAGCAAATGGCCTTCTCCTAGTGGGATTTATAGGTTTTTCACATCTCAAAGGCGGAGAATTCAAATCCTGTTTAGTTTGCTGTGCTATGAGCAGAGTTACAGTACGTGCCTTCTTTCCCACCACTTTTTAGTCTGGTTTTAAAATAACACTGCCTCTTTTATTCCAAACTGGATAAAAGCTAAAACTTGGAGGGGGTTAACAGTTGTTTCATCCTTCCAAGGTCTTTTCCCTCTCTAAAATAAGAAAAGGTGAGCAAGAAAACTAAGGAAAAATTATCTCTAGCCCCATCTTATTACTGTGAATCTTTTGTAGGCTTATTGCCTTAGTCTCTACATTGTATTCTCCTTTTGATTTTTGAGGAGGAAGCATCTGCATAAGTAAAATCTGCAAAACTGAGGCCTAAAGCTGTAATCCCCAGAGGGTAAGGACCGTATGTTTGTATCTGGATAGTTCCTGTTGAGAGGTGTGACTCAAGGACCTTTGCATACCCCTTCAGCTCTGTTTCAACTTCCAGTTCTGGTTTCATTCAAAAAGTGCAGAGAAAGCATAAAATGGGAGGGGAGAAGGAGATTTGTGACTAATTTTTTTTTTTGCAGTACCTAGAAAGTGTAGGAAGAGAGCATATGCCACATCCACCCTATTGCAAAAGCCCTGTATTTGGGAGACCATTCATATCAGCAGTGTTTGCTCTAATATTAATTAATAGAAATAAGCTAAACTCCACAGATTCAAAATGAAAAAACTGCCTTTTGGTTAAAAGGTAACCAGCATCGCCTAGCAGATAATAGGCAATTATTGCATTCTCACAGCAAAACTCTGCATAGAAATGATCACTCTAGCTGGCTGAGAGACCATTAAACTAGATTGAGTATTCTCTGGTATCTTGGCCCACATGATCAACAACCTATTGTTGATTTCAGTCACTTGCTTAAGATGAATTTTACCTCTTCAGAGAAAGGTACCCTTCCTCCCCAAACATTTTTCCTCTCTTCCCCCCTTCAGCAAGAGACTGATTTTTTACAGTGCTTATCAGCCTTTCAAAGCTGTGTAGATGGAATATGTTACAAAGCAAGCTCTTCCTCTTCTGCCTAGGTATCCTGCTTCCTTTTTCAATCTGTTTGACTGAGGAAACTCTCTCTGCACTCTTTTTAGTGTTATAGTGAAAGCAACCTTTGCGATCTTACCCTAGATTTCCATCCACCTCGTTAGGCTGTGACTGGACTATGCTGAGGAATGGAAAGCCCATGCTCCTGACTGTGTGTCCCAAGCTCAATGGGGACATGTTTTAGACACAAATGGCAGAGAATATGCAAAATAGAGACTTAAAAGAGCCGTACCTGAAATACTTTGGAAAAGCAGAGAAGTATGCTCTTTCAGATGAGGCTTTCTGCTTGGAAAGTACTGGAGAGAGTGGGAGTTTATCAAAGAGCATGCTGAGTATGAGAGTTGCTAGCTGCCTAAGGAGAAACAGTTGTGCAACTTGAATACAGTTGTGTTCGACTGTATGGGTCGAACACAGACGTTATAGGAAGATTGCTAGTGTTAGGGATGTTTCATGCAAAAACTGTAGATAACTGGGAAGAATAGCTGCTTCCGCGGGAGAAAGCCTGTAGCCTCACAGAAGGAGAAGGATGAAGCAGCTGAAGTGGTTGGACTGAGCTGTGGAGGCAGGTCGTGCATTGTTGGCAGGTCCAGTGGAGCAGAAGAACTTAAAAGACCTTGCAGAGAGCTGCATCTCAGAGAGATCATGAAGTGAACTCATGAGCACACAAGAAAAGCTTGATTTGGATGCTGGAGTACCCCATCTCTTTTAGCTGTGTTCCTTTGGTAAGGTAGGCCGCGTCAGGGAGGTAGTGTTACTTCTGTCAAGATGAAGGCTCTCTCACAAACAGGAAGGACATTGGTTTGGGGGCATGTCAGTCTAGAAGCACTGCAGTGCATTAAAACACACCTCCAGAAGATAAAAACAAAACAGCGAGCAAACCCTGAACAAACAGATTCTTGGATGATATATAAAACAGAGCTCCATGTCTGCTTTACCTTTACAAAAGCAAATACATTTTATGGCTGTTGAAGTAGAGGCTTTCTGTTACCATCTATTGAATCTTGCAGTTACTCTTCCCTCCTGCTCTAGCATCTGTGAGTCTCAGTAGCAGAATTGTTGCTTGGAAACTCTTTTTGCATTGCTGGTAGAGAAGAGTGCTCAATTTCAGTAACTTGATTATCTAAAACTCCTTAGCAAAGGCAGTTACTTAAGTGACAGGCTAAATGCTGCAGATACACAAGTGCTTAAAAGTGTTTTCAGCAGGGGTGGAGTTGTTCTGATGTGAACATTTGTTGGTATAATTGAGGCATAAAATAAGTTACATGGAAATGAACCTATTGTATATGTGCCAGTAGTGACGTGCCATTTCTACTTCTTTTTTTGGTGTTTTTTTTTTTTTTTCCCTGTGGAGTAGAAAACCCTCTATGAATATACAGGTTGTGATCAGCTGACTGTGGGTAAATTTGGGTGGGTTGGCTTGTTTGGTTTTGTTAAATTTTTTCTTTGTTAAAGTTTAGTCCTGCAGTGTACACTGACAATTAATTTTGTGTCTTCTGGAGAAGTCTAACTTCTAATACCTATCAACTTGCAGTAAAGATTGAGTCACAACACGTGTGTCTGATGTTAGAAGACGACACAACATTATATTGAATCTTTTTGTACAGATAGGCTATTTGGAGTTAAGTTTGAAAAAAAAAAAGTGTTTAGTGACTTGTCATATCTAATCTTTTGATTTAGACTGTTTAAGAGACAGACACTCCCTCCTATTCCTTGAGATTCATATTCCTAAATCAAAAAACTGATGTCAGGAGGCTATCTCTATGATAGATTCACAAATAGTATGTTTAATGCTGACAACTGCTTTTTTCCCCCACACGTGTTAATTTAAATAGGTGTGTAAGTGGCTTGCTTAGTGTTTGCCTCAAAGGACTTCTATGGCGGGAGAATAATTTTGCTTTGAGGACAGTTTAGGAAGCAGTCATAATATCAGGAAGCCTGACACACCCACATCCATTTTTAATTTTGAAGATGATCACTGTGACCTTACTTCATATTTTGGGGGAGTAGGTAGAGAGGAGAGATTCTGAATTGTTTCATAACACTCTTTAATGATTTTATTTTGCTGAATTTCACTGAATTTTTTTTTAGAGTTGAAATCAAATTAATCTTCTGCCTTCTGTTTAAATGTGTTCTTTCTCAAGGGTCTTTGTTTCTCCATTCCCCCCTGTCCTTCAGGAGCTTCTTTGAGTGTATTATAGATATATATTCACAGCCTGGAAGATTTTTGTGGGGATTTTTGTTTGATGGAATGCTTCTTGAGTTTTGTTTCTCTGGGACTATTCATTCTGAGGGTTTGATTTGAAGGGAGGGAAAAGAAAACAGTGATCACTGCCTTGTTTTCTGTTTGGTTTGGTTGTTTGTTGGGTTTGGTTTTGTTTTTTTCCCTCCTCTCTGTTGCCTGAAGTAACATGAATTTCACAAACCTTGCAGAATCAATACTTAAGCTGCATACTAATGTGTTTTTGAGAACTACAGAGTATAGGTGGTTGGAGAACATGGAGTCACTCTGTTCATAGTGTGGTTTGAGGAAAAAATGAGAGAGTTGCAGTTGCCATCTGCTGTTCTACTCAGGATTCCCAGGGTCTGAAGGTGGCTCTACCATCACAAAGAAAGCTTAAGAGGGCTTTTGTTTTTATTGCTGTGTGAGTTTAAATATTAGATCCTATGTTGTATGCTCAAGTCATAGCAAAGAGATATTCTTCACTCAGTTTCCAGGAGGTATCACAAAGACTGAAAACTGAGTTAATGCCAGAGTAGGTTATATGAAGTGTTGGATCAATACTTGGAATTGGCACATGTAATGACAGCTTTGAAACTGATGTGCATATGAGTGTGATTGATAATGGCATTGAGAGCTTCTTAAGAAAAGCTTGGGGATTCATTCTGTTTAAAATGGAAAAAAAACGGTGTCTATACAACATCATGTACTATGCTTGTAAGTAAGTGTTACACATGAAGGCTTCAAAGGATATTTAAGTGCTTTATGCTATTCATTATCCTCAAGTGTAGTATTAAAATAGCATTCTAGGTTACAGAGCTTGTGGGATGTGCTTTCTCTTAGGAAGCAGAGGGATGGTAGTCTTTGTGGTTTGACTAGTGCTTGGATTCTTCCTTCCCCCAACCCCCCCCCCTCCCTATGGGGATGCTTTCATTAGCAATTATATGGGTCTGGACTTAACAAGCATCTATTTAATGTGACATTAACATAGGAATTCATACGTTTGTGGTGTGTGTTTCTTTTAAAGGCTGGATATGCACTACCTAGTGTCACCACTTGATCACTATTTCCACACCACACCTTTTGTAAAGTTTATTAGTTTTGACTTTATTCTGTGGACCATTTAGGGGTCTGAAACTGTGGGAAGCTACCCAGGTACTTAATTCCCCTTGTTGTTCCAGTGCAGTCAGGAGCATCGGCTGTTTGCACTCCTGAGAAAGTGATTTGGCATTGAACAGGGATTGTAAAGAGCAAGAGGAGAGAATGTGCTGCTTCAGTACTTTGCCATGAAGAGCTATTGTTTTCTTGCAGAATATAACCACTGAAAAAGACTTGTAGCTCCCCAGTGCAGGACAGCCCCCGATTGGAGACTTGGTTATTGTGTTCCATTTGTGGTTTTGATGATTTCAGCCAAGAAGAGAGCAACATCCTTTTTTTTTTTTTATTTCCAGGATTTGAGGATCTTCAATATTGGACCCTTAGGCTCTTTCACTGCCATTTGAAGTTATTTATTATTGAGTAGAAGGAAAGACAACAGTTGTTCCTGCAGAAGGGTCTTGCTAGACTTTGCTCTTAAAATTGACCTGCTAGAGTAGATTTTGTAAAAGACATGTGCTCCCAAGCACTTTCCTCTATGGAAACTGTTGTTCTAACTTCCCATTGATCCTTGGAAATGAATTCTTATGATTTAGTGTTGTGTTTGTTCTCTACAGATCCTTTGTTCTTCTAAAAAAAGACCACTGAAGTAGTGGGCTGAAAGTTTGCTTTGGCATAGCATAACAATGAAGATGACCTAATATTTTTTGAAGCAGTTATTGCTGGAGACATTAATTCTGGTGTGGTTTAAATGACACCTGATGTTTGAATCTGCTTAGCACTCTGACTTCTTAATTTTTGAGCATGTAGCTTTGTTGAAATGAGCCTAAATGAGGTTAACTGGAAAGAAGAGAGCTGCTACTGGTATGAAAGAAGCTGCAGAGAGGTGAGTCAGCAGGGGCTTAGAGCAAAACCATGACTAGCTGAGAAGTGCAAGCAGCAAACTATGAAGTATGTTAATGAAATGCTAGTAGTGAGTAAGTGGGGAGACTTCATGTAACAAGATGGGGACTTTGTGTAGGGTCTAAAAAAAATTATAAACAAAATCTTAGACAGTAAATTAGTTGCTTTTCCATCTTTGTTTCCTTGCCTAATTGTAATAAAATTTTAAAAAATAAAATAAATAAATTATAATCTTTCCCTCCAATCCAGAGGACTTTTTGGCTGATCTGGATTTTCCTAAATCTGAAGCATCCCCAGACTGCACAAAATGGGGAATGACAGTGCCACTGGTCAAGGCGGAAAGGTTATGCTTGGAAGCCTGGCTGAGACAGTATAAGCACAGATGTAAATCTGTGCTAATATATTTAGTGATACAAAAGGGGGGTTCTTGCAAACATGGTATTTTTCAGGATCTGTAAATATTTCCAGTTGGGGCCCACAGATACCAGACTTGAAATGTTGTGATGTTATGGGTTAACAAAAGGCTTTGGATGCCAGGTGGGGAGAGTTGCATTTTTTCTCCTACCTTTTTATACTACACGTTCATGTCTAGGGAATGTGCGCTTAAATCCTTGACCTTTCATATGAAGCTTTGAAAGATCCTGTGGTACTTTACACGGGAGTAACAGGACTGCTGTGAGGGGGTTGGTGTTCACTAGAATCTGAATTGACTTATTCTGTGATGCAGTTTTAAAAATTCTATTTAGAAACTTCATGGTAACAGGGAACAGGCTTTTTTTTTTTTTTTTTTTTTTAATGCTGCTAGTAGATTTTGGGGTAAAACCTTTTATTTTCTGTTTTCTACAACAGAACCTGTGAGCTCTAGAATGATACCAGTATTTTAAAGATGAAACAGAGAGGCACGTGCTATACTCATGAGATATTTTACTCTGCCTTCTTGCTGGCTTTATCTTGAAGGCTAAGTTCTCTGCCAGCAAGATTGCTTTAGCTTTAAAGGAAATCACACTGTTTGAGAACTAGGTTAAAGTAGGCCTTGTTCTACCCAGTGCAAAAATAACAGCATTCTACCCAGAATCAACTGAGTGTGGAAATGAATTGCCTATATAAAATTCATATGAATATTCTTTAGGAAATACTTTTTTTCACTTTTCAAATAGCAGCAATTAATATATTATAGGGGATCTGTTGGAAGAGGTTCTGTACTTTACCTTTCTCTTCTGAAACATTTCTCCAGTTTGCTAAAGTGGTGAAATTCTTTAGGGTTTGGGGTTTGGTTTTGGATATCACATATCTGTGACCCTGGATCCAAATGTCACTTTTGAACCACTCCAATTGTTTGAGGTTCTATTTCTAGGGAGTAGAAAGAAAATCAGTTGCTTTGGAAAAGTTGTTTCTATGTATCCTAATTGGTCAGAGATAAAGGCCTTCCATGCCTTTGCCAGCTTCTAGGGTAATTTTTTTATGCCTGTTGTGACACAATATTGAACTAAGAAAAGTTGTAGTTCTGTGTAGGCCTACACGGAAGCCTGTTAAACACATGATTAGGCTATTTATCAGAACTGAGAAAGTAAGGCCTTTTGTAAAGGAAAAAATTCTTATTCTATATCTCAAGAAACAGTCTCTCTTCTGTGTAATAGGCACCAAGTATAAATATTTACCAAGGAACCCTACATAAAGAAGAGATTCTCAAAACTAATCAGGTAATTTTGTTAACCCCGTGGAAATAGTTTGCTGTTTCTTGGGCTTCATCTTGTTTCTCAGTTTTATACTGTAGCTTGGGCTCCCTAAGTCAATATTCTGTATAGTAGAGGCAAAATCTCTGAATTTTCTTAGAATAAGGTAAACAAGGCTTTCTACAAATTCAGTCTAGGATCAGAGTTACTCAGAAGCACAACATGAGGGAATCTCCCTTGGGAAATTTGGTAAAAGTACTAAGACTACTTCTTCTAGCATAATCCTGCTCCAAGATTGTATCTAAGATAGAGACGGAGCTTAACAAGACAGCATCTCTTCAAAGTGTGAATGTAATTTCTCTAGTAAAATAAGCATTTTAACAGCACCACCTGGTAACTCCTGTAGTGATATTTCCTGATTAAATTATAAATGATGAACCTGCCTCTTTGAGATAGGTGGCATAACTAATTCTTGGTCATAGTGGTTTGTCTGTCATTTTCTTTCTTGTCTATGATTGGCCATTTATTTCTTGGATAGGTTGATCTTAAATTCTTGCTAGTCTGAGACTTTCCACAAAGCCACTTGCTACAGAGAGTTTTTACAGTTGTTTTAAACCAATTGTTGGCTAAAGATAGTTAACTTAAGGTAACAGCAAAATGTTTGAGGAGGAAGATGTCACATCAGCCTTCACACAATATAGACATGACCAGTTACATCTAAGGTAAAGTTAGCTACTACATGCTGACAGGCCATTTATTAACTCTAGAGGTTAGATTTTGTTTTGTTTTGTCATCTCTGCCACTCCTGCCTTCTTTTGTGGAACAGCTCTAGCCGTTAGCTTTTGTTATAATAACCTGTTCACAACAATGTGGAAGCTGACTTGCTCAGTACAAGCTCAGATATTAGGTAGATATCAGAGGCTACTTTTAATACAGATAGGATTCAAATAAAATATTTCAAGCTTATGAAAATAAGAAATAAAATATTTCAGGCAATGCCTGTCATTTTTATCACATCCCCATGGAGTTGCTTTATGAGCTTTGAGCTAATACCAGCTGCAGATTGAAACTGGAGCATTAATAGCAAGTTGAACCTGGCATGCTGGCTGGTTATCTAGAAAATCATTTTACTACAAGGACGCATAACCCTAAAGAAAGATGCTGAAGATTCTTGCAATTATTCTGTGGACAGCGGTGAACGAAGAGCAAGGCTTTTGTTCAGCTTTTCCTGGTATGCTTTTCTGCTGTTGCCCTGAAGAAACATGAAAAGGACATATGTGTCCTGGCTTGGCAGGGATGACCAGACACCAATGAAGTCCTACTACTGGTCCCCTCATGGAGGGGCAGTATGAGTGTGGATAAGCCAATGGACAAGTAGGTCATTGATATTTCATTTATTCCTAACGAAGCAAGAGAATTACAGGGCAGCAGCATAAGAACTGCAAAATCTGCAATTATGTTGCAGCAGCCGTTTCCCAAGAGAGTAATTGAGAGAAGAAACACTTTGAACTCCAGTGATTTAAAGGGCTGTAGTTCCCTGTACTTGTTCAGTGGAAGTGACCATAACAAAGATGATATGAAAAACACAACAAAAAAGACTTGCTGCTGCTTTAAAGATAGTTTTGAACTCTGTTAATCGAAACAGTGTAATCGGGGTAAACAACTTCTGAGATCTAAGATTTAACATTCCCTTAAAATAATCAAGTGGTAGTCTGTACTAGAGGATCGATAGCATGTAGCAGATAAAAGACTTCCTTCTCTTTAGAAGATAGGCCTGCTTTTGGTTTGCAGAACTGATTTAATATTACACTGGAATAAGAGAATATTGGAGGGGGTTATGCAAATGGCTCTGGCTTTACTTGTACTTAATTGAGACATGTTTAGGAAATTGGCACTAATAGTGTAATATACTAGTTGTGTTGTGTGGGTAATTTGGGTATTTTTTGGTTCATTTTCTCCTTGCAAATGTGGATATCAGCCAGCATAGGATATTTAAAAAAAAAAAAATAATTTTTTTTAATCTTCAGAGAAGGAGGCATTTGTAAATGGCACTTTAGTAAAGAATGGTCAGGTTGAAATTCTACTGCCAAGTGCAGGGAATTGGTAACTGTGCATGACTAATTTCATGGTCAGCTTGTTGCTTAATTACAGCTTCTTCTTGTTCTTTTGCTATGACTGTGGAAAGGATGAAAATTAGCATCTAAAATAGACAAAAAGAAGGGATCAGAGTAAATGTTTCTTACCTATGCCCTTAACCCTCTGGGAGTCCTATAAATGAAAAATACAAATTGTGGATGAAACAGCATCCAAAATTCTAAGGAGAAATACCTTTGGGCGTATGTCTGACTGCTAACTCCTAACTTTCCAGAGTCCGCTTCTGTGGAGATCTTCAAGACCCACCTGCATGCAGTCCTGAGTGATGTGCTTTAGGTGTTCCTGCTTTGTCAGGGGAGTTGGACTAGGTGACTTCTAGAGGTCCCTTCCAACTCTGACAATTCCGTGATTATTTGGACTCCTGGTGGATGTTGCAGTGTTCCATTCAAATTTGCTTTTTAGACTACATACGTTGAGCTGTGAGGTGTTATAGCTGGTACGGTGTTTGGGCACTTAATAATAAGTCCTCCTTTCTTCCAATAGAAACAGGAGTGGACGTGCAAAGCAGTAGTATAGATGAACAGATTTTCTTCAGGGTTCTCATGAAGAGTGTGGGAATTTCCTTCTTTCTCCTTACTACAAAAAGATGCAAATTGCTTTCCCTCCCCCAGACTGCATGCTGGATGATACCCTGAAGACTGAGTTTAAATGTAAAATTTGTGGAATCTCTTTCAATTTATTTTGACACAACGTTGATGGTGCTAGTTAGGAAGAAACTTCTTTCAGAACTTTGGTTGCACAGCGAAATTCCCCAGCAGCATTATGATGATGCAGTGCACGTGGCATTCATGTTGCTTTTGCTGTTCTCTGGTAACCTGCCATCGAGATACAGCAGGCACTGGTGGAGCTTTCCTGAGAGAGACAATGATTTTTGCAGACAGGGGATGGCACTGTTGCACTGTAGCTCCTCAGCCTTCCATCCAAAATGTCTCTATTTATAAAAAAGGCTTGGTATTTACCAGGAAGGGAGCAGATGAACCAGATGCATTACTGCAAGATTTTCTTGGAATAGTTCTGCATAAAATATCAAATCTGGGTTACTAGGAATTATATATTTTGATAAACCCCACAAAAGAATGCATTGTTAACATGCATCTAGATTGGATTTTACCAGTAGATATAGTTTAAGGTATTCTTATTTATTTTAGATTTAAAATGAAACACCTGTGTGAAGCTCTGAGAAATCATTAATAATACAATAAACTCTCAGCACCATAGCACTAATCATTTCCACAAGAATTCAACCAGCAAACACTAAAAGAAACTCCTTTCTACATTTTTCTTATTCTGAAAAATGCAAACTTCCTTTCTCCAACGCCGTCATATTTGTTGTCTTTTGCAGCTCAGCCAGAAATTCTCTAGGACAAGAAGCCAGTTCTGAAGGATGCTTGCCCACGTGGGCAGGCACATGTATGGGTGTGGAAGCAATATTCAGCTTGCTCATCTTGATGCACCACCGTCATAGGAACATGGTAAATGGATCAAAATGATTTATTTTGAAGGATGGGCTTTGGCTGTGTAAGGCAGTATAGTTGAGTGCAGTCAGAGCAATTAGTTGAGCACAGACATCAGCACATGGCAGTGTGGTATCTAACTCTGCTTCAGTCATCTGATGATTCTCAGACAGAATCCCATCTGGGATGTGCTATTAACAACCTCGGTCTTGAGGTGATGAAAATATAGGTAGTGATGGGAAAATCTGCATTCAAAATACAGATTGCAAGTGAAGTTGACTGGGCTGTTGCTGTAATGTGATGGATGAAATTAACTCACTGATTCAGTCCCTTTTCTTGGAGAAGTACAGCTACCTCTGGCTACCTTCCACCAGTCCACTGTGACTTAGTTTTACCTGAAAGGTGGCTGTCTCATTTTCATCTCCATCTTTATTTCAGCAAGGGACAGGCAATACTCCCGAGCTATACTGTGCAAGTCAGATGAGGTAAACTGACATGAGTCAATTCACAAGAAATACTGGCATTTGTGTTTCCTGCCTAGGCCCTTTGTCACTCAACCAGCCACTTCAAACTGGTGGTGTGAAACCTTTAGTGGGGGAAAATAAAAAAGCCCATGACTGTCAGCAGAAACACCAGAAGTGAAAAGAATTAAACCTCTCAAAAGAAAAGTTAAACTGCACCAAAGTCTTTATCTTTCTCACTCTCCTTTTTTTTTTTTTTTTTAAACTTCCCCTGAAAGTTGAAATGTGTGACTGAGTCAAGCAAAAAAATCTGTGTGATATGACTTCATGTAGTTTTTTTGGGAGTGGGGAGGGAAAAGACACAGATAATTTTGGTCAGACAGTTTCATTTGGCACTGTAATTTAAAAAAGAAAAAAGGTTTCAACATGGTGTTTAGTTTCAAAAGTAAATATAAAATATTCACTATGCTTAGTTCTGGGACAAAAAATAAATAAATTATCTAACTTGGACTCACCTTTCCCTATCTCCATCCTTCCTGCCGGCTGTGGGGAAAAAAAGGAGAGAGTGAGCAACTTTACTGGAGCTCAATTTCTCACTTCAAGGGCAGACCCTATTGCTGCCTGCTGAGGTGTGTAGGTGACTCGGCTCTGAGGCCTTCCTACTCTAAGGAAGTCACTTTATTTTCTGGACAAGATAAATCAGATTAGAGATAACCTGTATGCTTCTGTGACAGTATCAAAGGCAGCCAATCAAGCTAATAATAACAGCATTATTACAAGGCGTCTGATTCTCATCCATCACTAGAAAGAGATAATTAACTAAGTCCTTTGGTTTATTCTAAGCCCATACCTAGATTACAAGAGCCAAGTGCATGGAAGGTATGTATGTGCTAAGAGCAGTCTCACAGTCTGTCTCAGAAAGCGGAGATGAAATGTTGGTTAGCTATTTTATGATACTCTGGTTGTGACTTCTGGAGTCTGCTTCTTTCAAAAGTATATTCAACCTGTCTTTCCTGAGTAGCTGATGATCACTGCTGGCCAGGAGTTTGATAGCTGTCCTTAGGACTCCTTTAGAAAGAGCTTATGTAGGTCTCGTGGAAAAGGTGCTAAACTTTCTTTTTTAAATTTCCCCCCTGAATTTTAGTGAGCCAGTAACTAGCTGGAACAGGCTAAGGACTGGCAGAATAGCCAGGGAGCTGTCTCAGAAGATTGCTCATGTACCTACTGGTTGTGTAGTGCCACCATGGTCATGTTCATGGTAGCCTAAAAGTAGCATGAATAGAAATGCACTAAAAATGTCCCAGCTTTGTCTCATTTGGGGACTTGCGTAGTAAAGGTAGTATTCTTTCAGGTGCTGTTTTGGACAGAGTCCTTTTCATTCTGTGTGTTATTTTGGTTTAGGTTTTGAACTTAGAAAAATGTTCCTCAAAAAATGTGTTGAAGCAAAGTGGTTTTTTCACCTTTAAGCTTCATCTGATGTGTGTCTGTGTAGTTATGTGATGAACCCTTCCTGGGAACTAGGAATAAGAAAAGTGAACCTTTAAAGATAGAAACACTGTTGGAAAAATACTTCACTTGAGGTAAACGGCTGATATTTCAACTTGAAATAGATAAAGTTAGACTGGAAAAATCATTAAAATTATTCTGTAAACCTAATAACACTGCAGTAATATAGGAATAAAGTGGGAGAATTTTGAGGACAAAATAGTTATCTGTATTTGTAATGCCAAGCACTTTTTGGTAGGTATTAACATGTTTAAAAGTAGAGGTATCTCTATACCCATTTCAGAAAGGGGAAAGGAATGCACAGTTGCTGAATTACTCGTTCAAGTTTACTCATTGCATTCCTGTCAAGACCAGGCATCTTAATTATATTAGAACATAACCTTACTTCAGGGAGTTTAAAAGTTTTCTCACTTTTAAAAAAATTATTATCTTAACTTAGAAATTCAAACTGACCATACATTGTTAGAAAACATTCTATAGAATGTCATGTAAAATACAAATATTCTGCATTAAGAGCAAGCAACGTACTTAATTTTGGTGTTCCTCCTTCACTCCTTTTTCTTTTCCTGGAACATATTACCTGAGCCCCAGTTGTCTTCTGCAAAGTTCTGCTTACTATTCAAGATATGGAACATCCATGCGAAACTAATTTAGGATATGTGGCACTTAGACATTTAGTGCTACTGAAGTTGGGCTGCAAGTCAAAATGTTGATGACCTACTGCGCATTGAAATAAGGCTGATGATGAGTAAAGTGGTGAAATGTTTATTTCAATACTTAGCTGATGATGCACTATTTATTTTAAGACTATTGAACTGTGTAGTTGTAATAAGGTTTTGAAAGGCAGTTATGAAATATCCTGATTGTATACCTGCCACAGCTAAAGATGATTCTGAACTCTGGAGGCAAATACTGCTGGATTCCAGTTGTTCAGTATCTAAACTTGGTTTTCAATTGCTATAGCTTAGACATATATGTCCTTATATGGAGGCATGCATCTAATTCCATAGAACATTCTGTTATGAAGCAATATGATTTGGACTTCAAGACGTAAACTCTTGTAAGGCTCTATTTGCATAGGGATTTTGGACGTAGGCCTCATAAGGTCACATTGGAAGGTTAACTCCAACTTATTTATTCCTTTACAGAGGAAGTATTCACACCAAGATTAGGTTGTAGATTTATGGATAAGTATTCAGAATTTTCTTTCCCCACTTCCTCGTGTTAGCGTTGCCTCATCCGTTTTAAGATTAAAAATCTTAATATTTTTTTTTCCTCCTCTGGAGGCAAATTCCTTTAAATTACATAGGATTTCTATGCAAGAAGACAAAATAAAGGTCTTCAGGCTTGGGTCTGTGACTATGAAACCCACCTTCATATAGTTTCTGTAGGACTCCACAGATCTCTTAGTGCAGAACTGATGTTTCCTTCGGGAATGCAAGGATTCCCTGTAAAAGTTCATTCTAGCTTTCCATCTAGTGAGTAGTCCAGCACATAGGGTGGATAAAGTTATGCGTTTCTTTAAAGCATGTATTTGCTATGTACATCAGAAATCTAAGGATAGGGGTTTTTAATGATGTTCATTGAATAACAGAGTTTAAACTGTACTTGCTAAAGAGTTTTTAAAAAGTCAGTGAAAATCTGCTGGCACTGAGTGCATAAGGAGCAGAGCCATATTTGGATATGCTTTATGACTAGGAATAGTTATTCAAGGATATAACATACTTCTATTTAACTATGAGGAAACAATCTATCAGTCGCTCTTTTTATTAGGAAAGCTTTTGCTTTGTCTTCTGAAGATATTTTTTTTTTTTTAATTGTACCAGCTGTATAGTATGAAATTGTGAAATGAATTTAGAAGTTCGCTGATGTGCTTTGTGAACTGTTTCACAGTCGAGTCCAATGTGGCCAAACTTATGGTATCTAGATTCAAGAGCCATATAAATGGTTCTGTTGGTTCTCTCTGTTTCCTAGAATCTGTTTGACTACTGTTACGGAAGTTGTGCTTCACAACCTGCTAAAGAATTTGTGTCGGTGCCTAAAGAATCTAACAGCAGAAGGTATTTTGCTTGTTAAACTATGTATCGTAAATGGGAGATCTATTTCAAGGAACTGGTTGAGTGATCTTGTTTCCTTCTCCCATTTGGTGACTTGGTATGCCACGTTGTCTGAAGGCATCAACAGAAACAAATGTCTCCCTATGCAACTGTGATTTAAACCTGTGAAAATAAAGTGTGAGTGATGGCCACATTAGTAGTGGGTTTCAGGAAGACATTTTTTATAAAAGTGTTACAACTTGCAAATAAATAAGGGCTTTCTTTAAGCCACTTTACTATGATAACTCATATTTTGAAAATAAGGTATGGAATTTTCACTTGTTAGGGTTGGAAGTGCTTTAATTATCTTTTCATTTACCTTAGAGTGTTTGATCTGCATTTAATATTGCTTACAGTAAAAGAAGAGAAGGATTTGACTTGTGTATTAAAGGTCATTGAGTTATAGAGGCCCATAATGAAACTGTCTTTGGGGATGATTAAGGATGCCAAGCAAAAGAGGCTGTCAGTGCTGCTTGGGCTGCTAGATCCCTGCATCCTTTCTGTTTAGAGCAACTGATCAAAGGAAAAATTTATAGCAAAGTCACGTTTTTCAAGCGAAGAGGTCTAAAGGATGGCAGGTTCTAAAGTGTAATGTGCAGGGGCTGAGGGAAAAGGATGTGTGGGAAGGAAGCGTGTTAACCAGATGGCTCTGCTTTACTGTTTTTGGGAGCCCTTGAAGTCAGTGAGGGAGAGATCAAGGCAGCAAGTTTCTGCCTGAGCAGAATTTCAGCCAAAGGGAGCTCTGTGTGTGCTTTTCACCTCATTGGTTCAACTCAACAAGGCTGAAGGTATAGGCTGTAAATAAACTCCCTTGTACTTTACTTTTCATCTTTCCAAGCATGCTATTGTTGAATTGGACACTCTGTGTGGTACTAACGGGGATCCTCTTTCTTTCTGGACATGTACAAGCCTCTATTTGCCTTTCCATAAAAATCAAATTAAAAAATCCAATTTTTAAAACTGTTTAACACAGGGCTCTTATTCTTCAGAAGTTCCAGGCAATGGAACCACTCATTCATGTCTCTGTGCCCCTTCGTGCCCTTTGGAACAATTTAGTTAAAATGACCCAAAATACCTCTAGAGGCCTGTCTCTCCAAGCTAAGCATGGATAGTATCATCCTCTAGGGCTCCATTTTGGGAAGTCTGTGTCTTTTTAAAGATAAAGCATATGGGAATTCTAGGCTACTGCAAAAACATAAAGCAAAATATAGGAATGAATAAATGTTGCATAACCCGTAAGATTGCTCTAACAAACATACCACTAGTTACCACTGAAATACTCTGTGGCCAATGATGGAAAAGCAACCTTTAACATACGAGAGGAGGGGAAAAAGAGAAAGAGATATTATTAGCAGGCATAAGCTGAATCATGACTGTATATTCTCCAAAGAGGAGAAAACAACATCTATTTGTGTTTTTACTTAAGGCAGATTTCAACATGAGGGTACATTGATTATTTATTTCCTGCATCTAGAGATAACCACCATTCATTTAAATGAATTTGAATAAACTTTAGTGACATTTAAGTAAATTACAGGCAATGTTTTTCAATGTTTGTTTTAGAATTATTTGTGCCACCTGAAAGCATTTTAGTTCCTTGTCTCAGTTCTTCTTGATATTATTCATTGCTCCTCTGCTTGTTACTGCATCACATTTTATAAATTAAGTGAGGTTGCTGTGATTCTTACTGACATGGTTTACTGAATTGCCCCAATCTTCTGCTAAGCTTGGTTGCCATTAGCTTAACATGCAGAGTTTTCTAAAAATACCTCACTGACAGTGGATTTCCTAGAAAAACAATATGGTTTCCTTCATAAGGCAACTGTAGGACACAAATAGGAACTTGTCGATATCCATCCCAAAAGCCGCAGTCCATTTGCGCTTGGTCTTGATCTTCTGGCCAAATTCCAGCATTTTCTGTAAACTCTGTCTCTAAGACAAAGGAGAACACCAATTTGCTTTTTGGGGTGCATCACTGGAAAGATCCGTATTGGAGGCTGTCTGGGTGCCCTTTCATGAAACAGCTGCTTTTTTGGAGGGGGGTGGCTTTTTCTTTTTTGTTCTTGATGTCCTTTCTTAGACTGATTGAGTCCAGGCTATAAGCAACGTGTGTTGCTCTCTGTTTATCAAAAATGCAAATGCAAAGTTATTGTCAAAACTTTTCAGTTTTCCTCAAATACTTACATCTACCTGTCTTAACACTGAGAGCTGCGAACAGTGGAACAGTAACCTCATTTTTGGTAGAAATGTAGTGATTTCAACCATTTATCTAGCCTCCGAGAGGGAAGTAAATCCTGTATTCTGGGATAGAAGGCATTATAATCGTGTTGGTTCAGACATCAGCCTGCTTTGTCATAGTGCTGTAGAGAAATAGCAAAGACGACAGCTCCTGTCCTGGGCAGCTGACGCTTCCAGTTATCTGACAGGCTATGAGAGACGAACACAATACAGAACTGTGGCAAGGCAGAGGTGGAAGACTGAGGCAACAGCAGAGGCTGCAGCTGAGGTGAAAGCAATTGAAAGTGGAAACAGAAATTGTATGTTGATATCCCTAAGAAACTGCCAAAGTATAAATTGTCCCTGACAGTGCTTAGCTTTTTCTTCCTGTGTTTGCTTGCCTTTAGCCAGTGATATAACCCACTCCAACTTCGGGCTGATATGAATATATAGTGACCCATTTAAAAAAAAAAAAAATCAATCACAATGTCATTAATTGCATGAAAAGCAGCAGTTTATGCTCAAAGGGAAGCTGAGCTCTGGATATTGGGCCATTGGATATGGTGTAGAAGTCCATGACAGTCAAACTTACTACAGTTAATAAACTCCAATATCAACCTTCATTATAAGGGCTTTATTTTCATGGTTAATATGTAAGAAAAAAAACACCCTTTAGGTACTGACAAATTTAATGCAGATATATCTGATTCTACCTCTTTGTGCTTTAAGAAAGATTTTATTCTTTTATGCCTGTGTTTTTGTTTATTTTTTAGAGAAAAAAAGTAGTTGCTGTTTTGCCTGTAGTAGTTTTGGATCTCAATGAGCTTCTCTCATGAGACACCACCTCTTGTGGAGATCAACAAACAAAATCACTTCTGTCACGTTTGTGGATTGTTGCAAAGTATCATTTTTGTGTGTGTTATGCTATTTGAATGACTGATCAAAATCAATTACATGAAAGTGTAAATTGCTTTTTAAATAGATTAGAGTAAGAAGACAGTAGGTATAGTATTCATGATATCCACTGAACCTACTTCTTGCTGCTAAATGCCTCAAGGTCTCATAACCAAAGGCTTAAATATTACATATTGTACCATTACCAACACTGCTGAACTGCAGCTCCTGAAGTCAGAAATCCTATACATTAAAAAGAAACCAAGAGATGGCATTTTATTAACCCCATGTTTCATTGTCCTATAGAGATTATCAAATGCATAATGAGCACCCAGCAAGAATAATATTCCTTCTCTCTTAACTACTTTATTAATCATAAGCAAGCAACTAATACCTTTTTTGCCTCTTGCTGGTAATTCTGTTTGTAATATACATGGTGGAAGGCTATGCTCATCTGTGAGTTAACATTTCAAGCTAGACACTCAGAACACAAGTGGCACCCACTTTTTTTTTGTCCTCTGCTAATCATATTCCTATAATGTGCATACACTAACATTATGATTATATTGTAGTTTACAATAAGGATGGATTTCAAACAGTTGGAAATCAGATTTTCTTTTTCTAGAAGGGAGGGTGGTAACTGGCAATTAGGTTCAATGTAAGTCTTAGTTGAAAGGAGGTGAAAGAAATTGCTTTAAAAATAATAATAATGTCAGGTAGACAGAGATTGCTTATGGATGGCATAACCAGCTGTGCAGGAGAAACGTCAAAAGATGGTTATAGGAGCATTTGGAATGTAGAAAAATATATCTAAAAGGGTGTTACATAAAACCTGTACATTTTATTATGATGTTGCCTTAAGACTATTATCCTGTATCCTGTCATTATGAGATTCTTTCTGTTGTAAAGTTACTCTACCTTCTCTCATATAACGTAATTTATTGTCTTTATGTAGAAGGAAAGCAATGTGCTGCTTTTTGTCATGTAAGAAATAATGTAAGAACTAAACCATCTTGTTAAAAGAAAATAGATCAGCAAATCAAAAGTGTGCTTTGGAACAGAGAAGATACTAAAGGGAAAAGAAGCCTTGTTATTTGGTACAACTCTTTTGTTTGTGCATTCAAAGTCCTGTCAGCTTATTTAAGGCCTTGTTGATGCTACATCCATGTAAAGGCTTTGGTTTTGCGTCAGCATTTCCTAGTGGTTCCTTGGCAAGGATTCATCTCTTCCAAGATAACAGGTCATTTGAGAATTCCTCAGCTCTCAAGAAGGAAGGTGTTTCCTACCAGAATTTATTTTGGTTTTTGGCATTCTGGGGCTGATTTTTTTTTTTTTACATGTAGAGCAGGATTTATTTTGGATGTTGCTGTATTTTTATTCCAGAAAAAAAAATATTTTAGTAAGGAAAAAATCTTGAAAAAATACAAAGGGAAACTTTGTTCTTTTGTGAATTGTTTTGCGCTGCTTGTCAGCAGATAATGTCATGAAAGGAATAAAATTGCCTCTTTGTCTTAATAAGGAGTGAGACCAGAAGCCTGATAATAGCTTCATTAATAGCTATTTGTCTATTAGTCAAAATGCATAAAGAATGATTATAGAACTGGGATTTGGATGCGTGGCCATGAATGACTGCTTATGGGTGGAACTTGAGCTTCCACCGCAGTTTTTGTGGTGCAGCCACTCTGCTGCAATAGGCTGTCCCTGAGAGCTGCATTGGCTTCTCTGGATCCCTCCTAAGAGTCAGAGGTGGTGCTGTACCTGCCGAGGAGGACTGTGTTAATCCAACCAGGGGGGTGGTTGTCGGAAATACAGTCCAAAGCTCAATGTCACAGTTTCATCTGGGATGGAGTTGACTTTCTTGTTGGCAGCTGGTTTAGTGCTATGTTTTGGATTTGGGATGAGAATAGTGTTGGTAGTACACTGGTGTTTGCTAAGTAGTCAAGGCCTCTTCTGCTCTTCATACTGAACTATTGTACTCTACCAGCGAGTAGGCTGAGGGGGCACAAAAAGTTGGGAGGAGACACAGCCAGGACAGCTGACCTCAACTGGTCAAAGGGATTTTCCCAGTATATAAAGCTGAAGGAAGAAAGAAGCAGGGAGGAAATTTGGGCGTTATGGCAGTTTGTCTTCCTGAGTAACCACTACGCTGTCAGGGTGTCCGGCTTCCCTGGGGATGGCTGAACACCTGCCTGTCAATGGGAAGTAGTGAATGGATTCCTTGTTTTGCTTTGTTTGCATGCATGGCTTTTCCTTTACTTATTAAACTGTCTTTATCTCAACCCATGAGTTTTCCTTATTTTTTCTAATTCTTCTCTCCATCCCACTGGGGAGGGAGAGAAGTGAGCGAGCAGCTGTGTAGTCTGTCACCGGCTGGGGTTAAGTCACGACACCTAGGCTTAAAGCTATCACTGGGATGAGCCCACAGATTCAGTACTTGTGCAGTCAACCAATTTGTTGGCCTTGTCTACAAAGGTGATCATTACATCATAAAGAAGAGATTGATTTTTATGTTCCTGTTGTCTTTTTAGAGCAATGAGATATAGAAGGCTGGATTCCTTTATAACTTACACACCATTATTAAGGTACTGTAGAGGCAGTCACACTTTCTGCCAGAGTATTGCTGATAAACTTCACACTGGTGGGAAAATGAAAAAGAAAAGGAGAGATTAAAAATCTGAGCTACTGCTAAGAAGTGAGCAAGGAGAAATTTCATGTATTTCACACTGGCCAAGATTTTCTGGTTACTGTGTGTGCTAGAGACCAAGAAATAAGGTATTAGAAAGGCGAGTTCTTAATTTTTATATCATTTTAAAATTGACATCTCTATATTTTACTTTTTCCTAGTTTTGTGAAAAGCAGGAAAGACTTGAGTGATTGCAGTATATGTGTGTATTTCAGATGCTTTCCCACATCTTCAAGAATTTAAAATATAAAAAAACAACCAAAAACTGAATTCCATGACGATGGACATGCAGATGGAGAAAATGAATAATCCTGCAGAGCAGGCTAGGCTGTAAGCTTGTAGAACAGTCTTGTGAAGTTCTATTGTGTGCAGAACCACATGTGTTAGTGGGTGTGTGGACAGACCATCTCAAAAAACTTCCTAAGATGAAATGTAAACACTTCAGTGAATTAGTAGATTTTGAGGACTACAAAATAAAGCCAAAATGCTACTGTTAAAGATCATCTTTTGGTTACTGTAAAAGAAGGATTAACACTGTGCAGTAGTATATGATAACAATGAAAGGTAAGTGGGAAGTGCCATTGCTGTGAAGTCCAGTAAGCACAGCCTTACTGGTCAAGAACCATGGGATACCACTCCAGTGCTGGGAAACATCTCTTGGCTTTAGTTTGAGGTCAGATATGCTGCTGGCCACTTGGCTTTGTTTCCTCACCTATATTTTGTTGTCTTTTGAAATCTGAAACAGTATACTGTGCTCCTCACCAGCATGGTTTACGAACTACATACAAGTTAGTAATGGCTGTGGCCTTGTGTTGAAAGGGAGCTGCCTCTTCCTTTAAATCCTCGCTGTATAGCATTAATCCAAAGCCATTCATTCTTTTTCCTGTGAGCTAGAAAGCTTATTCTTCTTGTGAGCTGATCTGGTTATCTGCTGCTGTATTAATTTAGTGATCTGATCCTTTGAACCTCTTGATTTAATCGTAACTGTTCATTCAATTTTGTTCATTATATTATTCCATCTTTAATTAGTTTAGTAAAACTGCATAGTGAATCAGCTTAGTAAACTATGGTTATTTAAATGTTTTGGGTTTTTTTTTTTTCTTGTTCAGCCTGGACATGAAATCCTTAAATACACGAAACAGATTTATTCCACTACATTGCAACAAGATGAGCTCCTGGTTACAGAAACCAACAGGTGAGAAATTTGGTTGCCTCTTGGTTTTGTTTCCTCACCAGTGATCAAGAGTCCCTTTTAGTCTCAGACAGTATCCTGAAACCGTTTCCCCTCCATAAGCAATATAAAGTTTGATTGTGTGCTAATGGAAAATCGTTTGAGCTGGTGTGTTCTCACCTCCATCAATAGAAGGGTGTTTTCATCCTGTGCACAGAAAATCACAATTCACTCCTAACTGCAGATAGTAAGAACTTCCGCTCCAACATTTAGAAGTCTAAATAGAAGAAATCCTTCACTGTGCATTTAAAATGTGTCCTCTCAGGCTGTACTGGCCAAAGCCCAATGAAGTACGGTGGCAACTACTAATGGAATTGAACAGACAAGATACTCCCACTGAAAGTGAGAGAAGCTGAGGATTTGTGCCTGTGTACCTGGTTAGAAGGCGTGATGAAGGAATCAGGAACACAGTTTAACCTCAGTAGGAGGTGGGGCGGCTTGTGCTTTCCATCTCTTTTAACACCGTTTGGCAAACCTCTAGCATTGTTCTCCACCTAGTGGCAGCTGGCCCTGTAGATGGCCTACGTAGCCAGAGTATATAGCCAAATAATGGAAACTTCTGATCTTGTGATTTTTACGAGTAATGATCTGTATAAATATAATAGCAGTGCGTGATCCAGTGATGATCTGTGACTTTGAAGGATCTGATAGGTTTTATTTCTGCTCATGTGGTTCTGTAGTCAGGCAACTGTGTGGGTGGTGTGACGGGCAAAAATGAAAAGACTGACGTCACTGATGGACAGCTTCAGATTGTGGGGCCAGAAATGGTGCTGCTGAAAACAATACTGGGCCCAGATTATAATGTGAAGTTACTCATCCCAGATTATTACACAAAATCCATACTTCCGTATCTACTTACACTTTGATCAGAGAGGAGAAAAATTCTTCATTACCAACATGTATCAGGTGCTGCCGAAGAACTGGGTGTCTTAAGCATGCTGGGGTGAAAAGGAAAACACCTGTGAGGAAAAAAGTATCTGTACTGCACCTAATGTTTACATATGCTCATTGGGTTTTAAGAAAACAAAGTTGTGACATTTGTTTTTTCTTAAATGGATGAGAGGATATAACTGTGAATTGGTAAAGTGTACCAAGAAGCGTGGTTTTGCAGGGATGTGTTTTGTTAAAATTGTTCCTTACTATAGTAGCATTTCTCTTCAATGTGGAATTAGAGGGAGGTAGAAGGTCACTAAAAGGTACCTGTAAAGTATTTCAGTGGCCTTTTTAATGTGTATGATGCAAAGGAGGTTGGTAGTTAGTTTGCAGTAAAAGGAATTTCTGAGCTTTCAAAGGAAATCTAAGTAGGTGGCAACAGAGCAGTGAGAGAAGATTGAGTGGCTGAGGCAAAACTGTCTGGCAGTTCTCCACGGTGTCATAGTGCTGAGAGTAACTGCATTCCCCTGGGTGAAGAAAGGCTCTGAGCAGCCATGGCAGTGAAAGGAGGGACCTGTGGAGAAGTGACAATTTCACTGTGGTGATCCTTTGCCACTCTTCTCTTATTGTATGGAAATTTTTATTTTTGCCCCATGCTGAGGGCAAATCGCTCTGTTTTGTGGACTGTTCCTAGATCAAATGTAGAAGGTTTTCAAGGTTCAGGAGGACTATGGCACTTGCTGCTGGTCTTCCTGTGCTCGTCTCTGTAAGCCCTGTCAATTCAGGTGGAGCAACTATGGCTATTATTCATTTATTAGGACTGTTTTTCCTTTAATTAAGGGGAAATCCATGAATGTAGGTTGGAAAACAATAGGGCTTAAATGCTTCCATGTCATCTATGTCTCCTAAATCCATTTTACTTGGTAAATTATAGGAACTATGTGGAGTGCTTGAATAATGGGTGCATCTTCAACTAGTTTTTGTACTGGGTTTCTTAGGGGACTGACTGTAAATCTACCCCTTGAAAAAGAAAGCTGTCTTACTTGTGTGAGTCTGGTGGTAGAGTCAAAGCTCTGAACAAACCATTGAGGAAAGTAAAAAATATAATTTATCCATAATGGTAAGTCCATCAAAAGCATAAGTGACTGATAACAATTTAGATGTAATGCTCCAAACAAGGCTCAGAAACAGAATCTTACTTTATTGTAACATATGACCTAAGGGTCATGACATACTTCAGGTTTTTATATTCCTGGTTTTCTAAGTCCTGAGAGTGAAACAAGGAGTTCGTGGTTAGAAGGGTGAAGCCTGACTATTCTTTGCTTTTCTTTGTCTACTATGTGAGGAAAAGGGTGTTTAGCTACTTAGGTAACCAGTTTTGCAGATTTGCAGTAGAACCAGGACGGGTGAAAGCACTGATGCTCCCAGTGACCTTCCTGGCAGGAAGCAGCCAGAAGTGAAAAAGAATGGTCCTTGAGTGTTTTTGCAAGATACCCATGTAGCAAATTGGGATTAAGCTGGCAAAGCAGTAAGATAAGTAGGAGATTTTTGCCAACTTGGGAGCCATTGAGGATATGAGAACAAAAGCACATTCTGTGTAGAAATCTTGGAGATGTATTTAAAAGTTATATTTGGAATGGAGTAAGCAGCACCCCAGGGAAACTGGTCAAGTAATGATACGTTGGTGATAAATCTGGAGTACTGCTTGGGAATGTGAAAACTCTGTAATGATTTTATACCCTCAAGTATATAATTTGAAATGTAGGTGCAAGGATAAACTTTGGGATTGAGGTTGACTTTCCCCTTTGTCCCTTTCCCTCCATTTATTTAATATAGTGTGTTCTTCCAAGAGTGGTTTGCTTACTTGCTTATAGACTCTTGCATGACTCAGAGCAGTATGTGAAGAATCTGTGTTTCCAAGGAGCAGAAATCCCTACCTAAGTATGCTCTAAAAGGTCAAAATCAATTTAATAAATTCATCTCTCAAGAAAACAAGCATCTCTCTTAGCTAGTTGGGGGGAGAGGAGGAAGGTTTTGTATTTTAAAAAAACCTTTAAAGCATATTATAGTTGTGTAAGTGTGAAGTGCTAAAAGCTCATATTACTGAAACCATACTGGTGTAAATCCTCAATACGTGTTGAAGTCAGTAGCATTACTTGTTGTAATTCTATTATATAGTCTCTGTAAAGAAAGGAGAGTTTCTGGGAAATGCAATTCAAATTTGGCCTTAAAGTGCTTATCTAAGGTCTGTATCCTGCCAGCATGTTTAAAATACGAGTTGTAATCAATGCCATTGCTTAAAAATCAATGTTGCCTGGTATAGTCGTGTGATAATACAGCACTGCAGCAAACAAAGCTATTTCAACTGTAGACTTGGGTTCAACTGGATAGTATATAGCTGTAGTATAATATATTGCTGTATAATGCAGCTCAGTTTAGATTGGAAGCATGATAGAGTGTATTAAGTGATATTATGAAGATACTGGAGAACTTGGGATCTTCAGAAACCATTGGTCAGTGAAGTTTGACAAGGGTGCTGTGATAGGGACTGTGACTCATGGAGGGCTGGATGCTTAAAGCGGCTCCTGTTTTTTATCCTCCCTGCCCTTTGCATAAACCCTTTACTGCGATATTTCTGAGTTGTCAAGAGACCAGAAAAAAATGTCTGGGTCTCTTTATATTTTTTCTCTCAGAGCTGGTGAGTCAGATATGTAAAAATAATAGTTCTAAGTTCATTTCTAATAGGAATCAATAAAAAGAGGTCATTGTTTCCAGTGCTTTCAGGTGTTGTGTACCAGGAACTGATGTGTTTTGGAGCTCTTAAACTAATCTGTATTTTTTTCTGTGGCATAAATGCATATACTATGGCAATAACACTCAAGTGGTGCTATTTGGAATGCTACAAAGCCATGTGGTCCTGGGTTGCCTATTTCCTCTTGCCACATTATAAAAACTACTGCAAATGTATCTATAATATACACTTATGTTTTCAACACAAGCTTTAAACTGAGGTTGTGTAAATGGGAATGGATAGGTGGTGGAAGGATGAGGCATCACTAAGATGTGGCTTGTGCGACTTAAACCATTGGAAAGGTTGTGAATGCCTAGGTGTGTTCGTAGGCAGGAGTGTTCAGGGAAATAGCTACTTTTCAGGCAGCAGCATAAAATGCCCATAGAAAGTCACCCTGACATGAACAAACTTCTTGACACGGGGAAACCAGCCTGGGTTAGAAAGCTACTACTCTGTTCATACACGCAAACACCTTAAACAGCCTACAAGTAGGAAGGAAGCGATGTGCTTTTCTTTTTCTCTTCTCTTCGTCTTTCTCACCAGGCCATATGGAAAGATTTCAAGGTGGTTTTGGTTTCTGGGTTGGTTTTTTTTTTTTTCTCTTTCTCAAAGGAGGTGTGTCTTCTTCTCCCACTCTTTCCCCAACACCTAGTCATCAGGACATCCCTTTCTCAGGTGGGAAAGCTAGTTCAGGTGCTTACTCTAGCAGAATTGAAGAAGTGACTTGAATGTTACCAAGAGGTAAGTATAAACGGCTTGTAGTTCTGGGTAGGCTTGTCTCCAGAGTTTTCTTATTTGTCTCAATGTGTTTTGTGGTGGTGTGTTTGTTCCCCTCACTTCCCCCCCCAAGTTAAAAATTTGAAAGAAAAAAACCCACATTATCCAGTTGAAGTTCTATCACTTGAGTCAGCAATAGAGCTTGGATACTGAACATTTGCATCCAGACTCAGCTACATGGAATGCGCTGGTTCCAAGGAGGGACCACATGAAGCATTTTTTGTTTGAAATTACTTTAAATATGAGAAACTTTTTGTAGTCTCTGTATGATTTACAAACTTGAAATTACTTAGAATTACCTGTTTGATTACCAGCCAAAAATAAACTTACCATGATTCCCCTACACCTCCTAGAGAAGTAGGACAGCTGACTAGAGTGAAGTAACTGAGGAAGGGAACTTGATGTTCTTGTTCACCCTTAAATTGAGAACTGAATACAATGTTCATGCAACAGTCCACTCAATTAGTCATGAAATGAATCGGTGACTGTGGTGGGAATGGAGCCCAGGAATCGTGGTCCCTCTGCTCCAATGGCTGGATTGCGCTGCTTTTTAAAAAATATCCCCTTTTTGAGTAGGAAATTTAAAAAATACCATGACAGTTTACCATATTGTTTGACCTGATATATCATTGTTTTCTCCTTTGTTTTTCCCTTTTTCCCCCCTCCTTTCTTTCCTCTAAGAAACAGAAATACAGTAAGCAAAGACTTTGCTAGGATAAATTCTGAAGTCATACAATGAGAGTCAAACTGATGTTTCTGTTAGAAAATCTTCATTTCATCCCTTCCTGGAAACACGAGTACAAATTACGAACTCCATGACTGGCAACATTTTTCCTGAAGAGAACATAGATTCCTGGGAGAATATACTCTCTCCTGTTCTGTGTGCGTGACTGCCATTAATGCTAATGGAGTCACTGAAAAGGCAAATATGGCCTTGTTTGTACAAATGACTGCAAAGTAGATGTTGCAGAAACAAGCTGGAAAAAAATATTCCATGACACAGCACTGCAAGTCAAAAGAGAGACCTTACCAATGGGACAAGTGGCCCATTGTGAGACAGTCATTAAATATAATATGGTTTAGAATGGACTGTTGAGAAAGATCAGGTTTTCTTAAAGGTAAAATTACTTTCCAGTTAGAGTACTTTCCATTGTGAGGCTTTTAAAGGACTCTGCACATACAAACTGCATCAGTATTTAGTGATAGAAAAAGACTGACTTAGCACGATTGAAAAGGTCCTTATTCTTTGCCTGAAATGCAGCAAAGGGCAGTGTTCAAGTTTCTGGCTTGTAGCAAAATCTTTCTGCTTACATCATTTCTCAATGGAGTTTGCAGTGAAGTAGGAACGAACACAAAATCAGTTACCATGTCTTGGCTTGAGGGCAGAACTTTTCAAGTGTACGTATTAGGACTTTTTCTGGCAGTATCTACTTTACTGGTTTTGTTACTGTCTAGATGGGTAAAGTGAGAAGTAGCAAGAACACAACTTTTCCAGAGTTTTCAGCCAACTGAAGTGAACTGCAGAATAACTTCTAGTAATTTGCTTTTTCCTCTGACATACCCATCCTGCAGTTATTCTTACAATCAAGTTTTGATAAGTTTTATAATTGTGATGTACTGGGAAATGTATTCACAATTAAGTGTCTATACAATATAAGTGTGATTCTTGGCCTTTTACTACTTGGGAAAGTGTGAGGTTGGTCAGTATATATTTATGGTGGTTACACAAGTAATTAGATCTGGGGGTTTTCTTGGTTTGGTTTTCCTTTTTAAGATTTGCCTTTCTCTTTGGGTTACTATGAGGGCAGAGGGCAGCTGTCCTAGCAATGTCTTATCTGCAATACGTGGCTCATTCTACACACTGTCCAGTCTCTTGAGCTGTTCAATGTGGATGGATCAAGGAGAGGCATGTAAGATGTTTTTTATTAACTTGTAACCGATTGGACAATGGATGTAGTATCATTTCTACTCTCTTGTCTGCTTTAACGTCCAGGAGCAGGAGCTCCTCTGGAGAGGATTTTATCTGTTTGGAGAACCTTGTAAAATTTTTTTCCCCTCAGATGAGTGCCAATGAAGTTAGTTCAGAGATTATCTTGGTATGGCTATTACATTATGAATAATTAACAAACATTTTTTTTCTCGAGGAGCTCACATTCTTAGGTATGTAATAGAGAAGGCAACCGTACATACTTTGCTCAGGAAAACATGCTTACAGTGTTTAGCCTTTCCCAGTCAGTGTCCAGTGGATATAATGGCAAGGAACTTGCTTAGCAGCGAAGGTGAAAGGGCTTTTCCTGTAACTGAGTTACACTCACATCCTGAATAGTAATGACAAAGGATTCTTTGGCCACCTATGTGTTAGAGTTCTGCACAAACTATGTATTGGTGGTATTAAAATGTTGTGAATAAACAGGTTCCTTTTCAGTTTCTCCTGAATCAAGTGTTTATTAAATCCAAGTACCAAGATAGACATTAAATATACCAACACTGATATATCTCGCTTTAAACTACATTAAGACTGCATTTATGCAACTATGAAAATGTGGGAGGCTGGAAAAACCTATAAAGGCCCTCATCTATGCTAAAGAAAGTGCTCATTAAAGAAAAAATAGGGCATGAAAAGGCACAGTTGGAAGAGAGGAGTAGGGAAGTAAATATGAATCTTATCAAGATGCAACAGATATTGAATGGATGGAATTAAGTAAACATTAGTATGAATTAAATCAAGTCTAGGCTGTGTGTACTCTGCTGAATTAAATCAGGTAAAAATCTGGAAATAATAGTGCTTTGCCTTCTTTATGGCATCTTAAAAGGCATGTCAATCCAAATAAAGTGTTGACTGTAGCAAAGTTTCAGATTGTAAGTAGGCACACAAATTAATCAAGAATGTCAACTGTCCTGCAAAGAACTCTTTAATTCAGCAGCCTCTTCTTGCAGAGAAACTCTAGTCCATTACTTCTGGAAGATTATTGTACTATGCTATCAACCATGAAAAGAGAAAAGAAGTTTTCAATAAGTTAAAAGAAGCTTCAATAAAGCAACTGAAACCTCGGGTTGTCACCACAGGAGAATGACAATCAAATGACTTTTTAAACATAAACATCCGCAAAGTTAGGAATACATAGTAGGTGTGAGTTTTTGCATTACTGTTTCTACAGAGAAGCAGAGCTGTGAGATTTCTTATTCTAAAATGCAATGAAATTCGATTTTTGTATATGTCTTGGCTGTTGGGGAAGGAGGGAGAGTGATACTGTGTTGTGTATTAAAATCTTTTTGAGTGTTTTTAGTTTTCATTTTCCCAACTCCATAGACTGAGCAGCTAACAATTGGGGATGTTTGCTGCATCTTTATACCTGTATAACTGATACAGAGGAGTTCCATTCCCTTTCAGAGGGAATAATAATTGTTACTGCACGTACACGGATATATGCACACATATTTTAGGGGTTAGCTCTTCCCTTAACTAGGTGTAAATGCACAATGCACAGATCATTATGAATCTGTGCTGTCGGGGGATCTAGAGAATCACCCCCACCTCCCTCCTCCTGCTAGAGATAAAGATTCTTGAGAAAACTCTAGGGGTAGCTCTGGAGAAGATTAGTCCCCCTGCCTAAACTACCTAGACTGAGTCCTCTTTTTCTTCTTCCCCATCCCAAACAAGAACCATGATTTCCCTCCAATGCTTCTCGCATTGCTTTAAGCACTTAATATTGTCCCAATTTTTGTGTGCAGGAGCCTCATCTTAACTGTAGTACATGGATGGAAGTTAGGAGAAGACAGGAGAAATGCTGAACCTTAAAGGCACTCCATTTATTCTGAGCATAGGGTATGACACATTAAAAGACTCAGTGTTCTGGTCTTGCAGAGCTCCTGCTTATGAAGCACCTTGGTAAATGCTCAGTAAACATGAAGGGCTTTCCAGATCCAGGCATATCCTGCAGCCATAGTTCTGGGGATGTCTTTCAAAACGTGCCTTGTTCTTGTGACAGGACAGAGGGACGGAGCCCTGGATGCAAGGCTCTAAGTGTGGCGCTGTACAAGATTTTCAATTCACCTTTCGAGGATATTCTGTGTTTCTAACTGCAGTGTAGTTTTCAGAGCTTTACTCAAGCCATTCCCTTGTGGTAGCAAAACCCATTCAGAGGGGATTTCATACCGCATTCATTCTGACAACAGAAATAAGCACAGCAATGGCTCTTGATGGGTTAGCTTGAAGTCACTGCGGTGGTTTGCAAAGGTAATAGAGCTGTTGGAGATGTGCATAAAATTGTATCTGTTGCCACAGAGTTGGACTTTGAACAGTGACTGTCACTTGAGTTGGGTATACACCTTGCATGTTTCTAATGACATGCCATTCTTCTGTTAGTACTGTAAATCCCGTAGTACCTTAAGTAATAATGTGTAATTAGTTGTTCCCTACACAATGACGATGGAATATCATGGAGACCTATAACACTCTAAATATTCAAAACATTGGCAAATGGATTAGCCTTTTAGTGCCGATTGCTGCATCTAAACAATGTGCACCCACTGCAAAATGTCAGCGCTCTTCCGATTGCAAACAATGAATGGCAGAATCGAAATGAGCTCTCTCATTTATACCAGGCTCAGGAATTCAACATCAACAGCAGGAGGGAAGGAAATAATAGGGAAAGGAGTAAATGTTATGAAAAACATAATCCAAGCCAAAGTTTAAAAAAGTGGAGGGGGGAGACAGAGAAATGATAATGCAGATATTGGGGAAGAAAAAGGTATTGCAGCCTGACTTCAATCATGTTTAAAACCAGATAACATTAAGTTTTGATGTTGCAAGTCTCCATCTTGCAAAGGTGCTACTGAAGTTGCAGTTCTCTTTGATGTGGTGAATCTATTCAGGTTTTGTTGCACTTCGCATGTTACAAATCAGGTTTTATGGCATTTGAGATTCCTTCTAGGCCTTTTCTTGTTTGTTGTTGTCCTCTGGCTGTGACAAATATCCTTCTGCCCTTTCTGGGGGCCTGTTTCAGTTGGTCTCTTTATAGCATTCTGGGCTTCTGTACTTTTTTTTTTTTTTCCTCCCTCTTGGCTGGGACTGGATCCTTTTCTGTGTGCACAGTGTTTACTCATGGATTTCACAGGAAATTTTGTAACTTGTCCAATTCACTGGGTTTAGATTTTTAATATTTTATATTACTACTTTACTAACGTTAAAACAGCAGCCAGAGGCATCCCAGCCGAGGTCAAGACCTCACTGTACAAACTTAAGTAAGGGGCAAGCCGGCTCCTAGGTGCTTGGAGTGGAACTGACTGGTGTTTGGATGCCTGCATAAATCATGGGGTTAATAGCTGCATATTCCCACAGGTTTCAGGCTAGGATGCTAAAGCGCTTTTCAAACACGAATAAATTTAACCTCCTTTTCTCTGTGGAAGTCTGAGATTGGTTCTGTGGTAACACTTCCTCCTTCTGTAATTCCCACACATGTACTTGTTACTGACATATATATGACTGTGGTCAATATAGGTGCTTAACTTTTTAAAGAGCCTGTATAAGTCACTAAGTGCATATTGATTTGAAGCAAATGTAAATTAGAATTAATTTTGACTCGCTAACGTAGTCAAATAAGGAACATTTCTATTGATCTTTGTCCCAGAAGCCAATTATCTGGATTAAGTGTTTTTATTACATGAAATGCAGCATGTAGTATACATCATTCTGCATTGATCAGTGTGAATTGCATTTTTAAGACAAGGACTGTAAGTAAGAGTAGTTAACAAGTGATTTATTTTGAAAAAGTATATCTTGTTTTATTCACCCCCTGCTTTTCCCTGTTGAGGAGCTGTGCTTGTAACTACCACCGAATAGGAGGCTGTTGACGCACGTGGATCAACGGGGATTCTTGTTCATATCATTTCTATTTTGACTTCCTTCCCTTTCACTCTGCTCCATCGATATTGTGTTCCTTCCCCCTTCTGCTTCCCCAGCCGCTGTAAAGCTTATCTAGATTTCCTACTCCTTAGCATCAAGCAGTTGTTGCTGTACGGTGCTCTGCATGGAAAAAAAAACCCACGTTTTCTATATTAAATAAATACATTGCAGCACTCTCTCATGCGCACAAGCGGTGCTAAGTACCTGGAGGATCTAGTAGTGCGTGTACAGGTGATGCTTATAAAAAGTAGGCAAAGTTTACGTGGCAGTGGGGGTGTAACCACCGGGGCAAGAGGCCGCTCGCCCCCCTGTGCTCAGCCCCCGGGGGTAAGCGGGCGCTGCCCCGACCCTTCCCCGCCTGGTCCCTGAGCTCTGGCGCTGCCTCGCCGGCGGCAGCATCCGGCCACCGCGCTCTGTAACTAGATTTGCGCTTAAAAGACGGCGACCCCCGGGAACGTCCCTGTCTCCTCTTACCCAAACGCTGACATTATCTGTATGTATCGCTACAGCGGTCCGTGCCTCAGCCTCACAGCAACTTAATAATCTTGGTAACATCCTGCTCTCGACTCATTTTCTTGGCAGTAGTTTTAATTACGTTTCGGGCTCCTGAATGAATTTGTTTTCTCTGGATCCTTGGCATATTGAGACGCTTGTCACGTTTGGGTGCCTGCAATCACTGATGCGTTTGTTTTAGGGGATGAATTAGTCTTCTGAGCCTAAGCATGTCCAATTTATGAATTAGATTTCATTGAAAGCTAGAACAAAACAAAACAAGAAACGGTTTTGCTGTAACCTCTTTTCTCCCCTACCCCGTACCCCCCCGTGCGGGTGTAAAAATCTGGCGTTTCCCTTTCGCTTGTCAAACACGGCTCGTGTCCCGGGCCCGAGCGGGTGGCAGAGGAAGGGGCACCCCACCACCAGCAACCTAAGCGAGGTGCCCCTGCACCGCCCCCGGTCGCCGAAGTTGGGCGAGCGGCAGCGGGCGCAGCCCCGCGCCCTCCCACCCCCCCGGCGCCCTTACCTCCGGGGGCGTCCCGCCGCTCCGCGTAGTGCCGAGCCGCGCCGGGGGTGCGGGAGGCCGCGCAATGCGGGGGCGCCGGGCGCCCTCTGGGCGGGGGCTGCAGCCCCCCGAGAGAGCCTGCGCCCAGCAACCGGGGAGCTGCGGGGCCGCCTCGCCTCGGCTCCCTGCGCTTGGAGCATCGGCCCCCTACCCCTCTCCCCGTCGGAGATATACACACATTGTACACACATATATATATATGAATGTTTATGTATCTCTATATATGTAATTGCAATTATTTTCCCTGTTCTGGCACAGCCATCCTACTTCCTGACGGAGCTGCAAACTCCCCTCCGTGCCTCCCGGGCGCCCCACTGCCCGCGCCCCGCCACCGCGCCGTGCCCCGGCGGCACCGAGCGCCGAGGCTCCGCAGTCACGTGGCGCGGGGGGCGGGCGGCGGCGGCGGCGGTGGCGGCGGGGGGGCCGCTCCGCAGTTCGCGGTCTGCCGGCGCCCCGGCACACACCGAGCGCTGGAGGCTCCGCCGCGCCGCCTGCCAACCCGGAATCTATCTCCGTGATTTTTAAGCCCCGGCTTTTTTTTTTTTTTTTTCTCTCCCCATCACCCATTTTCCTCAATCTCGGAAAATTCTTGGGGTGCTGGGGGGATTTGGGATATATTTTTTTTTTTTCTAAGGGGGGGCGTCTGGGCATCTCCCCCCTGCGCCCGCTGCCTCTCTCCACCTGCCCTTGCGCCTTTTTCCTTCTTTTCCCTTGTCTGTCTCGCCACCAAACCCGGGCTGATGTGCTGTGCGAGAGGCTGGAAATGGAAGTGTTGATGCTCTGGCTTTTCCCCTGGATATTTCAGTGCGTTTCAGTGCGGGCGGACTCCATCATCCACATTGGTAAGAGAATGAGCGGGGTGGGGGGGAGGTTGGAGAGGGGCGCAATAGAAAAATAAATAAATGCAGGGAGCGCCTCGATTAACCGCGGTAATATTACAGGCAGCGGTTGAACCCAACTCCGCGGAGAGATAGGAGGTGGGAAAGGAGAAAGGCAGATGAATTCCCCCCCCTCCTCCCCCCCCCGACTGTAAAGTTAGGGGCGAAATGCCGGCTGTGCGCCGGGCCGGGCCGGGCTGCGGGGCCGGGAGCGGGGATGAAGCGGGGGGATCCGCCGCTGCGGTCTCCCATGTGGCTGGGGAACCTGTGCTTGGACCTGTTTGCGTGGAAAGGCTTTCTTCTCCCTCCCCCTCGCGCCTCCTCGCCACGGAAAACAAACAACCCCCCAAAAAAAACCCGCGTAGGAGAGAGTCATAATCTGAACGTGATCGTAGGGAAAACTTTCGGGGAGATAATGCTCTGGTTTCCATCCCCTGTCGTAGCAGGTGTCAGCCCCGCCGGAATGCGGGAGGGGAACTTGGCCGGGAAAGGGTTAGAAAGGCGAGATTTGCAGTGGTTCTGTGTGTGCGTGTGTGTGTGCGTGTGTCTGTTGTGGTTTGAATAAGATCTCATTAAAACCCCTGGGCAGCAGGAAGGCTGGATCAGCAGTGGGAGGAAAAGAGATATGAATAAGAGGTAAAGGAAAGGCTGATGTGAACTTTTATGGCTTCTGGGAGCAAGGCATGGTGATGTCCGCGGGAAGCCTGGCAAGCAAAAGCGAGGCTCTGCAGTCACCTTTTGGCTGGTGTTGAAAGGTACCAGCAGGAACGAAAATGAGGATGTTTAGGGGCGGAGAGGGGGGAGAGAATCACTTGTGGAGGATGACAGAGGAGGAGATGGGAGTACGGCCGGGAAATGAAAAGCCGTGATTGCCACCAGCCTTCTGGGGAGGATGGGAGATTTTAAAAAAGGAGGGGGCCGGGGCGGGAGCGATCCTGGCGGGGGGAGGCTCCACGGGGGCTGGGGGATAGTCCCATGTCGACCCGGGGCGGGGAAGGGGAGCAGGGGGGACCAGCCCTGTAACAAGTTTCCCGGCAAGGGGCGGCAGGAGCGACTCCGGGGCCGGCAAGAGGAGGCTCCGGTCGGCGCCGCTCGCCTCCGGAGCCTTGGGGGCGCAGCCAAGGCAGACAGCATTGCGGAGCCATTAAGAAGAACGGTGTCAGCCCTGCCCGCAGGGGGGAACTCCGGCCCAGGGGCGCTCCCCAGGGCTGGGCAGACCCCGGCGGTACCGGGGCCAGCCCCGCGGGGGGAGAGGGAGGCGATGGGGCCGCCCTCGGGAAGTGCCGGGGGCGGGGGGTGCGAAACAACGTCCGTAGCTCTCCCTCTTGGCCCTTCTTCTCTTGAGGGTGGACAGTGTCACTTCGGCTTCTCTCCGCACGAACTTCAGGTGTTTGCTAACTAACTCCTCGCAGAAATAGCGGTCCGGTGGGCAGGAGAGGAGACCTGCTGTGTGCGGAGGTGTGATTTCACACGGGCTCCAGCCACAGGCACGCACGGTGTGAATCAGCAGGACTTTTCCAGGCTGGGGGATAACGTTTTTCTCCCTTTTTTTTTTTTTTTTTTCTTGCCTGTTTTGCTGTCAGCGCTGGAGATCCCCCAGCGCCGCGCCGGGCAGAAACCTGGTGCGGGCACACACAGGCGCTCCGTAGGGAGGGCATCTTATGTAATGCACATCGCCAGATGTTTTCACGTTAACTGCATAAACAGGGCAGTGAAATTAAAGCTTCCAGGTTACTGGACACAAATCCTGGCTTCACGTTCACGTGTGCGTGTGAGCCCCAGTAAAACCGCTGCCCGAAAGGCAGCAACCCCGGGAGCGGCAAAGCAGAGAGCAAAAAGTTGGTCAAATTCCCAAACCTTCTCCCTTCCCCGTCCTTGGCGAAGCGAGTCCCTCGCCCCGGCGTGACTCCCGGGCCCCACAGGAGCCCGATGCCCCCGGCGCTGCCCTGCCTGCCACCGTGTGAGGCTGGCCCGGGCTTTGCATGGCCCAGGGGGGAGAACTGTTTCTGGGGCGGCGAGGAGCGGGGCCGAGCCCTTCTCACCCTCTGCCGCCTTCCTCCCCGCAGGTGCCATTTTCGAAGGCAATGCTGCCAAGGACGACGAGGTGTTCAAGCAGGCGGTGTCGGATCTGAACCTCAATGACGACATCCTACAGAGCGAGAAAATCACTTACTCCATCAAGCTCATAGAGGCCAACAACCCCTTCCATGCGGTACAGGAAGGTGAGAGCCCCGGGGAGGCACCCACGGGTGGGCTGGGCGCCGAGACGGGACGGGGCTGAGAGCTGGACGGTCCCCGGCCGGTCGGCGGGGAGGAGGTTTCAGCGCCGGTGTCAGCCCGGACCTGTCCTGGCGCTCGGCTGGAAACTTTTCTTCGGTCGGGGGTTGGCGCTGTCTTACCAGGAACGGGGAGGGACGGCGCGGTGCGGTGGCTGCGGCGCCGTGCCCAGCCCACCCGTGCCCAGCCGCGCTGCGCGGGGCCGCCCAGGCTGGGGGTGGCAGCCGCGGGAGAGCCGGCGGGGCAGGGGGGGCTTCCAGGTCGCTCCTAGGTCCGCAAGCGCCCCCCTCTCTCAGCCGCTGCGGAGGGAAGGCCAGGCCAGGCCACACCGCCGTCCCCGTCCCCCGGCAGGACGCGGCGGGGCAGCGCAGACGAGGGGGTCTCTCCCAGAGCAGGGGGGGAGGGTGCCGTGCGGGGCCGAGGGGCCGGGCGGGAGGACGCGACGCTTGCGGGAGGTGGCGGGGCACAAGCCGGCATCTCTACTTGCGCACCTGCCCCCGCGCCTCGCCGACCCCCCCACCATGGGGAAGCAGGGCTGGGGCGGCCGGCGGCGACACCGTGGGAGAGGAGCTCCCTCCCGGGGGGCGGGGGAGAGGGCACGGTAGCTGGGTCTCCGGCTGAAAACCTTCCCAGAGTTTACAAGATCTGACAAGTAGCTACATAAGAAATCATTGCAATTAGATCTTTTGCAAAGGGAAACGTTTAAATTAATCAGCTTGCCTTTACAAATAAGAACTTTAAAAAGATATTATTTGGGATTTAATGAAGCCAAGGTTAATTATGGCCTAGGTTATTTCAGAAGCTGTGTTTTTCAGTAGTAATTATTCTAGAAACTGAGAGCTATTTTTATACCCAGACTAGAATATTTAAAAAAAATGATTCATCACCAGCCTTACCCTTAGTTTTACAGAGCACAGAGCAAATCTTTCCCTGTATGAAAATTTGCATTAATCCATATGTATTTATGTCTAAGTTGTGTACATGCAAATTATGACTACAAAATTACACCAAACGTTAATTTTCATGAACTCTGAACAATTTCTTCTGCTGTCTTTTTTCCTCAGAGTAGGTGCTAGTTAATATCATGCAGGAGAAACAGCAATATATACCTTTTCCATGGCCTGATCCCATTAACAATAGGATTCCTCCTGCTGCTCTGAAAGTTTAGCAAGACAGTATGAAAAAATATTTATAAAAATGGGAAGAAAGGGGTGTGAAAACTCCACTCATATAATCAGACACTAGAGGAAAATAAAAATCTCTAAATAATGGCGGGTTGATTTATTGGCAAAGATTAACTCTGAACAATTGGATCTTCTTACATTTGCAAAAGCTCAGTGTCCTATATTGGAGCTAATTCATATTCATGGAAGTGACAGCAGTTGGCTGGCTGAACAATTGCCTTCAACAATGTCTCTTCTCAGAAGTAAAACTTTATGAAACTATTCTGAATGCCCTGGGATCTGAACTGACAGTCTTGTGGACAGTCCTTTTGCTCAGTTTTGTTGAAAGGAGAAAAGCACAACCAACTGAAGGATTCTTCCTGATCTAGTAGGATCTTTTTTAAAAATTGGTTTAATTGCTAACCTTGGAGATTACTTTGCATTTATGAAGACTACTATGAAAACAAAATTTCTCTGCTGAAAATCCATGCTAAAGACACAGAAAAGACTCTGGTCAGATTTTTAATCTTTTTGATACAGAATCTTTGTTCTGCCCAAATACATGTAAATAGAGATGTTTCCTCCTGTCCTTTCCAAGGTGCTGTTTTGGGGTTCATGTGTCCATTGCAATTAGAATTGCTCTTTGATGAACTGATCCTGCGCTGGAGGATTAAGGAAGTGGTTGATGAAAGTTCACGATTCCAAAGAGAAATTGTTCTCTGTCATTACTTCATTAAGGCATATCAATGTGTCTTTTGCAAGGACTGTGAAATTATCCTATCTGCCAGTAAAACCTTGACACAGGGACTTTGCTCAATTTCCTGGTTTGTTTTGTTGGTTCAGGTCAAATCTTTTTTTATTTAAGATTTAATTTCCTTCCTTGTTTTGAAACTGTTATACAACATGCTGACAGAATGATCCATGGGACATACAAGTTGCTGGGCTATTCTTACTGAGCAGTGTCTCTTTGGCGGGTGCTACTTGGTGTCATTCTGACTCTTCAAAATCTCATTGCATTTCACCGTACGGATGTCCTGTTCATTTTGCTAGAACATTGCGTATAGTAGTCAAAATAAGCTGGAGCAAATCTGCTGCCCAGACTGCTCACAGAATCTTGCTGCTGCTACGTAAAATGCCCTGACACCAACATTATTCTGCAGCGTCTTTCTAAGCAGTGTCATGGAAATCAATGTTGCAAGCATTAGCTTCATAGTGATGGAACTTTTTGCAGTAAAAACCAATCTGCAATAAAATTAGAACATTGTGATACTACTGCCAGAATAGTTCACACAGTCAAACCAATCACAAATATTGGCTTTATTTGAAGCGTCTTTTGCACAATCTTGTGAGATGACATTGTAAATTATTCCTTAAGTCCTTTTAAAGAGTGCTGCAAGCAAAGCCCTTCATTTCAATGATACTGTGCTGGTAAAATTATGGAAAATCCTCCCTACATGTAACAAGGTCTATTACACAGCAACAAAACTTTAATTACTGATGGAGATAGTTTATAACATGCTTTTGACCTGACATTTATTGTGCAGTTTGAGAATTTTTGCATGGGTAGGAAGCATGAAAGAGTAGTAGCTGCAGGTGACTGAAACAGGCAAATAAAATTCAGAGATCCTTTTCCTTCAAAGACTTGGTGAATGCTTGTGTTAATGGTTGTGGCGGGTGTCAGTGAATAGTGATTAACAGAAAGTGTAAATTGTGTTCCATCTTTGTCTTTATTTTTTAATATACGTTGCAGAAACAAGTTCCTATTGTGTTGATAAGCAAAGAGATTGTTTTGCTTCATCAAACTCATATCCTATAAGAAAGTATGGCAAGTGGGTGGAAGGAATTCCAGTGGCAAGGGATATAACAGTAAAGAATAAACAGACCCCGGTGTATGCATAAAATAGGACTTTGTTGTCTGTGCTTGCAAGCAGTCATCACATTTTGTAGAATATTGCTTTTATGTGTGTGGCAGTTACTTGAGGGAAAATTGTTTTTTCACTGACTATCATGGGAGAAAATATACATGGGGAATCATTGTTCTTTTCACATGATTTTAAGGAAATGAGCTCAAATCACAAACTATGTGCTCGGTTTCTTTTAAGTGATTGAGATGTGAGATAATAAGCACAGGCTTGTGTATGATGTGTATTTAAACTAGTACTGTGGTAACCTTTTTGTGATTCAAGGATTCAAAGAAGCTCAAAGGTATGAGAAACACTTTAAAGCTTTCGGTTCAAACTGGGATTTTTGAGCCTGCCACTGGTATTGAAAAGGGACTTTGTGTATGACATATGGGCAGCAAACAAGTTTCCAGCTGGGCTTAAAACCACAATGGCACGTTTAAACTAAAAACCAAACAAAACTAAGGGTAAGTTTTAAAAATATTGTTTTTGGAGGGGGAATAGTTAATCATAGGTCAAAACTGGGGTGTAGGAAAGCTAATACTTTACTTTTGTAAATGCTCTTTGGAGAAGGGATCCAAAGGAGGTAGTTGTTACTTGGAAACTGTAAAACTTTAGTGCCCTGTCTCTCAGTGGATGATGGCCGCACATCTATGGAGCTTTCATGGAGCTGAAACTTGCTGTTCTCTCTGCATAGCATTTTCAAATGAATTGTTTCTAATTTGAGCAGCCTTGTATGTGTGCTTGTTGATGTTAAAATGCTGTCAGCTCTGAAAACTAGAACAAATTTGGAAAATCAGAATGTGATTTGAGAGGAAGAATGGTGTTCCATAAATGGATGTATTGTCGGTCCCATGTATGCTGCTGTGGTTTCAGGGCAGCTCAGAGCTGCTGATTTTTTGGATGTCTGTGTTGTTTACCATTGAGTGAATCTGATCTCTTATCATAGTCTGTGGGAATTGGTAATGATACATACTTGGCATAGTTCTTGAACTACCTTGGCTCAGTGCATGTGTTTCAAGTTACTACCACAGCTGCTTTCTAACAGTTTTATTTGTTGAGGAGGTATAAGCTGATCAATGTGTATGTAACTAAGAGGAAATACAGACCTGGAGAATGGAACTCAGTGGCTCCGTTGCTATTCTGGCATTTATTTGCCTGGCCAAAATCCCAAGAAGAGCTATACTTGCTGGGTGTGCGTTGCCCAGTGGCAGGGAACTGTGTAGGAGTCGAGTGACTGTATGCCTGTGTGTATGCATGGGTCTTGGGATTTTTATACATAGCTCTTTTTGCAACCTTGGGACTCTGTTTTAAGATAATGCAAGCGTCCCTTACTAGAAATCCACGGGTGGGCCAGAAACTGCATCCTGGTTTTAGCGAAATACAGGCTTCAGTTAAAGGACTGTTTTCTCTGTTGGAAGAATTGAAACTTAGGTGGCTACTAAATATAGAAGACAAAGACCTAACAACAACCGTGAAAAGATACCTCTGGGTCACGGTAATGACCCTTCCCTTGCTATTGGGTAAGCCCAGATCCTGCACCATATAAAGCTACATCAGATACATGTTTGTGTAAATGTGGAATAAGGTGTTTTGCTTTGTTGAGCTATACTTTCACATGCCCCAGAAATTGAGGTGGTTGTTTTTAGAGTTAGGATGTTTTAATACCAGAATGAGAGAGTTAGAAAGAAAGGGAAGTATAACAAATGCAAATAATCAAACAAACAAACAAACAAAATGTGTAAAATACTCCATATACAGTTTATCAGGGTGTTTTAAAACAAAGCTTTATTGATTTGACTGCTTTGGATTGGGGAATTTGGTGCCTACCTAGAAATCACAGACTGTGCCTAGATTTTTAATATAAAACACAAAAATTAAAAAAAATCTCATCTGCCAGAATGGCAAAGGATTCATTTATATCAATAAAGCATCAATTAATTTTTCTCCAGTGGTTTCTCCTGAGTCTTTCACTGTCATGAAACCATAACTCTACCTGTTCTTCTTCTGCAGCTTGCCTGAACACAGATTTCACAGTGTTCATCAGAATATGGGGTCTCGTTGGAAGTTTTTGACAGGTGAATTCTGAGCTCTCCAGGAAGAACATATTGTTACATATTTTTTATTATTTTTTTCCTAGTTTTATTCCAAGCTTTCAACACATTTTTAAAGAACAGCCATAAAGAGTGTAGGTAGGGGTTCCCTCCCATGGTCAGAGAGGTCTTGCTGTGCAACTACATGTTTTTTCTATTAGTCTGATGCAGTTAAAAGCTGTTACTCAGTGGGGTGAATGTGCTTAACGGTTTTACCTCCTTGTTCCCCCTGAGACCAGAGCAAGACTTGCTAAGGACTGCCACAGTGAAGACATCTGTGACAGTGTCATCTCATTGTGCTTGTGTTTTTAAGCTCTATAGTTGTGTGGCTCAGCATATTATAAACCAGAGCTGCAGAAAACAACAAATCCATTGTTGTTTTCTTCCCATTCTTGTGATTTTTGTTATGCGGAAAGCAGGGACCTGCAAATGCCTTCAGTTGAAGAAAAGGAGTTAGTAGCCCATAGAGGAGTCCCTTTGGTGCTGAGGTTGAAGGCAGGTTACAGATTGCGGGCAAACATGGCTTGTTTCATTGTTTCATTCCACTGGTGAGTAGTGTTACTTTGTAGCAACAGCTGTTTGGGTTCTGGTCACAATGTAACTGCAGAAGCAATATATTTTGTAGTTTCTGGAGGCAGTCCCTCTGAAACCCATCTCTGGGATGGTTTGGGATTTTTTCCCCGGCTGTTCTGGGGTTAGTTCCAGCCCTGTGTTTGCAAGAGGCTCCCATAATTTCAGGCTGGGGCTGAGCTGCCCAGGGAGTGAGCTGCAGACAGTGCCACCCATCGAGGTGCAGCAGGCAGCGAGGAGTCAGGGAAGAAGGAGGTGCTGCTGTGGGCTCACAGTTTAACGTCCCAGAGTAAGAAGGTGGGGTGTTTTGTGGAAACACGGAGAGCATGGATGTGACCTGTTTGGAGTGTGGAGTCCTACCCCAGCGTGGTGGAGGCTGGTGATGAGGAGGTGGTGTGCTCAGCCCGCCACAGGAGGTGTCTCAGCCCCTGGCTGCTGTGGGTTGATAGGAATCACCTGTTAATTTCTTGCTTTGCAGTTAAAAGGTTTGTATTTTGTCTGAAAGATTTTTTTCACTCCCTCCACCTGTATAACAGGTTAAGCTCATTCCTTCTCTCTTTTCTAATATGCAGACTTGCTAATACCTTTATTTCCATTGGGTTGGGTGTTGGTCACCCATCTATTTTAAGGGTCTCACACACAAGAGCAGCTGCAGGGTAGGCTACAGTTCTTTTTCAGTACCTAATGGTCTTCCCCACTGATTCTGCTGCCGATCCTGCTCGTTTATCAAGGAGCTGCAGTTAGGTTTCTTATTCTAGGATTCCATTATAGAAAATACGCTACATCATTAACTAGCATGCTAGAAATTATCCCAAAAGATCAGAAATAAACACTGTTCATAAAAATATTAGCTAATGTGTTTCAGGGTTATAGATTTTCTTTCTGTTTACCCTTTTATTTTTTTTTCTTGAAGAAAATAATTTTCTGAGTGCTTTGTTTGTCTATGGCAGCTTTTCTCAGTCATTACTATGGAGGAGGATCTGTAAATGTGAAATGAGTATACAAAACCGCCCCAACCTGATCTAGTTAAAATAATGGCTAAAGAAAATGGTCCTAAGTTGTGAAATACAATCTGTATATGTGCATATACATTTATGCCTTTATACGCCGTACAAATAATTTAATTGCTAGACTTTCTGTAAGGTGTCCAGCAGGGAATATGCCTTGAGCCTTTCTGTTTTCAGAATCTTCCAGCTGCAGATGATTAGAGGATTGACTGCCTAAGTACTACATTTAAAATTACATTTTCATACTTGCAGAATGAGTTGAATTTAATGTTTTGATGTGATTTACCATGCTATGGCTGAGCCATACAGTGAAAGAAGTTAAAACTATATATTGAACAGAGGGGATATCATCATGTTTACAAAACTGTTCATGGCATACCATAATTATTTACTGGAAGGAAAGAAACCCAAAACCTAGTTCTAAAGACATTATCACACTAAGAGTGTTACTTCAGATTTAACTTTTTGTCATTTCAGAGGAGCCACAGTCAAACTCTTATTCATTTTTTTAGGCAAAGATCAAAATGTTTTTTAATACTTTTGTTCATAATAAATTCCCTCTGATGGGAATTCCTGCTGCATCTTTATTTGTCTCTGTCATTTCATGCTTAGAAGTGTTTTTTCAATTTGCCCCTCAGAAAAAAATTACTTAGAACATGTTGTTGGAATCATACTGCGGTGTGAGTCTTATAATTATAAGAAATTAAACTTTTTTTTTTTTAACAGATGCTTCTGTTTATCTTAAAGTGCCATGTTGGAATGGAAATGGCCCATTGAGCTATTGCTTTTCTTGCAAGAGCTTTTTCATAATTTACAGATATTTGAGTTCATGATTTTTAAAAAACGGCTTGAAGATTCAGTGTTGGATTTTGACAGTTGTTTTTTTTAATGTAATAGAGTTTGCAGTGATTTTCCTTACATACAAAAATGTTGTGTGATTCTTTACATTTGGAGATCAGTTGAAAAAGGAGAAGTTTCAGACCAAGGAATGAAACTCTTTTATGCACATGGCACATACAAGATATGCAGGCTACCTTACACAAAAATGTATCAGCTTGATATCAGTTGAAATCTAGATGTTGTCCTGATAATCCTTTCCATTTAACTCTTCACTGAGGAAAGGGGGCAGCTGATGCTGATCCTTAGTGTAGCTGTTTGGTTATTAGGGTTCTTGTTCATGAGATAATAGAAGTGAGGCTGTTAAATAGCATGCAACATTTTGAGAACCTAATTTTATATCATATGCAGATCTGTAATAATTTCAAAGGCAGATAATAATGATATGCTGATGTGCCAAGATTCCTTTCATTTACATAACTTTAAGGCAATAAATATCTGAAATGAGAAATATGTTTAAAAGCTTTTTTTTATGTTTTTCCTAATAGCTTGCATTTAATTACAATTTGGAAACCTGATTGCTATGCTTGAAACTATGTTTGGGTTTGTGGGTTTGGAGTGTGTTTTATAGCCTGGAAGTTTTTTTCTTATCAGAAAGAGGGTGTCTGAACTAGCCCTGTTTCTGGGAAGGTCCGTTCCTTCATCCCTGTTGTAGCATCCTTGTGCCTGTCCATTTGTTTCCTTTGGCCTGTCATATTTATATTCAGATATGCAGTAAGAATTAATACTGGAAGGCACTAACAGCCAGTGCTTAAAGGTAAAAAGAACCAAGAGGCATTAATTTCAAGTGGTGTTTGGCTGCATTAAAACACACAGCAGGGTTTCTACTGCTTGACCTTACTGAGAACCATTCCCTTAGCAACGTTTCATAGAGGGAGTAAAAGGACAGTAAGAAAACAATTTTTTTTTATTATATTCAACGGAATAATATCTAAGAAATGAATTTCTCTCTTCAAAAATACAATAAGCTCAAACCAAAAAACTCCCAGTGGGTCCAAGCTCCTATTATGTATCCCGTGTCTCAGTCCAGTCATTTAATCCTCTGCTTTTAACTTACCTGAGTCTTTGAGATTTTAACTAGTAGCACTGCTGATGGAATACTTTCAATATCCTCAAAATGTCATTGACAATCTGGTTCTTGTTTAGAAAGTGAATAAAAGGATTTTCCATATAAGCAAATGTTTGTCAAGTTACTGAGAATTGTCTTTGTCAGCGTGTAGATGACTGTTTTATACCATTACCGGATATTTAGGAAAACCCAATTGTTTGCTGCTTGGTAATACTTTCAGTGATGAAACTGTGTAATGATCTAGAGCAGGATTTCCATAGGCCTTTGTTTTCTTAACCTCTCTGCTCCTGGATAAAGGCAAAACTTGGAATGGCAGAAGGAAGAGTTGTTTTATGGGAGACAGAGCCTCTCAGTGTCTTTTCTGTGTGTTTCCAAACCTTTGACTTAATTTTACATTTATTTAAAAATATGCTTTGGAACTCCAAGGAAAACTCTGGTATAAATTGAATATTTTTCTTGTGTGGAATATTGACTGCGTTTTAAGCTAAAGGACTGTTGTTTGTGCATTTTCTATCCTACTTGAGGATATTTTTTGAATGAGAATAGTTAGAGAGGCTCAGAGAAAAGGAACTTAGGATGTGATGTCTGCAAGGGTCAAAACACAGAGGGCTAGTACGTTGAAGTGCACAAAAAATAAAAGAGAGCCCAATTATCTGCTTTAAGTTTACTTTTACTGAAAATTTTATTTGAGCTTGCTTTTGTCCTCAAGTACTTCAGTTACTGTGGAAGTAACAGTGTTTTGATACAGGTAGGACTTAGTGACCCAAATAGAAACAGAAAAAGCCTGTGCTTCCTCTGGTCTGAGAGAGATGCTTGCACAGTATGGGTCTGGATTTTTAAAGAAGCTGGAGAAGGGCAGGAGTGTCACAGTGGTAGCAAGTAATCAGTCTGCAGATAATCAGCCCGTGGCAGCATTCCCTTCCTCAGAGAAGAAAAGGCATTTCCAAAGTGCGCTCACAGGACAAGATGGGGAAAGATATGGTCTAGCAGAAGTTGAGGCTGACTGATCCTCTGCTTGTAGAAAGTCATTTGTCCTGGGCAGCTTGAAATGAGGGTGCCTATATCTGGGTTAAAGTGTTGTATAGTCCACATGAAAAGTAATTTCAAGTTTCAGCACTGCCTAGCTTTTCTTTTTTTCTTCTTTTTTTTTTTTTTTTTGTTTTTTTTTTGTTTTTTTGTTTTTTTTTTTTTCTTTTTTTCTTTTTTTTTCTTTTTTTTTTCTTTTTTCTTTTTTTTTCTTTTTTTCTTTTTTCTTTTTTTTTCTTTTTTTCTTTTTTTCTTTTTTCTTTTTTTCTTTTTTTTTTCTTTTTTTTCTTTTTTCTTTTTTTCTTTTTTCTTTTTTCTTTTTTTCTTTTTCGAAAACCCAACAAATTGTAAGGGAGCTGATGGACTGTGTGTGGTAATTCTTAGGGAACTCTTGGGAGGAACCTCTTGCAGCAAGGTGCTAGACAAGCAGTATCCTTAGCCTCGAGTAGCTCACCCTTTGAATATGTTACATTACTTTGGGAGCCAGTGGGGTCTTGCCTTGCCTCTGGATGGGTGCTCACAGTCAGCTGTGCAGGCAAGCAGAAGTGCTGTTGTCAAGTGTGATTACAACCAGCCGCCTTAAAGTAGGTGGCTGGAGTCATCTTTCCCTCCCTTCTCTGCCCATGGCAGTGGCACTGGTGTGGCAAAATTGGTTCATGAATGGGTTTCTAAAGGCTTAATGCCTTGTCATTTGTTGAGGGCAGTTTACATTTTTGTGACCATGGTGTTTCTTCTCTGCTTTTACACAGTTCCTTGAAAATAAAACATGACGTCAGCTAAAACTCAGAGTCATCTGGGCAATTCAGTGACTAGTGATGCTTGATTCTTTCTGAATCAAATCTGCAATCCTAGTTCTCAAAAGGCATTTTGCTGTCTTTCATTACTAATACTTTGCTGAGGAAAGGCTTCCTTCTGTTCTCATTTTGGTTTATTCTTAGTATCTTATTGCCAAGTCAGGGACCACATAGTTGTAGCCAGTATCTTTGTGCCCACGGTCTTCACCAAAACTCCAGTTTCTCAAAGGCATATAACTGGTGAAACATATACTTTTCTGTCTGTCGTTGTCCATTTCAGAGCCACCTCCTCACTTCTAACCATACCCCATTTTATAAGGACAGCAGGTTCATCATTCTACTTCCTAGTGAGATTTGTAAATATGAAATATTTCTCCAAATTCTGATGTCTTTTTTTACCTGCCTTCTCTTGTTTAGTAGCGTGGGTGCCCTCCCTTTACTTCCCTCTTCCGTGCCACTGCTTGATGCAATATATTTTATGAAAATGCTTTTTGTGATTTGCTGGATTATTCTATTTCCATTGCATTTTAATCATCATGATGACAACATCTGTTGTCAGCAGTATACAGATTTTTTTCAGAGCATATTCTAAGGTTTGTAAGTGGTTACTAAATCTACATGAGAAAACTAAGGTTGTGTCTTTTCCATTTACATTAAAAGAAGCAGAACTGCATTATGGAGATGAAATGTGTGTCTCTGAGAGATTTACCGCCCTTCAGTGACCACCAGGGGAGACTTCTAAGTTTCACACAGCTTGTTACCTGCTGCAGTGAGCCTGTGGTTTGTATTACAGGGTTAAGTATCTCATCCTGCTTTCACTGATGTGATGGGTAATCTTTCTCTCTTTTTTATTTTATTTTAGATTTTAACATTTAACGCTGTGTGTCTCTGACATCATAAGGAAATGGAGAGCACACCTGAACAAGAAGCCACAGGTGCTTCTTGGGAGCATCACGGTAGCTCTGAAGAATGGCAAAATACCAGGAATGTGAAAAAGAAATTACAACAGTGGTCAGTTATATTTGCTATAGGGCACTCTGGCAACACTGGCAGTTAAGTGCATTCAGATTAAAAGGGTAATTTGGTCAAAAAATACTTCATAATATGTTCATGAAAGAACATAGATTTTCTGTTGTCATGATTTTAATGCCTTTTTATTTTCTTTCTTGTGCTAATTATCTTCAAAGAGACATTGTCCTTTAGGTGGCTCAACTTGCAGAAAAGCACCTGATGGGTATTCAAGAAATAATTTGTTGATCAAAGATGGGAGTTAATGTTCTGTGCTCATGGCGACAATTGGGCTCTGAGCTGGATTTTGCTAATCTTGCTAACTGGTCTTTTATTGTTGCTGGTCTCTTGCTCTGAGAATTTTTAAGTGGTTGTGTTGAGTCAGTGGAAGTGGCACATCTCTGAAAGGAAGCTATAAGAGGAAGGTTTGGAGCAGGATGAGTGAGACATTTTGGCTCTGAAATCTATTTTCTCAAAAAATAAATAAGCTGTTACGTGGGGTAATTAATAGGGAAATAGATTATTTGGGATATCTCTCATGTTTGTAAAAAGAGAAAATGTGCTTTAAAATGTTGGTGCTCTTTTGGGCTTGCAGGGAAGAAAAGCTTACAGTCTGTGATTTGTGACAGACAAAGTTGGTGGTTTTTTGTTTGTTTTGGGTTTTTTTTTTTTTGGTGGGTGGACTATTTTTTCCAGAAATAACAGTGGTAATTGCCCAAGGGTGCAGTTTACCTCTGTACCTCTGTACAAAACCTGTGCATGGAGTGTAAGTTAACTGTAAAATTTGTACATTGTAAAATTCAATGCATGAGACCAGAGAATCACTGTACAAGGCCCTAGAGAAAAATATGTATCATACATACACACAACACTTTACCTAGTTAAATTCAAGTTAAACTCAGTCTCAAGATAATCAAGGCAGAAAAAGGTGTGAGCCTGCATTTCTCAGTTCACTTCCTGGGACAATGTGGTAAACTAATAAGGTAAGATTGTTGTCTCTAAGGTTGAAGAAGAAATAGGAGGAGTTTCTTTGAATGTAGAACAGTGTAGTGACAGCTGGAAAGACTCTGTTGGCTCCAGTGCCCCTGGAAAGTGCCTTAAGGCAAGATGAAGGCTTTTGTCAATTTGCGGTTTAAATCTGTTCCCTGCTACTTTTGTTGTTGAGGTGTATTGTTCTCAGGAAATACAAATAAATATATGGATATAGAGAGTTCTGTCTGTTAAAAATGTATCTTTATCTCTTCAGGGTTACTTTGAATGTGTGACTTGCAAAGAGATTGTCAGATTGTTATATTAACTGGGAAATAGCCGTAGGTTCTAGGGCCTTTGGAAAATGCACTTGGAAGCTTAGAATTTTAAGTGGGATCTTCAAGATTTAGCAGGTTACTACAGTGTTAATACATAGCTTGAGAATTGATGGAAAAACCTATGATACAGTTGATAAAATACAAACCAGCTGAGGAAGGTGGTCTAAAGCCCAAATAAGCAAGCATGAGGGAAATGAAATCCCTTCTGAAAAAATGTCTGTTTATATGTGAATTTTGCAACTCTTTTATTTTTTTTAATATTTCTGTAGATGTTTTAAAAAAATTACTTCAAATTATTTTAGCCTTTGCCCAGAAGTTTTCTAACAGATATGACAAAGTCCTTATCTTCATGAAACCATAGAGAGAAATCCAGAAGTATTTTGGTCTTGCTCTCATAAATCTAACTTCAAAAAATGTCCTTTGAGTTTCTTAGTGAGAGGTTGTTAGTGTGAAGTGTGTCTGTGTTCTTTCCAAATGATTAACAGTTACCTTTTTTCCAGGGTGTCCATATTTGCAAATAATGGCTCACATGGGAAAAGTGTCGCCATCAATGTAATAGAGTGTTCATAGTGCTTTAAAAAAGTGTGCCTGCAATGCATTCATCTGGAATAATATCGAGAGTTAAGCTGAAGATGGGAAATATTTGCTGACAGGGCTGGCCTCAAGGCATTCTTTTTCCTTCCTAAATGCTGATAAAATTGCTTGAAATGTTCTGAAGTATATTGAAGGTTGTCTCAGGATGGATATATTGGCTTAAAAAAGAATTATTCCATTCTTCCCATAATTATATTCTCTCTTTGATGAGATTTTACAAGAAACTTATTTTATCTCTTTTTCTATAGAAAAATATTAATATAGGAGGTAAGCTTGTTGAGAGTATTAGTTATCTTGATACAGAGAAAGGTCAATTGATTTTATGGATGCTAGTCCTGGATTAAGTTTTAACTTGTGGAAGTTTGACTCTAGCTCTGGTTGCTGGTGTATGAGAATTTCTAGCTGAAGAGAAATGGGTTCTCCAATGGAGTTTCTCATTTGCTTGCCAAGCTCTCCTCTGTATAGCAGAATCATGAGGACAAAACTTTATGTTTGTGACCTCTGTAGGCTTCCCTGTGATTGGAGTTCCTCTTCCCAGTGCTCATGTAGTGTTACCACATACTTCATGGTCTTTCTGAGCTGTCTGTAGGGCCCAAAAAAGGATCTGGCTCTTGAAAAGTAGTTTACAGTGTATGGTAGTCTTTTGCTTTATCCCATGTTTCGTTCCCTCCCTTCTCTTCTGTGATCCTTTGATTACCCAAAGCACCAGACTGGCCAAAGGAAGTGATGGGATGTTTGGTGTATTAGGCTGGTACATCTATTGATTAATTCTGTTACTCCTAAACTGCATTTGCTTAAACCAGAAATGGACTAAACTGGACTGTGGAGGAATTTTTCTCCCTGGTGAGATAAGCGGGGACCTGCTACTTATTTCTTTATTACTCTTTGTGTTGTGTGGGTTGTGATCCATTTCTTAAGGTTTGACATAACATTTCTTGATATTGTTTGGACCATCAGGACAGTTTGAATTTCACATGCTCTCCTCTTGAGTCACATTGTAGTTCTGGCCTCTGGTCTCTTACTGTAGATTTTGGGATGGCTGCAGGGCAGTTGTTTAAAGGTTTTTTTTTTTAAATTTCTATACCTCTGGAAAAGTTCCTGGAGGGGTGATAATTTAAAACTTTTTATTTTTTTTTTTTAGTTGCCTAGATTGGTCTGTGAAGCATAAGTTGAAACAAATGTTATAAAATTTAGAAAATAGTCCTTTATGTTCATGGGACTGATGTGTTCTTTGTGTTCTTGACCCCTTGATTGTATTTTCCTGTGATTGCAGAGAAGTGCAGTCACTGACCCAGATCATAGAATCATATGGGATTGAAAGGGACTTCTGGAGATCATCTAGTCCAACCCCCCCACCAGAGCGGGTCTACCTAGAGCACATTACAGGAATTTGTCCAGGTGGGTTTTGAATGTCTCCAGAGAAGGAGACTCCACCACCTCTCTGGGCAGCCTGTTCTAGTGCTCTACCACTCTCACAGTAAAGAAGTTCCTCCTCATGTTTAGGTGGAACTTCTTATACTCAAGTTTGTGCCCA
>JAOTQQ010000002.1:9537629-9621234 GCA_026546715.1 Gallinago undulata | reverse complement strand
TACATTCCATCCCTTCGTCCAGGTCATTGATGAATATATTGAAGAGGACTGGACCCAGTACTGACCCCTGGGGAACATTACTTGTTACAGACTTCCAGCTGGATTCTGTGCCCCTAATCACAACCCTCTGGGTTCTGTCTTGTAGCCAGTTTTCAGTCCACTTAACTGTCCATTCATCTAACCCACACTTCCTAAGCTTAGCTATGACGATCCTTTCAGCTTTGTCCTCCTTAATCTCAGTCATTAACTTTGTGCTGTTTAGTTTCCTTAAAATGGTCTGTTAAATCTTTATTTTAAATACTGAGGATTTGTCTTATCATTAACCAACTACAAAGAACAAAAAAATTGACTGACATTCTTGAATGACAAGCTGTTATCTAATTGCTGACAAGCAAATGAGCAATCCCCTTGAATTTGTTGATTTCGGTTGTTTTCTGTAGGGAAATACAATGTGAAGGAGGAGCGCCCTAGGTCTCTGGAGGTATAAGCCTCAGAGATATAAAATGAACATGGGAATTTGGGATGTCTGACAACCATAAGCTCAGATACTGGCCTGTTTGCCAAGCATGACTGTTCTACTGTCATAATGCAGACCAGAAATCTTTAATAGCTGTACTTCAGTGCTTGTAAACTAGTGAGTGATTATTTCATCTTCTGTTTATACCATTCATCAAAGCAGTCGGGGCTGACAAGGCCTGGAAAATTCTCAAGGGTTTTGCTGCTGTTAATGCAGCGTGCTACAATGGGACCTCTCTTGTACAACAATGTCGCTGAGTACATTTAATATCGTAGTCTGTATTGGCACTAACTCTCTGAATCATAGGAGCTGTGAATTCTTACCCGTCTGCCTTATTTGAACTGATTGCAGCAAATTCCTTGGAAGTTCTTCCTTCTGAATATTGCATGTGAACTTTTGAAGTTGAGTATGTTTGTTGCCATTAATAGCACACAGTAGCTATTTGATGGTTTTGTAAAAACTTGGGCCATTTACTTACAATAAAAATTAGAAAGGACTATTTATGTGAGGGTTTTGAGGAACTTAATTTTTTTTTCAGAAATATGAATAAATCTCTCCAAGAAATCACTGTATGCAGTAATGATTTACTGCTCTAACTTATTCAATTTATTAAATACTTCTGTAGCATTGTTTAACTCATAGAAGCCTAGTGTGAGGACCACAACCCCTCTTTTTGCAGATTAGAGGGATCTGAAAGCATAACCTTATAACCATCAACAACCGTGTGAACTGGCTTGATCCTCAGACACATTATAACTGAGGTTCTAGGCCACACATAACCTCATGGCAGCTGATTTTAAATAGTGCAAATGACAGTTCTTTTTTACAAACAGGCTGAGAGTTTGTGCATAGAAAAGCTTTCCAGGCTCACGTGCATTTAGACCTGGCCTGTGAGCAATACAGTGTAAGTACTGTGAAAATGAACCAGATCCAGCCCTAGGCATACCTGTACGTACAGGATGCAACCTTTATCTCCTTGATCCTGCCATGTGCAGCAGAGCTTGGCATACATATGAGAATCTGCTTTGGGATGCATTTCTTTTCTTCTTTCCTTCCAAATTAGCTTGGCTCTTCAGCCTCAGTGGGTGGGCATTTTCTACAACAAAGCAATTAAATTGGTATATTGCTTATGCTTATTGCAGTCACTTGAAATGTTTCGCAGGTATTTCTGAAATACGATCCTTGATCCTTCCACAGGCAGATCCTGTACATGGGAGAAAGATCCCACGTGCATGGGCTTAAAGTCAGGATGGCTAAAGGCACATGCAAAGGAGGCAGTTCTGGGACATGTGCCTACAAGCGTAGCATCAGGCTTTAGTTCTAGTGATGAATTTGGCTGAACTGTGAGGCTTGCCAACTGTTGCTGCTGGCCCATGAGAAGGGCTGGAATTTGGGAAAGGCAGCAGTTGCTTGGGGCGGGAAGGAGCAGCCCTTCTCATATTTTCCATTCTCTCTCACCTGACATCAGGAATAATACCCTCTGCTCGCCTGAGTGCACCACTGGGACTTCACCTGTGGTTTGTTCCTTCACATTTCTTTCATATGGCAGAAGCAGCTCAGACTTGGCCAGAAACAACCTCTTATCCTTGTGGCATCAGAATTCAATTCTGCCTAAACTGCTGAGATGATGTGAGCTGTTTCTGCTTAACTGTCCGTGTGATAACATTGTCTGCTTTTCCTGTGTGGGAACCGAGTCCCTGTTTTCAAAAGGTACAGCCAATGGGAAAATAATTGCAAAGATGGAGCTGCACCATGAATGGAATTGAAGGAATGCTGAATGTTCTCAGTTATACCCCTTTAGCACATATACAGGTGATCTTTTCACAGGTGATGGGCTAGGGAAAGTCAAACAGGCCCGCATCACTGGAGTGACTGCTACCAGCTAAGTCGTGAGTTGCATCTGACTTGACTGATCTGCAAAGACTTGAAGTGATTAATTTCTAAGAGAAAGAATGCAGTCTTATATATATGCTATTCAATACAGGTACAAAAATAAAGACTATACTGGAGGAAGTTATTTGTTGAAAATTATTCAGTTGCCTCTAGAAGAAATAGGCAATAAATCTGCTTGACTGTCTTCATTAAACCCAAAAGCATCTGTTGCAACACTTGTTATGGTAACTGAAGTAGGTATTAAGTCTGACTGTAAAAGTTATAGAAAATACAGCTGTAAAAATTCATTGCCTGTTTTACTAGCGATTGGCAAATAATTCCTAAAAAGAGGCTTTAAAGGGCCTGGTCTGTAGAGTTGACAGTTGTTTAAGCCTTGCTTTGGATTTGAAAGTATCTAGCTCCTTCAAGAAGAGTCTGCAGATTTACGATCAGTATCAGATGTTTTTCTAAGCTCATAGCTGACTATTACATAGAAGTGAGCAAGAGCTAACCAAGTATGGACAATGGGAAAATGAAAACAGACAATTCTCTACAAGGGCCTTTCAGAACTTAGCGCCAGCCATGCAAATAGAGCTTGGTATCCTTCTTGTAAGTATCCAGGTATAACTGTAACAAGGGAAACGGTCTACTTCAAAAGCCACGTTGCATTTACTAATTTTCTGTAGCTTCACAAAGTGAATCTAGAAATGGATATGGCAAGAGATATGGCAGAGCTGTAGCTGCTGTTACTGAATAGTACAAAACATACAGAAGATAAGAGTTCTGAGACTATAATTTTTAAATACACAAAAATGGGTACATGTAGCACAGAATGTATTTCACAGTGAATTAGAGATCCATCGTTAGTTTTTAAGCACTTTCAGTAGCAAAATATGAGAACAGTGCTTTGAAAAAGCATGTAGGCAACTTTGTTCCTTTATCATCCTTCTGAGAAAATGGAAAACAGAAAATGCAAACAAAATTATTTCCTAACTGTTTTTTAAAAATTTACACCATGAGATCTGAAATAGCAGTTGGAAAAATCCTTTATTTCGCCCCTGTGTTTTTTGGATTTTTTTTGAAAGCTGAATAGAATGCAGTTCTTCTATTACAGGCTTTTTATAAAAAAAAAATTAAATTCATGCTTCAGAATGTGTAATTTTTGGTGACAGTGATCTTTTCTGTTACCTCTACCCACTTTCCCAAATAAAATCCAATGAAACTCTTGCTGTCAGTGCAGGTTCTTCTTGTGGTAAGAGATTGTTTTTGGCTTCAAAACTAAGGTTAGCTAATAATGCTTGGGCAGTGGCAGTCCATAGAGAGAACTGCTGCTTTTTTTTACCCACCATAGTTCCCTTTGTTTCATATCTTGAAAATATTTGGGAGAACCTCCTAACTAAAATAATCTCTAGAGATCTGTTTAATCTTTTGGTGTAAGTGGATATCTGACAACAAACCTCATTGTATTTTGGAAGACTTAAAAACAAATGGAAAATATGTGACTTTTGTCTAAAAGCTTTAGTGGGCTTTTCCTTCCCTATAGACAATGGTTGCATCCCTATAGACAGGGTTTGATGAGGCACACCCAGTCCTGTCCCACCTCTGCAGAGCTGCCTCATACCTGACTGGTGTTCCTGCTTCTGTGCAGGCATTCCTCCTGGTGGGAAGGAGGCGGGAGAAGAGTCGTAGGAACTTTTCTGTCTAATGAAAGCGCAGGATATTTTGGGTTGCTCACAACTGATCGTCTGGTCTCTTTCTTGAGCATTAATACTGAAGTCTGTTTATGTGGGCAAAACTTCCTTTTAACTGCAGCAAAGAAGATACCAACTGAGGTGAAGGAAGTCCCCAAAAGCTGAAACTTGAACTAATCGATTAGCCTACATTTCTTCCACTTCTGTGAAATTATTATTTTTTTTTAAATATATATGTAAAGCTGCTCACCATTAGGTAGATTATGTACTTACTAGAGGACACTTCCTTTTCTTTCTGGGAGTCTTCTTCTGTCATTCCCAGCTGTGGTAAGCAATACACAGAGAAGGTTGTTATGATAGAACCACTCTTCTTAGCACTAGTCTTTATTTTCTACTGTACCTTATAAGACTTAAGCTTTTTTTTCCCATGCAATTTCCTGATTTGTAGTAAGAGTTTCTTTAAAGATATGTCTTGTTTTATGCTAAACCCATGTTTCATAGGAATTTCATGAAATGCTTGCAGTTAGGACAGGCTGATTGCAGCCCCTGCAGGCCATTGAACAGTAGTTTCTTGACTGTTCTCCCCAGCATGCCCAGCCTCTGCCAGGCCAGGCTGCTCTTGTGCTCCAGATGACCCAGCCATCAGCTCCAGAGGCACAAGGTCCCTGCAGCACTTGCTGACATATAACATTTTGTTTGCGTTTGCACTGGAACTCTTCCATCAGGTATTTAAATGACCATCTCAGTGTCTTTATTTCTCACAGAATATTGAATTCTTCATTTAATACCTCCTTTTGTGATGAAAGACTTTACATGAGCTTTAATGCTACTTGAGTCCCATTAAGAATTGCTGTGATGCCTAACAATGTATGTCTTGTAATTTGCTATAAAGACAGTTCCTGTTGAATTGGTGTCACAGAGAGAAGGCATATTTCCATTGAAAGTACTTTTCCTATTGCCATTTGTTCAGCCAAATGCTTCAGAAATAGCTACGGTGCTTGGGTTTACCTTTGCAAGCCTCATATTTTTAACACTGACTTTTCCTGTTCAGAAATGACTAATTAGCTAGAGGCTTGGAATAAAACAAGGCGGTGTCAAGTATGGTAAGAATATCTGGGAAGTCGTTGTTGTGTACCTGCACTGTGTGTTTGATTAGGGAACACTTTTTAAAGCATGGGAAACAGGCTGTCATTCTTACATCTAATGGGATGCCTCAGAGATGGAGCTGCTAACTTCTCTAGAGATGACGCTGTGGATTTCCCTTTCAAAATAGCCTTTAGAAGAGATAATGCTGCTTCACCCAGATCCCTGGTGACAGAAAGGGCTCAGGAGTGTGCATCTGACTTACAGCCCCTCAAATCCTTCTTATCCAGGGGAAATCTTCGCAGGAGTCTCCATAAAGATACTTGAAAAGAACAGGAGATTGCTGTTTGCACAGGGCCATAAGATCTCACAAAGAGGAAAAGCTTTGCAAAGAAGATTTTTATTTTTTTTCCTTCATATACCTGCTAATGACTGAAATTGCTAACTGCCCCCAAACTATAGCCTGTTCCACAGCAAAAGAGGAGGACTTGGGTTATATAAAGTTATTAGCTTGATATAAACCTTTGCATTTTGGATCACAGCTGTGTGTCACTGCGAAGGACTCTAAAAGGGCTTCTATCAAAGAGGGATTTAGATGAATGCTGAAAGGCAAGGCGATACTAGTACTGCCTTGTTTTACACATAGTCTTTGTTGTTTTAGTGATGTCAAAGTTTCTTATAGCCTGGATATTTCAAAGAGGCAGATAGGTGCATGTAAATGCATTGATTGTTCAGGGTGGTTGTAAGTTTCAGGCTTGTCAAGCACAGTTTAAAAATCTCGGTCTTTATTCAAAGTAGGAAAAAAAGGCAGTCACTTTTCAGTAAATCTGTATTTTCTTAAACAGAAATATTTCAGCTATTCTAGACCGTTTTACTGTCTATCACTGTACAGATACTGATATGGTTTCTCTGTAATAATATAATCTTTCTGCTCTACCTACTTGTGAGGAGCATTGTGAGAATTAATTAACAAGTCCTGATAAGAATATTCAGCATGCTCTTAAGTATTTTATTCAGAGATATCTTGCCTTCGCTACAGGAACTTGAAGTGCTTTTCTTTTCTCCATTTGCATTAGAATAAAAGGTCAGGAAGCAGCGTTGCAGCGTTTGACCCGAGGGATGTGTTTTCGGATTGTGGGGGTGGGGTGCTCGGCTGCACCACGTAGTGACAGAGTCTTTGAATTTGCTCTTTTGATTGCCTTTCGATGGGTTTGCAACAAAAGTTTTCTGAGCGTAGCTGCCCATTCCCTTCTGGTGTCAGATTTTGAATCTGAAAGAGAAGTTGATAGCACATCTTCTGAGTGACCAAATTTAATAGACAACTAGCAAGGACCTACTGAAGCTGCAACTGCTTGGCTGCATAGTGGTACCTATTTTGAGAATGTTTTCAGCTCTGAGTTTATTTGCAGAGCAATCAGTAATACTTAATTAGTTGATTAATCACAAAAAATAACAGTACTTCAGTGTATGCAGATCACTTTTACTTAAAATAACTCTCAGCTTTCCTGTTATCTATCCTTGGTCTTATCGTTTTTTATCCCTGGCTTTTCTTCATTTCCCTGTGATCAGCTACAACGTTTAGAAGGTCTTTTTTCATTGGAAAACTGACTGAATGCTAGAGGAGGCAGGTTCTCGCATGGAAGGAGTTTAAATGATACTGATAAAAGTCTATTATTTTGTAAATCTTGAGAGTGGTACTACCCTGTCATTTGATGAAAACTCCCTGGCCAAATCCACCAAGCTTTTCAATTCTTTTCTATCACTTTTCACAGTCTTTTCTGTTGTCTCTTTGTTTTACACATATGTCCTCAGAGAGCTATGTCAAGGTATGGTTTGGCCCTTGGCATCTGCCTGTAATTTTCTAAGGAAAATAAATGAAGACTGCACCATTTTTGCTTACCTTTTAGACTGCTCTTCATTTGTGACATATCTTTGATAGCTGCCAGAATGCATTTCCAGCTTCTGTGAAAGTTGAGTTTATCTCCCTTCAGATCTCATTATGTTCTGCAGTTTTACTGCCCTAGGAAGCAAATATATATATTTCTTCATCATGTTATCTCTTTCTGTTTACAAACACCATCTCTTTCATTTTCTCCCTTTTCTGAATGTGTGGATAACAGCAGTTTTCCAGAACACTTGCTTTGTATTCTGTAAATTACTGCACCATAAACAAGTTCCCTTTTTGGATGTATTGATGGTTTTTTGGCCCCTTTTAATCTTGTCATTGCACATTCCTGCATCATGAAGTGCTTTCTTCAGGCTCATCTATTTCCTTCCCTACCACTCTGGACTTTGCTCATTTTTTTTTTTCTTTTCTGTCCCTTTCCTTTTCCTTATCTGTCTTTACCTCTGGACTTCCCTTCTCTTCTAATTCTTCTACCAATGCAGCTACAGTTATCAAATGTTTTTGATGTAGGATGACTGTTGTATTACTACATTCATGAAGCTTACATGAAAAGCTTTTCTGTGAAAAAGGAAACAAAACAGCAGTGATAGAGGCCAAAGTGGAAAGGGTCCATGTGTTTGTCACTCAGGAGAAATCTGAGGACTTCGCCAGAGTGGAAACATTTTCTCCACACCTTAGCATTTGCTCATGTTTCTCTCAGACATGACATTCATTAATGTGGTTATGCAGCAAGTCAAAGCAGGAGCCATTTAAGCTGACTCAGACCATCCAGGTCTCAAAAGCATCACATGTGTGTCTTTTCTACAGCAATCATACTTTCAAAGTTTATATACCCTGGAATATGTATTTTCTCCCTCTCTATCTAGGCTGTATTTCCTATTTACAATGAAAAACCTGATACATCTCATCCTTTAAGATTCTTTTTTTCCCCTCTGTGCATCAGCACAGCTGGAACTCTAAAAGGTACACTTCAAATGAGCTCTGAATTTTTATATTGTTTGCAGCAACAAACACTACAGTTACAAAAAGACTTCCATTATAGTCTCTAGCTTGGCTCTCACCTCCCACCAGCACCATGGATTCCCCATTCATTTCTACTATTCATCTTTAAACAGTGTATGTTATCTTCAGACACAATGGAGAGACAAGCTCTTCAGAAATGTATGTAATAATAATCTGTTCTGCATGCTATTCAGTGCGAGGTGGTGGGTGCTTTGGAATCTATCCTTCTGTAGGAAAACAGTGGCATTTCAAATGAACTTTATTTTGGAGAAGTAAGGTAGGTCAGTGCCCTGGTTTCCAAAAGAGTAAAGGAAGTATTTCATGTTAACCTGACTTTTGTGGATTTTACAAGTAAACATGAAATGCCCAGTTATTCTCCTGGACTGAGATGACTTGAATCTAGTATGTTGAATCAGAAAGAACAAGTGTTAGCTGGGGTGTATAGTGGGTAATATCAATCCAGCACAGTGCTGTAGTTTCAAAATCTGTCAGTCTCCAGTTTACTCATGAGCCTGGCTCTTCAGCAGGATAGGGAGATACAGGATTTTGATCTTCCTGAGATAGGTTCCCCTCTTTTAGCAAGCGTGGGGATTTCATGCTCTGTAGAAAGTGCATTTTGGGTACAATGATCAGTAGATGAAAGTTCTGTGTACGTTGGTAGAGAAAGGAGGAAAGCTTCAGTTCCACATTTTGTTCCCTCCATTTGTTTGTGCACAAAGTAGGATCAGTTTCCTTAGATGGTAGACCAAAGTAAGCAGAATGTGCTCTTCTTCTTGATGAATTAACTATGAAATTTGGATTTTCACAGTAGGCTGTGGTTCAACTTGCTTAACGCAAAGGTTTCAATTCTCTGCATGTGTGAGATGAGTTTCCAGTTTTATCTATTCCATGGCTTCAAGACAGCTGATCTGGAGTCTTTGTTAGTCAAAATGCATGTTTAAAGGAACTGTGCATCTGCAGACTAATGTTCTCAGTTTGGTTGAAGCTCTGGAATCAGTATTTGTTGCCATTAAATGAGGCCTGTTTGCAAAGTGTGGAAAATAAGTCCAGACCCATGCAGTCATTGTCATTTAGCTGCATTAATTATCACATATGAAACTTATACTGTGGTTTCCAGTTTTCTGAAGACTTGTGTTGTTTCTGCAGGGAACAGCTTATAGCATCCAGTAGATAGAAAAGATGTCTGGGAAATTAAAGTAATTTAAAGAGACTTTATCCCTCCCTTCTCTGCTTCGATTCTCCCTAGTTTTCTGTCTGAGAGGGAAAGATGTGTCCCACATTGCTATTACTGTAAAATAATTCCTGCTGCTAAACTGTGCAAGTTTGGTGTGGCACAGTAAATACTAGGAGGATTGTGATCTTTCTCATATTCTCCCTGAGTGTGCTTCTGTGTGTGTCTTCCTTGTTTGGTTTGATTTTGTGTTTGGGTTTTTTTGGCCTTTTTTTTTTTTAATTTTTAGTGTCTTCTGTTTCTAGTCTTTCTTTCTAGTAAAAAGAATTTATTTCTACGCTTTTTGATCAAGGCAGAGATAGAATGGACGTAAAGAGAGTTAGTTTTAAATTAATCTTATTAGGCACTGATTTCTATCCTTTAAATTTTTTTAAAATTTAACAAATTTAGGATTTCTGAAATAATATTTAAAAAATCTTCATGGCACTAGTAGTAAGAAGGATAATCAAATAGGCATCTCCTTAAACCAACCCATGCTGTTCTACTGGGTTCCTCCTTTGGGTTTCCATCAGAGGTTTCCGATTTGGGATGGAACAGAGACAGCTTCTGACATTGTGGCTTTTGGAAATATGGGTGTTAAATGACTCTCTACTCAATGGGTTTCTTGTAGGGTGCATAGGAGGTCCAAAGTGCTAAACTTGCCTCTGCAACTTAATTGTCTTCCATTGTTATAATTAGAAATAAGGAAATGCATAAATATTCTGTGTAGCGTGAGAGTATATGGCTATTGAGAAAGAGCTTGTGCTATTCATGGGATCTTGTAATTAGGTTCTGATGATTTTTTTACTTGCCAAAACTGGAGGTTTTGGGGGGAAGAAGAAAATTGAAAAATTTACAGTGAAAGGCAAGAAATTTTTTGCAGGGAGAAATTGAATTAGAAAGGTATTGCAACGTTTCTTGCAGTATCTTCACATAAAATATTTTGACTTTTTGCTTTTGGAAATGATGTAGCTCAGGGATGAACCCTAATAGTTGTTTATGTAAAGTCAGGCCTGGGAAGTTTCTATACCTTTTGCCAACTTGATTAGATCTCCAGATATTACCAATTAATATATCACAATTTTTGGCTGTAAAAATTCCCTAAATTAAAAGGAAATATTACTGAAAGGATAAAAATGCCAAATATGCATCCTTTTTTTCCCCAGTGTTTTGGTCCTGTAACAGATTTTTTTTTTTTTTTGTTAAACTTAGCTCCAGCTATAATTCTAAAAGCTGTAACTGGTAAATAATCATGGGTAAATGAAATATCTCAGCATATTTCTGTACATGCAGACAACTTGGCATTTTAATATTCCCTTCAGGGAGGGAATATATTGTGAGAAATCAAGTCTGCAAATTATCTGTAGTAAAAAATGCATTATTTCTGGCAAAGATACAAATGGGGTACCTGTGTTGATGCATGCCCACAGAGTCATTAACCATGTTCCTTAATAACTACTAATTAGTTTCACTGGAGCTCTGGTAGGCCAGATCAATTGCAGTGGGAGGGCCAAGGGGGACTAAAACGCTCCTCTATTTCAGTGCTGCTAAGAGTTGACTGCATATATTGATAGAAGGCTGCCTTTGGTCATTCTGAACTGTTTGAGTGATGTTAGTTTCCTTGGATCTTTTTACCTCTCATAAGTGAAATAACACCTATTAACAGTCCCCACAATGACAACTGGGAAGAACGGCACTCTCCTGCTGCTCCGCATGCCAGTGTGCAGCTTCCAGGACTACACACAGGTAGTGTGCAGGTAGCGTTATGGCATTTTCCTTCATTCAAGCATTTTTTAATCCAGTACCCTTTGTTGCAAACTTTGCAAACAAAAAAAGGACAGAAAAGCAAAATGGTATTGGCCAATGTCCCGGTGAACACAAAACAGGAATTGCAGCAACAGAAGTGATAAGAATCTCTTCCTTTGCTCTTTGAACAAATTCATCTTCCCATGAATCATAAGGGAGCTCCCATTACACATCAGTCTGCTCAAGGACAACTGTTTTGCTACAGAATTGAATCTTCTTTATTTTATAAGTTTATAAACTAGGACTTAGGTTTTTTTTTTATTATTCTTTGAGAACTGTATCACAGGATCAAAAGGATGCTGACCCAACTAAAAGAAGTACACAAGAAGAATTAGGCATAATGATTATTTATGTTCAGTTTTGGTTGGAAAAATTCTGTATTTTCTTAAACTTTGTCTATTTCCAGTTATTACCAAGCAGTGTCTCTGTACAGGAATCAACCATATTAAAAGTTAAGCTGTATTTTTAACTTATGACTGAAGAACAGTCCTTTTTCTCTCATTTCAGAATATTCCATTCTTTTATCCATTTCTGAATGGTTATTTCTGATATCTTTGTTCTCCAAATTTCTTTGAGCATTGCTAAAACGTGTACAAGAAGACTTGTACACATGTTGTGTACCTGTACCTGTTGTGTAATCCTTGATGGCTCTGACATAAATGGTGTGAGTGGCTTCAAGAGGATCTCACAGCATGTCAGCAGAAGAGAAAGACTTGCCTGTGACTTTATACTTCTCTGTTGTATTTTCCAAATACTTTTTTGATTTTATATTTTGATTGAACTTTGGATAAAATACAGTCAAATTTTGGATAAATAGTTTTATCTTTTTTTAATTCCACTCCCTATGAGCCTCTCACATCTGTTCCATGAACAAGGATTTCCATGATTGTTGGCTCTTCATCAAACACTCTGTTGTTGATACACTGATGTGTTTTAAACAGACATTTATTAATTACTGGTTGTTTTCTTAAATCTAGTTCTGTTTTTCTCTGACACAGTAGCATTAATTTGTCAAGAACAGTCATAGCTTGTTTCTTTGAGAAAAGGTATTTTATTTATTATTTTTTTGTCGGTGATAAAGTACTGATACTAGTTTTAATTCAAACTTCCACATCACCATAAAGATATTGAAAATGCATTCTAAAGTTCAGTGGTTTGTGTTTTTTACAGGTTTTTGTTTGTTTGTTTTTTTTTGGTGGGTTTCTGTTTGTTTGTTTTAATTTAGAAGGGATAGAACAGAAATGGTTGATACGGTCATCATGTAATCATTGTTGTATACAGCAATACTGGAACTGAGTTACAAATATATGTTTAAAACCTTCAGAAACATTGGTTTAAATAAAGAAAGAAGTTGCCATTTAATCTTAGACTACTGCAGTAAAGAAGGAAGCACACTGTCATTCAGGTCTCTTTCTAATTTGGAAGCAAGTTGGTTGGACTTTGAGCAACTTGCAGGCTTCTGGCTGTAGTAAAGAGCTCCAAAGCTTTTAAACCAGTGATTTCTAATTCGGATTTTTATATGACTTAAAATCCATATGGTTGAAGAATTTTTGAGCTGTTATTAAGGAGACTAAATAAATGAAACTTGGAGAAATCCAAAGGGAATAGAAACTTCAGAATTACAACAGTCTGTTTTTAATGGCATTTGCTGGTTGCCTTTAGAAATCATTGCTGTTTTCAGTGGTGTTTTGTTCTCTGCAGATTTTGTTTATTGACTGATGTTTTCAGAGGCAACCTGCTGGGAAGTGGAAAACTGCCAGTTTTTTTAATGTATTGACTGAGATCTTTAGAGGTGGTTCAGAGTGGAAGTGGAGGAGGGAAGGAGATGTGGAGTGTGTTAATAAAATCAACTGCACTTATATTCCTTCAGAGTATGTCCTCCCTACACAGGAAGAATTAAAGGATACCAGCTGTCTGTGACAGTGTGATATGTTGCCTCATAAAGGCAATGGGCTTATTCATTGTGTTCTGGGATACTGATACTACTGACAGTTGAAGTAAATGTGAAGCCTTCTATATAAGTAGCTAGAAAATTATCAGCTGTGGTCATTATTGGAAAATTGATTGTCCTCAGCAGCAGCATAGAAGTTTTTGTAATGTTTCTGTTTTTAATTTGAAGGATGCTGAATTTGTTTTCTACTGTCTGTATAAGAATAAAAGTAAATATAAGAATAGGTATCTCTTCATGTTGCATTTCTTCCAGTTATATTAAAAATAGTGCATCTTTTGTTCTACAGCAAAGTACTGTTATTACCTACTTTTTCTTGTCATGAAATATAGCAGGTAATGCTGTATTCTTGTAAATTGGATAAAAATTTTTATTCTCTTCAAATGGATTACTTCTGTGAGCAGCAGAGCTTACTTTGTACTGTGAGATATAGGTTGCAACCTTCAGTTATTTGTGACTTGCTCTTTCAAGACTTTATTTAATGGTAGATTGATGACATATCAGGCCAGTATGCAATAGAAATGTGTGTTGACATTTTGGTTTTATTATACTAATTTTGGCCTTGTTCTTTCTCACTTTGAGTTTTTATTTATTTTTTCCCTGGTATCTGAAAGAGTGGTGTAGTCTTTCTTATAACATCAATCTATATATGTAACAAATGTAGGGTCAGTCCATTCTTGCAGCTGGATTTTGTAGACCAATAAGGAGTGAGTGGTCTTTGTTGGGACTGCAACCTCTCTGTTTGTCTGTATGGATGTGAATCCAACTTAAAATTGATATTAATTATGAATAGTCTCTCTTTATTATTTAAAAAATCAGCGTTGAAAACATTTATTTGGTGAAGAAGGTACAAAGCTGTCTGTTCAATTCATGTATTCATATTGCCTAATACCTATGTGAAGTGAAATAAACCAAAAAGAAAATCTCAGGCCTCAATTTTCCATTATTATAAAGGAAGAGATATTGCAGTGTCTTAATAGCAGATTGTCTCTACATGCAAGATTCAGAACCGTTCTACTGCACCTTTTAGCTCAGACAGGATAAGAGCTATTTTGTTCTCATTAGATTTATAATCCCAGAATTACTTTCAGCACAGATTGCTTAATGGAACGAAATTATGCCTACATTAGATAATACGATAGATTTTTATAAAACTGAAGATGTGAATGTGACCAAACTTGAATATATATCTCTCAGACCCTTTTAAATTATCAATTAACTTTTGGCTTCAGTAAAATAAAACGGATATTAAAATGCAGTTTAGTGATTAATCCTTGAGCTTTTCTCTGCTCTTACACAAGTTTTTTTTAGTAAAGTTGCAGTCCTAATTCTTTGTAAAAAAACATTGTACATCTGTTGCTTAGAGTAGGCAGGATATTGAAATTCCAAATAGATAAATTTCTTCTGCCTTATGATAGACTTTTAAATATTTTTGGTCATCAGGCATGGGTATTATATGGTGTTAATATTTACCACCTTATTTTATGAGATACTTATTACAATATTCCAATTTCTTTAAATACTGATAGTCTTGGAAACTGGAGAAGTAAACCCAATCTTGGATGGGTTGTTTAGCTACAAGGATGTTTTGGAGGACAATTTTCTACATGCGGAGTTGTAGTTCTGTTTGTGTCTGTGTCACTATGTTTTACTGCTGTAGGTCAGCAATAAAAAGCAGGAAGAGGCAAAGGTGAAAATTCTCTTCTACTGTGGAAATATAATTGTGTGGTGGCCTTGTCTGGTTCTATGTGTTAATCTGTGCAACTGTTAGGAAGGGAGGTACATTATAGTATGCTAATGTGGAAGAGACTTATTTTTTTCTCCAATGGCACATCATGTCTCTAGGATGTAATTTAATCCCAGTTGTTCTCAGTCTGTAACTCTGTTGTGACCATGATTGGTGGAGAAAAAGCTACTTGGCACATGGTGGTCTTACTGTGCAGCATCAGTATATGACCTATTGAAAGAACAGCTTGCAGGTGTATTGCTGTAAGAAAACAGAATTGCTTCATGGCAGAAAAAAGAGAAATAATATATGTCTATTTGGGTTATGCTGCTTCAGTGTGGTGCATGAAACGATGTTACTTTGTCACTTGGAGGCTGAGTCTCAGTGAGAGAACAGATGAAATTCAATATGTGCTGGCTTTTAACCAAATTTTAAAGTATGATAGAAAGTTTCAATTTTAACATTTTATTATACTTAATGTTGCAGGAAAGCTTGGTCTTTGTAGTCCCACTAGTTGTTTGTAGTATATGTAGTTTAGCTGATATTAAATTTATCTTGAGTCATACCCATAAAGTCTGCAGAGTCCTAATCAACATTTAACCTGATCCTCAAAGTCATCTGTAACCTAACATGTAAAGTTGTTGTTGAAGTAATGTGGGTTTTTTTGCTGATTGACTTGATACAGATTTTTTTATTCTAGGGAAGTAAGTTTTTTATCTTATCTAGGGAATTACTGGGAGATGCAATATGGATTTGGTGATGACATTCATTAATAACTTGCTATCTACTATTAGGCTTAGTGTTGCTTATATAAGACTGCTGAAACAATACTCATGTTCAGTGTTTGAGTATGTGTGAGTCCAAAGGCATCATTTTGCCTTTGTCAAAATCACAGTGTTTCCTTCATACTGGCAACATTCGTGCTGTGTTCAGACTTTACATGTTCTTGTTGAAGGTAAGTGGTATTCAAAGAAGAGGTTGTCTTTTCTCCAAAATTGTATTGGTGTACTGATTTTTAAAAAGGGAAACAAAATCCTGGGATCTTTCCTATTTTGCAATCTCTGTGTGAAATATTTGACGTCTTCCTTGAATTATTTGCATTGATGAAAAGCCTATGTCACAACTGAAGGATGCAGGCAGATAAGGAGTGAGAGTGAGAGTTGTTGGCACTGCTCTGATTCTTGGAGGTCTGTGGTATTACTCTTTTAAGGCTTGTCGTAGGCCAAACTGGTTTTTCTGGCACTGTTTAGATATGTCCAAATCACTTTTCAGAATGCAATATCTGAAGAATATTTAACCTGTGTTCTTTTATACCATTCACAGGAGTAAGCCTGCTGCAAGATCTCACATGAATGTAATGTAAAGCTTTATGACTGAGCTCTACTGTGATAACCTTTATAAAAGAGGAATTACAAGCCTCTAAGTTCTACTGAATTCCCTTGTTAAGAGCCCCCATATAGTACAAAGCTTATTATACCTAAGGGAAAACTAATATAAATGATATTGTAGTTTGCCATTAACGGGAGGGTGACACTTACTTGCAGTATTAGTTTCAGGTTAAAATCCTGGAGAGCAAAATATATCATGTGCATTTGACTATAATTAACCCCTTATGCCTTCCCCCTGTAGTCATGTCATTTAACAAAGCTTCGTTTGCACTGGCTCAGTAACACAGTGTGTGCTCCTACACATGCAAAGACCCCTTTAGTGATTCCCTTCTGCTAGAGGCTGGTTATACTGTAGGGTGACTTGCAGGATTAATTAGTCATTCTCTGAGTTTCTTACTGCTGTTGCAACACTAAGACAGGACACCATTCTGCATTCCCAGAGTCTGTTACTACCTTCTGCTTTGAATTCTGTTTTTATGTAAATACTTAATGCTGGTTGCTTGTTTTGTTCAGTATAACTTGGGCACAGGTAGGACAATAAATGTTGTTTTTCAGGAGGAAGAATAATGTTAGTAAAGTTGGATGAAACTGAGCATTAGTCATGTTATAGTTGGCAGAGAGTTTGTGATGTTTATATCTTATATCCACAGCACTTAGCTGTAGCGTCAAACTGTGTCCTGCGCTCGCCTAATGTTGAGAAGGAGGGTATGTCCCTTGGTCCTTCAGTCAATTAGAATTCTTCTCCCCTTGCCTCTTACTGGTGATGGGTTGCAGAAAGGTGACTGCACAGATGGTCCTGTAGAGACCAGTGCTTAGGAAAGACATGTGGCTGGATACTTTGCTGAGTTTTCCCCAGGCTGTTTTTCAGACGTTGTAAAATAAAGGTCCTGGCTGGATCTAACATGTTGCTCACTTGTTACCATTAGCCAAGGAGAGTCTGAAATCTAGAATAGTAACTGTTCTTACTGGATTTATGGCAAAGGGAGAATAAATGTTTGTGACTTAACACCTTGCAGCTTCTATTGTTTGAAGTGAAATTGCTTGAATAATCTTTTAACTGCAGATCAATTTGCTGAGCTCAAATGATGACTGCCTGCACCGTGACTGTTACACTATGAACAAACCTGTGCCGTAAGTCTCAGTGCATTGTAAAATATACTAGATACTTTGTAAGTCAAAGTCAGTCAGCATTAAGAAAGCTAAAAAGTGGGAGGAAGAACTGGAAGAGGGGAACAAACTAAAATAAGTGAATTGGATAAATAAGAAATTTACTGTTCTTTCCAACTAACTTCATAGAAGTATAAAACGCGTCATTGTATTACCACGCACAGTGGTAAAATCCTTCCCTGAATGCTCCGTTTACATGTTTTTCTTGAATGTTTTGCACTATCCTGTAAATTTGTTTTCTTTAAGATTTGCATTTGCTATAAACGTGTGCACCCATATTTGCTGAATTGAATCTGTAAGAGACATTGATTAATGGAACAGCAGACTGCAAGAGCAATACAAAAATCACAATGATGTTTTGAGAAATTTATTTCTGTATTGTTTTCCAGTGTTGGAAACTTGCACAATTCAGGTGCATTTGAACTGGAAAGTCAAAATATTACTGCATGGTTGGATTAAAAAAAATAACTAAGGAACAGGGTGTAGTTAGATTAATTTAGATTATTTCTATTTAAGATTTTTTTTTTATTGCTTAAGAAACCATACCCACTATGAAAACTAGCTGCTTCTACATGTGTTTTTTCCTATTGCTTTTATTATTAGTTTGGAAAGAACTCTACTTCATTTTGAAATTAAAAGAAATAGCTGAAATAAAAAAATACTCACAAATCAGAGGTACCATTGAGGGAGCTGGTAAAGTACAGCTGTACACTGGAACCGTATTTACCTGTCAGCTGCTCAGATTCTCCTGGTCAGCAGGGCCTAGACAAAATCTGTAACTGTTTTGTGACTAGTCTGTCCAGACCAAATGAGATGCTAACCCTCCCTTCTGCAGCAGCAATAGTACCATAAATATGCGTGGGATATTCCAGGACATGTAATCTTTTTTCAGTCTAAAAGATTAAATCCTGTGTGGGGAATGGTGTACTTTATTTAAAGAGCTATTACTACAGCCTCTGCCATCTACTTCAGTCAAAAAGAATAATTGATTCCTTTTCTCCTGGTGTGAATATTGCTATTCAGAATGATATTTTCAGAATTTTCATAATACCAATTCTGAATTGCTTCATCGTTACGCTTAAAAGATGATAACTGCACCTCGGCTGTCTAAGAAAGGTCACAGAGACTTGGATCACAAATTTCTTTTCACTTCTCTTCCCCCGACAGTTTACAAAACCATATCCTGCCCAACAGAGTACTAAATAAGATGCCTGCAGCAGGCATCCTTGCCGCAATGAGATACATGACCATGTTTCAAAATGCAGGTTTTTGGTCATCTTCACCCTGATGGGTATTTACGTCTCATAAACATTGAAGATTTGTAACCATAATGTACCAATGATTTATTCAGGCCTTGTACGTGAAACTCCTAATCTCTTAGTGTGTTCTCAGTATTTGTCCATGAGAATAGATTTGCCTCTCTTAAAAAAATCTGCAGATGCTGTACGACCTATGAATTGCATTGAACATTGTAAAATGTATTAAAAATGAGGACAAAACAAACTTATGAAATAGGTGTTCTTTTTGTATGCTGTGAATTGCTGCACGGTTGGTGATGTTGTAAGGGTGTAGTGATGTGAGATGGGGACTTCCCTGTTTTGTTGGTGATGTGTTCTTCTGCATTGTATAACTGTATTTTCATTGTGTTGGTACTTCTATTTTAAGTAATATGATGGTCACTTTTATCAAATTCTGGGACAAAAATTAAATAAATGGTCTGAGAATAAATTTTAAAAATAGTATAAAATTAAAATTAGAAGTAATATCTTGCAAGTTTGTACTGGAAAGGAGTAATGAAAATATAATTGTCTCTCTCTAGGTGGTCACTTTAAATATTGAGGTGTAGGGGAGTTTGTAACAGAACCAGATTCCTGTTAAGTTCAGATTAATATTTCTACACAGTTTCAATGCCACAAATCCTTTTTTTTTCTCCTCCGATATTAAATACAAAATACTTACATTTAGTTTTTTGTTTGATTTTAATAAAGGCAGTTAATGTATTAATATTAATTAATTAATGTTAGTTAATTGAATAAATCCCCACTGTACCTTTCTGCTTGTTCAGCAGACTGTCCAATACACTCTCTGTACTTTTTTCTAAAGAGCAACCATTCTTAGTTTTCCTTTTGTAATTCCACATCTAGTGCTAGCATCACTGTCTGTAAAACTGAACTGTAAGTAACTGTAATCACCTGCCATGAAACAGAAGAAATTTTTAAAAGTGGAAAATCAAATTTGGCTCATAAAGTGTTCATATGAGTCACAAGACTAGTGATGTTTCTGGTGGTGTCTGGATTTCTCAGAGGGAAGTGAGAAATGTTTCTACCACTGCCACTTGCTGATCCAGTAGTCTCTTTCTCTCTGCTTCTACTGCCACAGTGGGAGGAACGTTTCAGGTAAAGCCTTGGCTAACCAAAGCTGTGGTAGGACATGGGCGTTCCCTTTCAAGTGAGTTTCTCTTTTTCTCTTTGTTGTTTTCTGATAATTTATAGGAGATTAGTTTATCCAGAAAGGTTCACAATGTGTATCGCTACATCAGTAAAAAGCTGCAAATTCTACAAATACTGACTTTGGTGAAGTGTGTTGAACAATTTGAAGAAAACAAACATTTTGTGCAAAATGAAGGATATATATCATATCAGGCAATTCTCTGCTGAACTTAGCTGGAAATCTAAAATGCCAGCATCTGGCTAGTCTGTTGACACAGCAGGTTAGGAACATTCTTAACCTTGTTCAAGTGCAAACAAGCAGGAATGCTTTCGTAAAGACTTGCAAGATTATAATACGAAAATCTTTCTATGTCTCATAAATAAAAAGAGTAGAAGAGTATTTTGCAAGATAAGATTTACAGCAACTGAAGGATTAGTTTGGTCACCACCTGGGAAATACAGGTTATTGGAAGAATGCGAGCGGTATGGTATCTTCACAAATCACGAACAGGGTTTTTGTACTCTTCTGGGTAACAAGTGTGACAGGTGCAGTACATTCTAATTGCTCTGAATTAGATTATTTGGGGTTCTCTTTCTTATTTTATTACTATCAGATGTCAAGTCTCTAAATGCTTTTCATGCATCCAGTGATAATAAAACATGAAAATGGCTGTGGTTTTTTTTTCCACATGTATGTGCATCATATTGTCTTTGATTGCGGTAAAGCTCCAAGTACTGTCTGTTCATTTGTGAACTGGATGCATTATGCAATGTAACAGTTCTGGAAATAAGCATTGCATATATGCAAATCGTGTATATTTTCCTGACATGATATTTCCGGTGTGAAAGTTTAAAACTTTTATTGCTTTCCTTTTTTTCCCCCCAACTTTTTTGGGAGGAATCATGTAAAAATAAGTTATTGCAGGGCTTATTTTAGCTTTTACAAATACTGAGTCATTATTAGATGCATTTAAGTGACATATAGTTTTAACTTCTTCTAAGCTTCTAATAGTTTTTCATCAGCACTGTCTGTTATCTTCTGAACTGAAGGGTATCTGGATTACAGAAGAATTATCAAGCACTGTTATAAAAATGGGGAAGGGCTGCCTGTGACAATATTAGATGCTGTAATGAAAAGTAGGTAGTATTGTACTGGCATCTGATTGTTCAGTTACAGTAATAGTTTTCATGTCCGCTGCAGTACAGTGCCAAGTCCAGTAGAAGATATGCAGAGAGGGGTTTTTTGATAGACTAAATAAATTCTCAGAATCCATACTCCATAAGCCTGGATTCCATTAAATAGAATCAGTTCAGTTTATTCTGACTATTTGCATTATGCTCTGGAGAGTATGAAAACAAGAAAAACAATCTGCTAGGATTTCCCATGTTCATTTACACGGGGGTGGAGGGTGTCCCTCTAAATGAACCCAAAGTTCTTTGAGACAGCAATGATCAAAACTATGTAAGATTAAGCCTGCAAAAGATTGGCTTTATGTAATAAAAAGGCGTCAAGCTACTTAGCTGGAGCTAAGAGAATTAAATTAATTAAAGGCAGTGAAATCAGGTCTCCAGTGAGCACAAGCATCCACTGATCAATACAGCATGTTAGAAAGTACTGGGTGAGGATCTGTTGACAATGCTAATGGTGTGCAGCCCATTAGAACAACTGCCAGCGGGGGAGCTGGTTCATGCTTCCTTACACACCTGGTGCATCTCATGGCCACACAGCCAAGGGGCTGAGCCTCTTTTAACTGCTACTAAACTGTATGTAGAGAATAGCATAATGGTGGCAACAAGTTAGTTCTGAGTTCATGTTTGCAGCAAGGCCCTTTTCCAAGTGGGAAAATGCCTTTCTCTAAATGAGACATGGAGAATTTTGTCTGTCTGGCCTCAGTCAGATATAAGGTGCAGTAGCCTTGAGTGGTCAGCTATTGATGTCAGCCCAAGGAACCAAGGCTTATACCAGGTCTTTATAGCTTTACATTCGATTTTTGAAAGCTTTCAGGAATAATTTACCAAAAAAACCTTTCTTGGATGCTTAGTCTAAGACTATCTGAAGCCTGATAGTCTGTGTGATAGGGATATATGTGTGACAGTTGAAATATGCAGCTGGAGATTGTCTGCTATTTTCAGACAGTGCGGTAGAATCTGATTATTAAACTGATTATGCAAAATGCTGCTACTACCGAATGGCCTCTTGCAGTGACAATTGTGAAAGAAATAACCCAATTTATGAAGTGGATCAGAACCCTTGAAAGGGACATGGAGTAAACCTAAGGAATGATCTTGTAGGAAGTTCTTGCCTGAACAAGATGTCATAACCATGAACCTTGCACCAAACTGTCATCTCTATTACAAAAGTCTACAATTAGAGAAAATACTGTTAATAGTGGAAGTTATAGACAACAAGAGTCACATAGTTTTTTATTGTCCATGTAGTGAACAGGCTTAGAGGCTTTGGTATCATCAGAAAGATTTATATACTGTTTAACTGCTGAATTATAATGATTTTAAGTAAAGTAACAAATAATATGACAATGGAACTGACAATACACCTGAAAAAACAGCAGGATTTTGTATTTGCCATTTTTGTCTTGGAGTAAATGGAAGCTTGTTTATTATTCTTGCCCAAGGTAAGTGGGAGAGGGAACAAGATTTTTTTCCTGGGTGATGATTGCCCTGGTTCTTGAAGAGCCTGAGGTTCACATTGGAGAATGCCAGTTAAATTGTTCTGAACAAATATGAATTAAAGAGTTATCATCACTGTACTTTTATAGTTCTTGTAGTTAGAGATGAGTACAATAGTCTCTCTTACTTTTAGATCAGTCAGTTGTACAGAATGGTGCTTGTTTTAGATTGCTCAAGTTCAGGGATTCTTCAGAAGTGTGTAGATACTTGCACTCTAAATATTTCAACATTTCTCATTTTGTACTTATGTGTGAAGAAAAATAATATTAAAGAATTACTAGAAATATTATTTAAATGCAGGTCTGGGAGGCAGAAACTTGTGACATTTAATCCCAGTACTAAAACTAATCCTTCCGTGGCATTTACTTCTCCTAGGATTCTCCTAATCTTATTACTACAAAATTATTTTTATTACTAACTGTAAGGCACCTATCTTCAGGCTTTAGCAGTTAATCCCCATGCCTCATTGCACCCATTGTACAGATGGGGGTGCTACTTTTCTGCATTCCACCATGAACATGCTGTGATGGTTATGACATGGATTCAGGAATAACCCTGAAGTCTTTGGTCCATTGTGTTTCTGAGTTGAGCTGTACAAACGCACACATTCACTTTAACTGTATGCACATGTTTTGTCCTGGGTAAGGATTATCTGGGAGGAGAACGGAAGGGGCTAAATCCAATTTACTTTAAGTTTAGTGCCAACCAAATGCTAGTTCTAATATATCCTCACAGTAATCAACAAAGGGTTATCCCAGATTTATTTTTTTGAAACTATCTGAGAGATTAAATGACCAATTGGTTCAAGAGACTGGTTGCCATTATCAGACCATTCCTTAGGAATGGACTGTTGAGATAAATGCTGTTAATTAAATACAAATCCTTTTCTCGATTGTGCAGAAACAGACTTGCTACTGGTCCCTCTCCTAATCTTGTTATAACAGTCCCCAGATAGGTCTCATTAGATTGTCTCGTTAGCTGATACAGAGTCTATTTTGCAGCAGAATAGACAGAAAAGTTAATCTTAGTCGGTTGTAATGTGTCTCAACCACTAAAGGTTTTTTTCCTCTTACTTTATTCACTTTTGTTTACTCTCATCTAATTTCTTTTGTTCTGTTGCCCCAAACAGTAGACGTGTGAAAACAGTAATTTATTGACTGATTAGTTTTTATTTAATCTGTCACACTTTATTGAACTTAATTACTTCTAAATCATTAGCTTAAACTGAATGGCATGAGGGGGAAGAGAAAAGCCCTGAATATCTTGTACAGTGCAAATGGGACGTAGCCTGAGCTAGTTCCTGATTTGCCATACTAAAGAAACTTCTTCAGATATAGAGCTTTAATCAAGGATTCCTTCTATTTTGTCAGGAGAATTTATGGAAATGTCAGCTATAATTACATGTGTGGGATCTTCTCAGTTTCTTTTTCTGTGACTTCCTCAGAAACTCAGCTGCAGAGCTGACTCTCAGTTCTACTTTAGAGATCCAGAAGACTGTATCTGTTTTGTAAAAGTCTGGAAAAATGATTCGTTGTAAGAATGAACACTTGTATAAACTAATTTCAGTATTTGGAGTGTGCAAACTCTTTAGATTTGTTGCTGAACTGTTGCTTGTATAGTGCTACTCATGTGTAGTATTTCTTTAAAGTGGTGCAACTGGCCATCAAGACTTTAAAGTAGCAAATATAGTGTAAACCAGAGAAGAAATTAGTAAACTACTGGAAGTGCCACGCTGTTGACTGAATGAAGTCATCTGGCATTGCTTGGTTCGTTTTTCATCCTGTTTCTTACAATGATACACCATGTAGACTATCTTTGTATGGCAAGATTTTCCTATATTTTATATCATAATTTTTTTGTTTGTTTGTTTCAGAATGAGATCTGTAGCAAGAGGAAAAATGTGTTTTCTTGTCTATTTTTCAAATAGTTTTATGTTTCTTTATTCTATTTTCTTGAAGAAAACTTGGAGACAAATACAGAATAGCCTTATTGGAGTTTAACAATATATTAATGCTAATGAATTGATTGTTTGGTGTGGGTTTTTTTTAGGCCCTTGATTGTTGAAATTGAGGCCTTATGGCAAATGCTTACCTTCACTTTTTGTGAAAGATATCTTCTGTATTGTCTGCTTACTGTCCCACTGGAGACCAATAGTTTGGATTTTGACTTTTTAGAATGATTCAATCACCCTTCAGATAATAAGGGCCTCACATTCTCAAGTTTCTCAAAAACCATGGTAGCGTAGGTACCTGCTGCTGCAGAGCTCTTTTCTCTCTGGTACCCTCTGCTTTTCCTTCTTCCAATGTATCCCTTTGCTTTTGAGTTTTAATTTGGTTAAAACTTCTGAGGAGCAGGTCTGGGGATTTTCCTCTTCCTTCTCAGAAATGTTTTGATGAAGTGAATGTATCCCAAGAAGCTGATGCCAAGCTGAATTGATCTTCTTCACAAAAGACAGATACCAGAGTGGAGCGCAGCATCAGGTGCACAACCCATCTGTCCTAGCTTTCAAATCTCCTTCCTTTTTCAAATGTAATTTTATTCTCCTGTCTTTCATGGTCCATATCATGTACATGACAAATCCCCAGCTGGAACTGGCTCTCTGAGGAGGAATATAGGTGGAAAAAATGATGGCACTCTTTAGGCAACACTGCATGTTCACATTTATTATTAATTGTTGCATGGACACAGTTTTATTCCAGTTGGAGCTGCTGCTCTTAGCTTTCTACTATGGCATTTGTAAATACATACGTGATACTGGCTCACTGTTCAAAGAGGGAAGGATGAGAGTATCCTTGGAGAAGAGTGTTGGGAGTCTTTGCCAAGTAGCTGTATGTTTTAAGGAGCAAAGGATGATTGCCTGGCAGATGAAAAGTAGGTGGGCTGATTCAAGTGTGGGTGCTGGCATGAAAGAAGAAATAAAACTGAGAATAAGTACAGGAAACAAGTGTGCAGGTAGGAGGGACAAGGGAACTGTTTACTCAGCAACCTAATAGCTTTTTAAACTCCATCATAACAGAATCACAATGATCTTGATGATTTTCTCTTGGGTCAACAGCCACAAGTTTACTGCCCAAGCCATTTTAAAGTTAAACATGTGTATGGGTTTGATGAGATTTGTGGCATGTTAAAAGCTGTATCTGGTTACACTGGAGCAAGCATTTAGCATGAATTATTAAGTATGGTTAATTTGAATTAAGAGTGTTCATACAGGTTTTTTGTGGGTATGACTAAGTGGTCAACTATTCTTATTTATTTTAAATCTGAGTTCAGACCAGGCCTAAATACCAGCTGGCTTCTAGAATACGTGGTTAGGTTTTGATCTTCTAACACTTTTGGTTTTTGATGGATAAAGACCTTTTGTTGTTATTCAGGCTTTGTGCATGAGTAAAAGGAATGGCAAATTCTTTCTTGGGGCAAATACATTGGCTTTTTTTAGCATTTCCCGTTTTCAGAGACCCAAATTCAGCAATGTATTGTACAAAAGAGCACCTCAGGAAATGTGCTTGAACAATAAAGAGAGCTGGTAAAGCTGCCTTTTATGTGTAGAGTAATAAGAACAAAAGGCATGACTGATTACTTATTTTTTTGTCCTAAAAGATGAAAAGTCTGTGTGTCTTCAAAGACATCAGGATCCACTTGAACAACAGCCACTCCAGGTACTGCCTTGTTTAATGTGGGTAGTATGGACTTGTAGTATGAAAAGGGCTCTCATTTCCTTGGTGAGCAGAGCCCTGTGGATATTCTGGCTATGAGCGTACGGTGAATTATTCTATGGGAAATAACAAATGTTTTCCTCAAGCCCATATTGGATTTTTAACATGCATCTGCTACTTTACCAACAGCCTCCCACATGCTGCCACAAAATCATAATTGCATATTTTGGTCTTGGAAGCAAATGTTTCCTATAGGCCTTGACTTCTACCTCAAAGGCCCCAAGGATGGTTATAAAATGTTTACATATTTTTTTTTTATGGGATACAGCTTTTGTTTATTTAAATTATACTGAATGTAATAATATCCAGGTGTCATAAACTCCTACCAGTGGTAACAACACCTTTGCAGGAATAAGTGAGCTGCCCCTGCTGCAACTGAAACTACTTGCATGAAGACAAAGCATCTGACCACCTGTGGTTGCTGAGAGCTGCACAGTGTCTGGCATCTCTTGTAGACATGGGCAGGAAAAAAATCCTTCATCTCACCTTGCAAAAGTTCAGTCATTAAATCAAATGGTACTTTCACAGTTTGCTGAGTGCCCATAAAATGTGAGTGGCTAAGCTTTTAAAAAACAGTTCTTTCAGTTTTTAAGACCTGTGGGTTAGGAACAGAGTAGAGCCATAGGTCTAGGAATTAATAAATAGCCCATATTTTAAGCATGAAACACTTGAAAATCTATCGCCTCTTTGCTTGCTTAAGTGCTGAGTTCTGCACCTCACCCCATCATCACAACTGACAATGTCAGCCATGAAAGAAGAGACAAAAACTGTTTATGCTTTCCAGTAATTGCCAGGAGACTTTAAAGAGCACCCCCAAATTTCTTTTGCAAGCTTATGAGCACAGTGGTAAAGTACTAAATGATGCAATGTAGAGCCAGTGCCTTCCAGTGATTTCTAGAGCAGATTTCAAGTCTGGACCTGACCTAACTCCATCTGAATACAATGGAGTGACTTCTAATATCCTTGAATTTTGTGGAAGTTTTTTTGTGTGATTTACCTCAGAAATGTTGCCAATTACAGGGGGAGTAGCTTTAAGGTCTCAGTGTCTGTTGTGTGAAACCAGACAACTACATTTGCTTTCACAGTTACCCAAAATGTAAATGATCACAGCAAAGGTAGATGCCTGGCTGTACAATCCACAGTGCAGTAACCGAGGTTGAAGTATAACTGCCAGAGGAGAAATGTATTGGTTCTTCAGTTATCAGTGATGAATATGTCCAGGGACTTTTACTGCCTGGTTAATAAAAATGCTTCCATTTGGGGAAGGGGAAGGATTCTGTTCTAAATGTTTTTAATCTAAGGGCTGATAAATTGTCTGGTCTGGTCTTATTCTTGAAGTATTTTAAAAAATAAAATAAAAACATATGCTAAATAACATGGAATTTCAAAGTAAGGTAAGAAGAGATATTTACATTAGTGGACAGGTTTTTTTAGTTTGTTTATCAGTTCTTTTTTTTTTGTTCATATCCCATAGATCTGTTTAAATTTTTTGCTTGTGATTTTATTTTTTTCTTGGTTGTTTTTCTGTATATTTTAATTTATAGTGTTGCATTTACATAATGAGCATCATTACATCTAATTATATGTCATCTCCCCACTGAAACTTGTAATTACAGAATTATGATGTATAATGACATTCATGTTAAATTTAGTGGGGGGGGAAATATAAAGGGACACCATAGCAAATTGATTTTAAAAATGAAATTAAATTGAAATAAACTTCCCCCTACAAACAGAAATAATTGAATTCAACCACTTGAATCTTTACTACTTGGATAAGCTCTTATTTTGGTAGTATTCACTCTTCCCCTGCCTGTTCCAGGAAAATTTTGTTCAGGTTCTTTTTCAGATAGCATTTTAATTTCTCAGATTCAGAGACTAAATTTTAGGATTTTTCTCTGTCCAATAATTACACAATGTTTTGCCTAAGCATTTCACTTATGATGTGCAATTAGGTTAAACCAGAGAATTAAAAAGCTGCAAACTGTGAGAAGTACAGAAATAGATACAGATTAAAGAAGAAGATCTTTTGTATCTTAAAATCTTGTACGTTTAAAGGGGAAGTAGGGCTTTATCAGTAGTAAATATTTAACCAACAAGCCCAAAGTTCTCTTAAAAACCAGAAATTACTGCCTCCATTACCCAATTGGAAGAAAGATGTAATCAAAGACACTGACAGCAATTTTAGCAGTTGATTTCAGTGTTGTGAATGCATCATAAATTTTATAACTGAGAACCCACTAAAAGATTAAAAATTTTCTAGTCCTGCTGTAGGTGGGATAGCAGCTAGATAAAGAGACTTGTAGCAGCTGTGAGCCTTGACAGAGATGTTTGAATATGCTGCTTTGTTTCTAGGTGCTGTGTGATTTTTCATCTTGAGAAGGTGAGGGACAGAACCAAGTGACTCACTAAGTTACTTTGTGCTGACAGCTGAACATCTACCTGAAATGAGCATCTCTTACAGGGTTCATAGACTCTCAGGCATCACGTGGGGTATTGAAGTACTTCTGTAGCGGCAGAGGTCTTTGGAAGGGGCATCATACAAAACCTTTCATCTGTCTGTCTAGGGAGAATCTAGAACATGTGTTGCTTTGGGTGATGTTGCAGGACTTCAAATAAACTTAGTAAGGAAACTGAAAATTCTGATTGGCAGTCTATGAAGAGGAATGAGGCAGCCTTTTTCAGTTCATCTTGGGCATGCTGTGAATACTTAACGGATGATCCCTTAAATATCCTGGTGCCTCATATTTATATTGTTCTAATTGACTTACGCTTGGTATGAGTGAGAAGGGATACAGGCCTTTTCATAATAGAAAATATTTGGAGAAGGCTTTCCTGAGGTCTTGAGGAGAAAGTGCAGTATGCAAGAGATGGGAAAATCCTGACTTTTGGCACATCAGGGTGAAAACCCCAAAAGGTTCTAACTGTCCTGTGTTGGTAGCTAATCCTTTCAGAAAGCAACGACAGTTGCTTGCAGTCTTCTAAAGGAAGCTGATCTGGCCCAATTCCACCTTCAAACAACTCCTCTTCTATTGCCTCCTGAGAGCCTCTTTTGCCTCATCAGTGCAAGGTCAACGTTTGACCTTGCAGTGAGTAATCTTGTGACAGATAATTCTGTTCACAGTGCATTCTTTCTGCAGTACAGCCTTGTCAATAGGCTCCTCTCTGAAAAAATGCTTCCCGGGATTCATTTTGCAATTGCCACCCCGTTTATAAATGGGCTTTTTCAGGCAGATGATGGCTGAGCTGAATTCCACTACAGTCAAACCACATCACTTGTAACATGAAAGGGACATTCCTCGATAGGCTGGATTTCTGAACTTGTTTATTAAAACACAAGAATTAAATGCTGTATTTCACTCCCCCTCACAATTTCTTTATGCCTGTCCCCTCTTCTCCATTTCAGTCATTCACAGTAGCAGACTCCTTTACATAACTGCCAGCAGCACACATTTTCCAACTGTACAAATGTAAAGAAACCACTGAGCATAGCTGAACCAGAGGCATGATTAAATATATTATAAACTACTGAGAATAGGAGAAACAGGCTATGAAGGCATCATCTATCAAAATGTAAGTGGGGGGAAGGAATCTGTCAACTTACTCTATGTTAATGCCACGATAAATTGGTACTTACTTACACGTGTGTATGCGTGTAGCTGTTTAGTCTCAATTTCTTTGTAAATAGATGGGAGAACAGCTAAATGCCTGTGAAGACCTCTCAAGCTATTGCTCTGAAGTTAGCAAATTCTTGGCTCAAAGTAGCTTTCTTGTAAATGAAGTCTGAAAGCTGTTTATGTTTGACTGAAATACCATAATGGAGAACAAATGAATGACACATTTAATTACATCTGTGGAATTAAATAAAACACACTGCTAGAACATATGCGTAAGGGTTGAAGCAGAGAGTTTTATTTTCTGAGAAATTAATTGCTTTATTTATTATTCATAAACTAAAATCACACAAAATGTTATTTGATGTATCTGTGCTCTTTGTCTTTAGCATATTTTCATTTTCTTTGAAACAAGATTTGTTGAAAGAGCTTTTGCCTGTTGTTTTCAGGAGATACTTTCTGAGCAGTCCTTAGATATTTTATAGTGCCTTTTTACTTATGCACTTAGGTTTCTGTTAAAAAAAAAAAAAGAAAAAAATAACCTATTTTAATATATGGGCATGTGTATGTTATTTAGAAAAAAGCTATTTCATAAAGTGGGGTAAAATATTCATGCAAGAAATGGAAAAAATTATCATAATTTCTGTAACTGGTATGTCCCTAATTGAGTGGTGCACAGGAAAGGTAGGAATCTGCCACTGAGTACATGTGCACACAGTTAAAACAGCTGTTTTGGAGTATCCTTGTACTTGTCCATTACAAGCACGGGATCTGAGATCAGCTTCTTTACCTCCGTCTCAAAACACTGAGTAGGATTGTGATGGGAAAGCCAAAGTAGCAACACAGCAACTTATTGTTTGTCAGGTTTTGTCTTTGCCATGACCCATGCAGCAAACCTCTGCCTGAGGAGTCAGAGCAGTTGGGTCTGCCCAGGTTTGTGGGTGAGGGGTAGAAGATGACATCTCTCTCCTAGGGGGCATTTGAGGTTTCCTCTCACTAGCTGTTAGCTTCTGTACTCTGTGGGGTGATACACTGTTGCCCAGAACTGAGTGTCTATACTCTTTCATTGCACAGAGGTTAGGCAACGGTATAAAGCCACCTTGTATTTATGCAGTGATGAGTAAGTAGGCACTGGGCTATACTGTTGATACGTTTCTTGAATCTAGTGGGCTGTTAACTGGGAAGCAGTAAGTCAAACGTGGTGCAGTTCTAGTCAGAAAAGAGCTAAAGGTAATACTGGGGAAAAAGCAGGCAGAAAGGCAGACATCACTTATTCTGTAATACCGGGAAGGGAAGAAGGAGAATCCCTTTGGAGGAAGAGAAAAAAGGGATGAGGTTGCACCCAGATGTGTTACTTTTTGAAGCTAGCTGCATGAAAAGCTCTAGCTGTGGCTGAGAGCTGCTGAGAAGCAAGCAAACCTGAAAAGAGCTGTGAGAGATGTAGCAGAGTAGAGGAAAAGCCTTCAGGCAATTGTAAAATACTAGACTGTCGTTCTCACTGAACCGTGGGTTCCCTGAGATGATGCAGTGTGGACCTTCTGCTTCTCTGTTGCAATAGGAGTGGGAACTGTGGTCTTGGAAAGTCACAAAGAAGGATCATTGTTGACTGGAGGAATATAAACAATGTTTTCTGTTCTTTTGGTTCTGAAGCTGCATATCTGAGGAAAGAGGAAGCAGAGGAGGAAAATACCACGGCTGATCCCTTTCTCCCATCATCTTTTCTTCCCCTCTCTTCCTGTAATCCCCTGTATCCTAGCAGCCAGGCTGCAGGTGAAATAAACAGAGTCACAGCTTCAGAGGGAACAGTAAGGTATGGCCATTTAAATACCAGAGATGTGTTCTGCTTTGTAATGCTTTGTTAGATGCTAGAAACAGTATCAGTGAGTAAGCTGTTGGTGATTTGATGTTAGCCACTGCTGGTTGAAATTATCCATATTGCCCATTTCAGGACAATGCATCTCAGCCATAGTCTAAAAGTGGAAAAGCAAAGACGTATTTCTGAACCTGTGTTATATAAACTCCCAAATACTGTGAATAAAGCTAATTCTTTTATACTTCTCATTATTATATCAGAATTTGTCATATAATATTTTTTTTCATTTATAACAAAACAAGGCTTTACTGTAAATGCTTAGCATGATGAAGTGTTTCTCTGATGGTTAAAAAAAAAAATCTCACGTGTCAAGATCAACATGGTGCTGATACTATCTAGGAGAAAATCCAAAGTACATTTGCATTGCTGACGGAGTTTTCAATATGCTCACTGACTGCTAGGACCCTGACAGATAGATTTTCTTTGGCTGATTTTCAGAAATAGTTAATTAATGGTATTAATGGGATTTGATATTACCTATGTTGCCTTTGAATGAAAACTAATATGAAATTTGACAAGAGTGAAATATCATGAATTAGTTATTAGAATAAAGAATAGAAATGTCCAGTACGTAGTTCATGTGGTTGATTAAAAAGGAATTAAAAATCTATGGGCAGACATGAAACTGAAAATGCATGTTGAAATAGGAGGAATGGACAAAAAATCAGTAAGATCAGGTGGAAATTTTTCATGCATCTCTGTGAATTTAAATTACGTATGAATGCTTTTAAGATAAAATCTTATGATTTCTCCACCACTGACCCCAAAATTGGCAATTTAAATTTTAGATCTAGAGCAAGAGAATGTTTTCTTCATGCTTCTCTACCATATAACCACAGTTACCTGTTCCATTTTTAATCACAATTTGCTGCAAAAAAGGGTGACTTGTTCCTTTTGGGTATTTTATCAGACAATATTTATTTATGTGGAAACAAACAAAAGAACATTTAAAATTCTTTAAGCAAAAGTCACTAAGTACATATTATCCATTTTAAAAATCAATTTTCTTTCATTCAGGGTTTCTTGTACTCTAGACAATTGCTTTTTTTGTCATGATGGCTTGGTGTAACTTAAGGCTAACAAATCTTTCAAAATGACAGAGTGCACTTGGTACTCTGAGGACATAAAATGAGTTCTGTCTATCAGAGTCTTTAGAGAATTATATATATGGTGGAAGTCATGTCAGAATTTATCTCGGTCAAAGCTAATATTAAAATCACTGTCAGTTTCCAGGCACCTCTGCTATATTGGAAAGTGTTGCAATTGGTTAACATAGTCATGTTTACTGATGTCAACTTTTGATGGATTATGTGAGTAAACTAAGGAAGAAAAATATTTAATATCTGTTGTACCAGACATCCACATTTCAGTGAACTATGAAAAAGTACCTATGGGTAAAGTGTGTTATCTCTTGTGTTGCTAGTCACAGCACTGTATATGAAATATAAATGTTCTTTTTGCACCGTGATACTTGCACTGAGTTTCCCTGGAGGAAAAAATAAGTGTATAGCCATAAACCAGAAAATAGTTTTCTTATTTGATAGATGCATCAAGTTCCATCCAGTAATGAAGACAAGAGTGTATGTGAATAGCAAGTTTTCCTGATCCATGCATGTTCCAGCATAAATTTGATGGAGCCACAGTTGTCAGAGAAGTCACCTCATGTGTCACCTTATTTAACCTAAGTGGAATGGGGCCCCCTGAATTCACCTGTAGTACCGACTTGTACACTGATGAGGGTAAGAATCAAAGAAGGCAGAAAAAAAAAAGGTGCTGTAAGGAAGTTTATGAGAGGCAGAATGAGAATCAGAGGTCTGTTTCATTGGTTGCAAGAGATCAGTTCAGACTAGAAAAAGAAAACATGGAAACTGCTTCTCAGCTTATTAAAGAGAATGAATGAGTTTCACTTCCCAGTGTCCATGAAAAGCAGTTTCAATATGAGAATCTCATACACATGCACAAATATTGCTCTAGTAATTCATGTATCAATATGTTTATGGCTGTAGTACCTGGATTTACAATTCTTTCTTTATGCAATTCTTACTTATGTCAACTGGCTAAATCTGTTACATACCAGCAAGGAAGAAACTTATTTATACTAGGATATACTGTTTTGGAGAGCTCCCTTTTTTGTATACATTAAAATGAATTAAGGTCATATCGAAGTTACAATCCATATTCGCAGCAATTACATTCTCAGTGTCAATTACCGCCATCAACACTGAAGTAGGTTCAATTACAGAAGAAATACATTTCCAGAAAAACCTGAAGTTCATTTTACAAAATGTATATAGGAGTAGGATGTTGCATTTGGCAGCTGGGTTTGATTTCAATATAGGAGATAACTAAAGAGATGTTAATGCAGTAAGAACATGTTTTTACTGTAAAAAGGTTTTATTGCATTCATCCCTGCTGACTTTATAGGGGCAACCATACAGCGCCAGTGGAAGGAATGTTTCAGCCCTTTGTGACTGTTGGATGCTAAACTGGTTTTCTACAAATAGGAGTCCTTAAAACTCAGTACCTATCAGAGTTGGGAATGGCACAGTGAATCTCCTGCATCCATTTTAAAAACAGAGGACAGCCTTCATGTGGTGAAGAGTGACATGGGGTTTGTACCAATGAGACACTCCAAAACACATACCTCTTGTCACAGGACAGGAGCATGGGCCTGCACCTAGGTATAGTCATACTTCAGAAAGATTTTGAGAAATATTAAACAATACAGATGAGAAGAATTTCTTCTACACTGAGAGTCATTTTGAACAAAATTGGCAGAGTGACAGACACATGAACAGCAGCACTGCATTTTGTGAAAAGGATATGTGAGGTTTCTGAGAATACTTTCTGTACTGAATGTAAGTGCTTCTCTAAGTGAGGGACATGAATTCAAGTACTGCATGAGCTGGCTTTTTTTCCCAGCACATCCCCAGCAGTCCAGTCCTAGGCTTATTAGATCCAGAAGCTGCACCTTTGTTTGGAAGGGAACCGGAGAGGGTTTATTCCCTTCTACTTTTACTGAAACTCTTACTTTCTCTTTCTTTCTCTCTTTCTTTTTCTTATTGGGAACATAAGTAAGAGTCTCAGAAAAACCTACCAGAGGTAATCCTAGCCAATCTTACCTTCAAGAGAGCCCTGTCTAGACATTTGTAATCCTACATATTTTCCTGCAACAATCTTGTGCTCACAACAGTTTTCTTCATTTTCAGGATGCAGTTTCTTAATGTTTCTAAGCTCATAACATGAGTTCCTAACTGTATGACTAGTACCAACTGGCAGAGCTGAGAGCCTCTTAAATGGGTTGGGTTCTGAAATGCAGAACTGTTGTTTCCTCCACATGTGGCTTCCTGACATGCTCTTGTTGTCATTGTATTCATGACCCTTCCCTTGCTAGAATGAGGGAGATAAATTTTATTTTCCATTAAAAAATATATATTCGGAGATTTGGCTCTTTTTCAAATCTGCATATGGATTAGTTTGCTGATTTTGATATCTTGTGATCTCCTTTTTTAAAAGGGACTTTGTCACTTACAGGGAGCGAAATTAGACCTTAAAATGTATTAATTCTAAAATAATTTAAAAAGACCTATTTTCTTTTTAGGGGACAATTTAGTATACCTTTCTGTACAGCATTTTTGAGTTGGCTGTCTTGAAGTAATCTTTAATGTTTTAACACTTCTGCTATAAAAGCCATCATAATCCAATTTGTATAATGAGTTAATTGCTAATTGTTAGTAATTGTTAGTAAAAAAAAAAATCTGATAATTACCCTGTAGTAAGAACTCTCTACAAAGTGTAGACTTCCCATTCTTGTTTAACTCCATCATTCACTTGCTCATCTTGGAAAGCATGGGATAAATCTCCTCTTTTTGATGGGAAGGTATATCTACATGATCTGTCATGGAGAGAGACACATTCCAGGAGAGTAGGTGCCTCTAGAGGGAGTTCTGTGATTTTGTTGCTTTGTAAAGGTACGTTCTCGTATGTTGAGATGTATATTGCCTTAAATTAGTGTGAAATTGTCCTGGTCTTAGAATGGGTCAAGAAGAAAAATATATGAGCACACAAATATATTATCAGTGAACTCAGCAGTCTTAACTGGTAAACAATAGAGCTGTAACTATTTTATTTTGATTATATTCACTAACAGAGTAATTATCATTTTAATTGATATGTATGAACAGGTGCTTACACTGAAAGCAGTTTCAAACTGGGATGTGTTATGCTTGAAAAGTAGCCTGGGTGATTGTTCTCATTAGCCAAACAGATGGTTGGACGTTTGCTTGCCATTTTATGGAGAGAGAATTATAATCTGACAATATTTTACATAGCGTGAAGTATTTATAAATCAATAAAAGATGAAATTTATGCTCAGTATTACTGTAGAGTAAACGTAACTCACATACTGGGGAATGGCACCTCCATGATAAATATCAAGCTACTGTTCTAATTAACTCTTTTGGAGGGTTTTCTTTCAAGTGCAATGAGGCTAGATCATTGACATGCCCAGGAGTATGTGGAAGGAGACCTTATTTTAAATGATGGATTTTAGTGCCTTTCTCTGGACACTATACATCTATCTGTTTTATGCCCCATCTATTGCCTGATTTTTAAACCTTAGGGCTTCCTAGGAATAGCCTGGCTACACATCTCTACGTGTAAATTTGGCACACTCTAAATGCTGACTTGTGTATTTTAGCCTTGTTGAAAATGAAGTTGTGTGGGGAATCACAAATTTTTAATCTAAATTTACTTAATATTTGAGAATCCTCTTCAATTATGCTCTCTATTGTGTAGGATAGTTCTTTGTAATCCGTGGAATAGTTGTGATGGATATATTGTGCTTCCTTGTCTGGATAGTAATGTGATTTTGATAGTGTTCACTCCAGTGTAATTTGAACTTCTTCTCAATTTGTTACTGTACTTGATCTTGCAAGAGTGTCTGATTTTGAAAACTATTTTATGTCAAAATGAGTGTTTGTGTGGGCCTTTTGCTCCAAAAATTGAGAGAGAAGATATACTCTGTAAACAACAAGTGAAGGCAGTCACCTCTAATTTAGGAGTGACAGAACAGAAATGTTTGCATTCTTTCCATATTCCCATGAGTTACATAGACACCAGGATAATTAAGGTTCTTTGGTGTACATCTTTTCTAATCTTGATTCTGGATCCAAAATTTCTTTTCCAGTGAGACTCACTAAATCTTGTAATGTCTCCTGAGAAGTCTGGCTTCCAACCAAAACCTATCAACACCTAAAATAATAAATCCCGGAAATCTGCATCAGAGACTTCTTAACAGAGTTTGCTTGGGACTTCTTATATTTTACAGTTACAAGGTATTTTAGGTACAGCTGGTTTGGTGGTGGCCAGGCACCTGTTAAGTCTTTTGGGTATCATCTCCTGCTATGAAATTCTGCACCAGAATGAATCTTCTTTACTTGGCACTGTAATACTTTCCAGAATGTTGACTGCAATATCTGAAAGAGAAACAGATGATCAGCTTGAGGGATCAGCAATAGCTCCTCACAAATTTAAGAGTTCTTGATGATTCCATTGATTTAATATAATGTTCCTGTTAATAAATGTCAAAGAAAAAAGAATTATGATACTGTAGCATAAATAGAAAACTTAGAAAAAAAGAATTCATATTACACAAAATATTCTAAAGTGATGGTAACATTTTTTTAACATTCAAATGCCATAGAAGTTCACATGTTAAATTTCAAATTATGGCTTCAAAACTGGAAAAGGATTTGGGAGAGGTAGAAGGGCCTTTGCTTAGTACTGGCACTGAAACAAGGTTATAGTTACCTGCCTTTTTTTACCTCACCCTTCTTTTCATGTCTCCACAGCCAAACGATGAGCCTTTTTATATTAGACTTTATTTCAGCCTTGGGATCCAGATGAACCCACAGGCACACAAAGAGCTGTGCTGGAACAAAGGCCTAGAGTGTCTTGGAGCAGGTGGAATGTTTGGGACTAGAGGAAGGCAGGACTTCTATTGGTAATAGCAATAGCTTTTGCTGTCTTAAAATATTTAAATTCCTGCTGTACCTCGAGTCCTTTGTGTACCAGGCTTGGTACTGCCCCAGCTGGGGAGCCCTTCTCTGCAACACACTCTCTGATCAGAGGAACTGCTGTCCCTGTTACACCAGGTGTTACTCTGTTAAATATGCAACTGTGAATGTCAGGTGGTATTGGATTGAATAAAAAGGGTTTTTAGCACTTCCTTTTTTTCCCTCCTGTATGGGGTAGTGTTCCAAGTGTCCAATGACTATCTGTAGCTGTACTTGTACAGTCTATAGTTTGGCTAAGCATTTGCAGCTAAGATGCAGAATCTTTCAGTCCAGACAGACTGTAATGCACAATGCATCTGAAGTAAGTTGTCTCCTCCTTGGTCCTACGGGGCCAAGCGATAAGGCATTTCATGCTAACCACTGAAGACATTTTTGATGCTGAACAGCATTCCTCTTTGTCCGTTAGTGCCAGGGGCTTCAGAACAGTAAATAACATCAACAGATTTTCTCATGTTTTAGCCATACTGTTCTACAATCCAAAGACAAGGCAGAAGACAAAGCTAAAAAAGAGTTGTTTCAGTCAAAATATGATCAACAGCACACTTTTCTGAAACTCAGTTACAAATCAATCTGTCAACAAACTGAAATCACTTGGCCTTCCAAAGGGGGTGGTCACCATGGTAACAAAATATACCAGATACTTCATTTTCCCTAAACCTTTATTCATGTCATAAATCGAATGGGAGCCCATCCTTTTACTGAGGGAACAGGAGAAACATTTTCATTGGTGCTTGTTATCTGCTGAAAGATCCTCACCAACTTGCAATTTTCTGGGAAATGTTTGCCAGGGCAGGTGTTTCTGTGGAGGATCTGTATGTGCAGAGACACTCACTTGAGTACGAGTCGAGACCCAACTCGGTAAAGCATTGAAATGGTCCATAATGGCTGATGAATTGCCAGGGGAGGGGAGAGGAGGAGAGAGGGAGAAGGGAACGTTTGGTACTACTTGTATACGAGTGCTGGAAGATAAAAGTAAACTTTCCCCAAAGCTAGTTATCTTTATTTCCCATGGTGAATTTATCATATTTCAAGGGCCCAGAGCTCATAAACACACACCTGGCTCTTGAGTTGCAATTTGTGTATTGAAGCCTCTTGTTATGAGGCTGCTGTACTGGAATAGGCAAAGTTGTTATACTATTATTATAGATGCAGTCAGTTCTTTCTTAATTTAATTTTATAAGCATCTCCACGTATTTTGTCTGCAGCTCTGGTAGGCCATCTGGAGCAGTCTTGTTTTCCTTCTTTCACCTTTATCAGTTTCACACTGAATAGTAGCCTTTTATTTCATAGCTCAATTATCCTAGAGAAAATAAGGAACCAGAATGAGTCAGTGACTGAAAATGGATCTTGAGCAAAGTTCTACATCCAAGATCATCCCTGAGGAATAAAACCCCAGGTTTGATCACTCATTTTGCTTGGAATACTTCAGCAGTCTTTCACTGGACTGGGGCACAAAGCTAGAGTAAAAATTAATGAAAAATTCAGATACATCTTTTTTTTCTTCCATTTCTCTCCATTATTCTTCTCTGTTACTGCTATATAGAGAGGTTTCTTTTCTCAAAGCAATTTTGTAAACCTGTTCTTTGCTTGTCCCCAAGAAAAAGCTGGAAACAGTCCCCAAAGGAGTTATTTTATCGTGATATCTTTTCTTTTTTTTTTTTTTGAACTTTGATTAAGAGAACAAATTCTTTAAAAACCTCCAAACCTCCAAACAGTTGACCTTCCTTCTGACTTCACCATTCACTAGCTGTTGTCTTTATGGAGATAGTCTATTATTTAGGCTCAGAAATTTGTATTAACAACTATTTAACTATTTTAATGTCCGAATTCAGAAATGGTTTTGAAAAGCAGCATTCTTTCAAAGTTAGCTTTGGAGTTTTTTCTCCTAAATCCATCCTATGTGCAATGGTTTGACTGAAACCAATAGATTCACTGCAAAAATACACCTGAGGTCCTCTTCTATAACGTAATCTTCATTATAGATCCTGTCTTTTTTTTTCATAGTGAGATGTAATGGGATTTTCTTTCTTTTTGTTCTTTTTTTTTGTGATTCTTTGATGAAACGTTGATCTTGAGGTTTCTTATTTGCAGTCCTTAATTACAATTTAGCCTTTAAATTGAGAATATGATATTTCAGGTTAAAAAAGAAAATAAGGATGTAGATACTTAATCACCTGTAAATGGGCTTCTGTTTTAAGAAAATAAACTAAATGCTAACCATTTTCATTGACCCAAAGGAAAATGTTGTCATGGTAAATTTAATCACTTAAACAGGAAGTTCAGATGATTCTATTCAAATATTCAGCTGAACCATAAAACTGAACAGTTCTGAGTGTATTAGGGGGGGAAGATGTCCCAGCTCTTGTCAATCATTCCTGTGCTTTGTCCTGCCTGGTGATATGTTGCTACTACCACTTCTAACGAAAATGTTGTAAGGTTTAGGAAGCTGCCCATTTGAGATGCTGCAAAGGGCATTTGGGATGTTTTCAACTATATGCCTGATTCCTGTAGTCTGTTTTGCATAATCATCAAGTAGGCCTGGATGACAGTATTCAAAATTATAAGAGTCATTGTTTGGCCATACAAATCAGTATAAGAATGCAATGAGAACAGTCTTCATATCATTAATCTTTGAGCTTTTCAGAGTGCATTGCAATAATTCCTGCAGGTATGTAAGTAGTCACATCTAGTGAAGACATCATTTAGAACTATATGTTGGATTAATTTCACTTTGCTTTCTGTTTCTAAACAGTATCAATCCAGATACAGCATCATCAAACTGATTCATTAATTGGCTTATCAAGTAAAGTTCCTGGTGAATGTCGTTGTTTTCTCTTTGTATTCTGAAATTGTGCTCCCACTATTATTATCATTTGAATATGTGCTTTCTGCTAATGAGATACTATTTCTAGTGGAATTACTGTTTTAATTTAAGATCCCAACAATTTGCTTTCTTCTGTGTGTCGTTCTAGTTAAAAGCAGACTCTCTAAATTCTTTGCAGAAAACATACAATGAAAATGGAATGTGTTCAAAAAAAGTACAGTGAAATATTTTCCTGGCTATTTTGTTGGTAGCAGGTGATTGTATTTAATGTATATGACAGGCTGTGATATGCAGTACAGCGTAGTGATATGTGCACAATACAAAGCAGCATGTCAAAACTTCAAACTCTCTGTGGTGCAACTGTTATCAGTATGTCATAGATTCCCCCCTCCCCCCCTTCACTTCCCCTTTACATAATAAGTATGCATTAAGGCTTTTACTCAAGCTGGGAAAAGAATAGATCAAGTGTCATCTCAGATTATAGTGTCTGGTCATGTACAATAAGTTTTCAACTATGTAATTCCTCAAGGTTAGAAGTAGTTGATGGAAACTTTAATTTGCATCAAAGAAAATTTTAATACCTGCAAAATTACTGGCCAGGTAGACTGGTTGGTTGGGTCTATGTGTATGAAAGAATGACATATATGACATCAAGTATTTGATTGAAGAGATTTCAGTTTAATATACCTTTTTTTGGGATGTGTGTGTGCAGGAAAACTTGATGCATAAGGAGAGCATGAGCAGAATACCAGCAACTTGGACAAGTTTATCAAGACGAAAAGGCATAATCCCACAGTGCAAGGAGAAAAGCTTTTCATTTTGGTAATTTACAAAAGATGAAATCAGGAATATAGTGAGGTGGGTTTTAATGAATGATTTTATGACACAGAAGACAAGATTTTGTAGACTGTGAAGTTTGAGTAAGGAGGCATTATGGGAGGGTAAAAAAAATCAGTGGATGCTCAGCAAAGTCTTTGAATTCATCAGGTTGATTAACTGATAAGTATTTATCTATTCATTTATTGTTGCTAGCCACAGTGCAAAAATGGAAATTGTTCAAACAACTTTCAATCTGATCTAGAAGAAGCCAGTGCTGAGAAACTCAGATTTAGTGAGAACTGCTAGATGGACAGAGAAAAAAATGGTTTTAAGAAGGCCGATCTCCTGGGGAACAGTCTAAGGTAAACAGAAAGTAGGGTGACCTGCTTTCAAATAGATGACATTACCAGCATAATTCAAAATTATCCGTGTGTGGAAGAAGGATAGCAGAGGAAGATTTTTAAAGACTAACTTGGCTAAATTATGAACTCCCCACTGGCTTTACACAGAAAAGAAAATTATTTAGTTTACTAAGAACAGCTATAAAAGAGTAACACGTTTATATTCTTAAAAGCTATACTAAGGTACATGGAGGACAGGGAGGTGATTTGAGACAGCATGGCTTCACCAAGGGCAAATCCTTCCTGACCAACCTAGTGGCCTTCTATGCTGGAGTGACTACATCAGTGGACAAGGGAGGAGCTATGGGTGTCACCTATCTGGATGTCTATAAGGCATTTGACATGATCCCCCATGTCCTTCTCTCTAAATTGGAGAGATATGGATTTGATGGGTGAACTGTTTGGTGGATGTGGATTTGGTTGGACGGTTGCATCCAAAGGGTAGTGGTCAAAGGCTCAATGTCCAGGTGGAGAATGGTGACAAGTGATGTCCCTCAGGGGTCCGCACTGGGACCAGTACCATTTAATATCTTCATCAATGACAGAGACAGTGAGATCAAGTGCACTCTCAGCAAGTTTGCAGATGACAGCAAGCTGAGTGGTACGGTTGACACATTTAAGTGATGGGATGTCATCCAGTAGACCTGGACAAGCTCAAGAAGTGGGCCTGTGTGAACCTCATGAGGTTCAACATGGCCAAGTGCAAGGTCCTGCACCTGGGCTGGGTCAACCCCCAGTATCAAGATAGGCTGGCGATGAAGGGATTGAGAGCAGCTCTGCTGAGAAGGACTTAGAGATGCTGGTGGGTGAAAAGATGGACATGAGCTGACAATGTGTGCTCGCATCCCAGAAGGCCAACCATATCCTGGGCTGCATCAAAATAAGCATGGCCAGCAGGTGAAGGGAGGTGATTCTGCCTCTACTCCACTCTGGTGAGATCCACCTGGAGTACTGCATCCAGCTCTGTAGCACCCAGCGCAGGAAAGACATGGACCTGTTTGATTGAGTCCAGAAGAGGGCCACAAAGATGAACATTTATAAACTTAATCTTCCTAAACTTTAGAAATAGGCAGTCTTACTCCAAATCAGAACAAAAAGAAAATATTACCTTTGCACAACGAAACGGTGCCTCTTTACTAGAGTGCCTTATTCAATATTGATTTGTGCATTAGAAGTATACATACATATAACTTTCATCTTTCAATATTTACTTAATTTTTTATTATTACCTTTTTTTTGAGACTATTTTACTATTTGAATAGCTCTCATTAGCTTAACCTTCTGGTGATGTGTTAAGAGTATGAAAATACATCTTCAACACTTCACAGGAAGTTTTTTGTGACCAGAAAGGTGGTATACTCTTCCTCACGTTCTGCCATCCCTTCTCCTCCTCCATCACTTTGTCAGGAATCTTGTTTAGCAGCTCTTGCCTGGTTTCTAATTGCGGCTTACTGAAGCAAACACATAATCTTGCAGTTCTTCTGTGATCTCGTACCTTGTTGGGAATCACGTACCATTCATTATGGTACACATTCCTCAAAAAATCTGCAATTTGCCAAGAAACATTATGTTTTCTACTCTTCAGATACACTTAGTCTCTCTCTTCTGTCAAGATTATGTCTTTATCTTTTGATCTGTTGGTTGAAATAGTTGACAGCAACCAAGCAAGAAATAAACCTATTTACAAAGAGATCCCAGAAATCCTTTTGTTCTGTTTATATCACTGTGTTTGCCATATAACATAGAACAAGGAAGCAAATTTGTCAGCAGCCTTGAGGAATTTCTTACCTTCAGCTTAATAGAAGAGGTAATAAATATTAACCCATGGGTCTGTGGGGTTTTTGGTAGAATTTTGTTTTAGTTTTGTTTGTTTGTTTTTTTTCTCTTTTTTAAACACTTTAACATAGAGTCCTTAAAATAGAGGTTAATTTTGTTTTAACAGTTGGAAGAAATTACTGATTTGACAGAATCAAAATGATCACTGACCCTGAAGTAAAGGTCACTGTTTTACTTTAAGAAGTTACCAAGAGTAATGTAGCAAGAAATAGAGGTCTCAAAACAGGCCTTGTAAAATCTGATGACAAATGAAAACTTGATAGGGTAAAATACTTGTGACTGACTGATTTATAATGTTTTTGTTTTCTTTCTTCTCTCCACTTTCCATGAAAATATAGAGAAATGATCATGAAGCACTTAAAAACTACTTTTCTTTGAAATGACTGTAAAGCTGTGTTATACCTATGTTTCATGTGTGGATGAGAAAGGACACTAGTTGATTTTTCATGGTCAAAGTGGGTATAACAACTGCAATTGATAGCTTAGAGGAGGTTTGACACTCTATGTATACTCTATATAAAATGCTATTTAAAAAAAAATGCCCACAAAACTTAGCAATGAATTCCATTATATTCTCTATCAGCCCTAGTGCATCTACTTCAGCAGCCTTGGAGATTCAGACACAAAAAGCTTGTAAAGGAGATACTTCTGTCTTTCTATTTAATTCTATTCTGATTGTGTTATAAACTTTGGTCATAGTCAGACTTGTCTTGCATAGAAAATACGAGGTGACATGAGCATGAGTGTTCTCAACAGGATGCTTGACCTATGAGGCCATGGAAAGATCCTTGTAGCCTGTACCTCTCTGTTCTCTTTCCTCAGGATTTTCCTAATTACTCAGGGAAGGGAGAAGAACTGTTCAAAAAGTCTTTTCTCTGCACCCAAGGTCTCATGGTGCCTTGCGATGTGGAAGTATCATATGTGCTTTGTGGCCAAAATACAGGTGTCTTGTCTTTTGAGACCAAAAAGGCAATTGTGTGACAAGGTAGGCAGATTTACTGTCACATGTGGAGCAGCAGATAAATACAAATGAGAGGCCCAGGTGATCCTCTGTGAATGATGATATGATATGGCAAAGACATTCCTATATAAAATACAGGTGATTTTAGACTCAATTATGCTTAAATCCAGCTGAAGCTGCTAGTAGCTACTCCATCCTCTAGAGTCCATCCTGTAGAATCTTCTGCCAGGTGATGTTGCATTTCAGGGCAAGCAAACCCAGAACACAGATCCTATTTGGAAAACGGGGAAATGACTGTACAGAACAAAACCTGCTATCTTTTCCATATGCTGTTTATTAAAGTAAAAGTATTTTAAATATTACTTTAACTACTAGTCAATATTAACTTTTTAATGAGAATACATGCAGTAGAATTAGAAGTCACTAAATTAAACTGCATAAGTGTGTAGAACTAGGTATTTAATTTGAATTTAATAGTATAGTAATCACAAAATAGATTGGTTAGGAACGTATGTATTATAGATATATATTAACCATTGCATGAGAAGTAAATGTTTTATACTGTTTAATGTGTTTAATATTTATGTATCATTAACATACAGTGATTAACATACTATTAAATCCTAAAGGATAACAAATTGAATTAGTTGAGCTGCACTCCTTTTCTTCTTCCTCATTACTGCAGCCCTATGCTGTAACTGGTTAGTATTTATTATTTATAAAATAAATGTTCCTAGCCTTTTTTCCATTATGTGCTGTTTCCCTCTGTGTGGCCTTGTTCCTCCCTCCGTACACATGCTTAGGCTGCAAAAAGCAGTTTTGCAAATGCCTGTTAGGTGTTGTGTGCACGTGCCAGCTCTCACCTGCTGACTGATTACACACAGATTTATATTGGACTTTCCGGTAAATTGGAGTTACTGGCTTCTTAGGTTGGAGGAGGATTGCTAATTGGGATATATCCCCTTAGAAAGTAAGTAGTTGAAAGTACAGTAACAGATGAAAAGGAGAAAGAAAGGTGGAGATTAACCAATAAGGCTGTATTTGTTAGATCAATAGGATCTCAGAGTCTTTTTACTCTCCAAGAGGTAATAGCGTGCTGACAGAAGCTAATTGGCTTTATCTTATTTCAGTAAAAGGTAACATACCCTGTCTCTACCGACTCAGGAGCTCAGCAGAGGCTGGGAGCTCAAAGTGTCTGTCTCAACTGACTTTGTCAGGCTGAGGCACAGCTATATGAGCGCTGTGACCCTCCTGAAGTGACAGGTAGAGCAGGCGACATGCTGGTCCTCTCTCCTCTGATACTTCCAGGCCAGCACAGGGCCTTTCCTCTGTTGTGCTTCTTGCTTATGCTTCCCACTAATGCCCTGGAAGTAGCAGTGGCAGTCGAGTGGGGCACCTCTGAGAGCAGTGATGACAGTCGCAGTGGTCCTGAGGAATAAACAGGACATATGCTTTGCTGGTGGGCTGCAGTCCCAGCTGCCCACAGGGTACTGCGTGATTTATGGGGCTGTGAAAGTGGCTGGCTTAGATTGTTCTAATGTGTGTGAAAATTTAGACCATCAGATAGTGTGGTGAGAGCTTTCCCCCGTGCTGTGTGGCTGCTTTGCTCTGAAGACAGTGGCTTATTTGTAGTCAGACCCCAGGTTAGAAAAAGATGCAATTAGGAGGATGGAAAGACAGTGATGACTGATGCCTGAAGAAATTGCCTACTCCAGATGGCAATCTGGGAGCTGAGCAGAAGTGTAGAGATGAAGTCTCTGGTTACTGTAAAGAAGGAAACTGGAGAGTGAGGAGGAGGCTAGGGAGAGCTTCCTCCCAGGCAAAGTGTGAATTGTGGCTGGTTGTTGCTGGGTGGCTGTGGCTATGGTGTCACAGTGACACAACATGGATGGACGGACACAGCATGGATGCTGCCATGGGCATTGCATACCATCCCCTCTGGGACTCTACTTAGAACCTGTGTTGCAGTCTATAATATACATGGATGGCATGCAGTGTTGTCCCTTCCATTATTGCCACCTCTTCAAAGTTTTGATGTTTGGTTTATTTTTACTTCCCTCTATTATCCCTGAACCATGAATAGATAATTTTGTTTCTCTACTGTCAGTAGGGGTAACTTACTTTTTTTTTTCTCTCTGCCTTTCATTCTGTCATCATCCAGCTACAAGAAATCTATACCCTTTATCTGTCTTTTTCTTTACATTTTTTAATGAAAATAATTAGGTCGTTGCAGATTTGAAAATGTACATAGTATACATATTTAACTTTTCTGTATTTGGGATGACCGCCCAATAAAATGGGCTAGTGATTATGTTGTACAGTAATCATACTTGTGTTAGAAGTGTAGTTGAGTTCAGAATTACATTTGTAATTTTAGGTTATCCCATTTCTCGGATCACCAAAGAGGCTACTTACCTGTTCTTATGGTACAGTAACACAAATATGAATTGGTGTGCTTTGCATTAGTGCTAAAGAGAAGAGAGAAAGTTCTTTCCATTCTTCTGTCAAGGCGAGATAGCTTCTAACCTGCTGCCTTGTTGAATTACCTTAATTTTACCCTTGTACGGGAACATTCATTTATCCTATTTTATGGAGCACACAAAAATTGTTATTCTGGAGGTTAGGAAAAGTAATTCTCATTGTTAGCACTATAGTGTAAAAAAGGTACATCAAGCATTTAACTTTCCATTATCCATTTGGCAGGTAAATTTTTTTATTGTTGTTGAGCTAAGGTGGTGTTTCTAACCTGTTTTATCTAACTGAATAACTGGTGATATCATACTAACTCATATTTAAAAATTGATAAAACAAGGCACGACCCTTTAGGGTGGAACTTAAACTTTGAACTATAGGTAAAGGAAAATGAAAGGAAAATGAAGTGCCTAATTTTTCAGTTTAAGTTTACCAACAAGAGTTTTTATGTTCCTTTAAAATAGGACACTGACATGAAAAATAAGCTAAACATACAGGCTTTTATTAACTCAGCATAGGGGTGGCTTTGCTCTTGTCTCTTTGATTTCTGAAATTGTTGGTCATCAATTTGTCTTATTCTAGGACATTTTTTTGATTTATAGGAGTGAATGTTTTCATTGCCTCTTAGAATCAGAAACTTGTATATGCTGGACTATTACTGCCAACAGAATTCATGTGGTTAAGATGTGGAACTTTCATTTCTTTGGAGAGAAAGATAGAGCATCAGCAAGTTTTATAGTATATTGCAGGTTTTATAGTGAAACAATAACAGAAGAAGAACTCCAACCAGAAATGGTGTATAGCATAGTGAATAAAGTTGACTCAAATAGGACTTACCTTCTTGCCAGAATCTTAGGTCATTCCTTCCAGTAGATAGCTGGGAGCAATATTTACTGAGGTGGAGGAATGACATCTGTTTTATAGATGCTAGAATAAATATGCCACAGAGTATTAAGATAGTCTTTGCCCAAGGTCATAAAATAATTTAGTCAAACAAGTTGTGAGTAAATATGATATCTACTACTCATGTGTTGAAATGTGACAAACCATTCCCATTTTTTTACTTTCATTATTATTAGGCCTTTCTCCTGTCATTTCAAATCCTTTCTCCGTCCTCACACTTTTTTACTTTAGGCTATTTCTCTTATGAGAATTTTATGTCCACTTCATTCCATATACATTTGTTACTGTGCTGTTTGAACATCAAATATATGGATAAATACAGTTGGTCCAGAAAAACACAAAGAGAAAAACAGTTCCCATCTTTGTGAAATTCTAGGAGTTTAATAAAGTTAATGTAGATTAATTTTTAAAAGAAAAGAGATTATAAATATTCTTCAAGAAAGCCAAAATATACTCTCAAGAATTCTTTGCTGTCATTTAAAGAAAAAAAATATAATAAACTATGAGTAAAAATATTAAAATTAACCTTCCCATCTAGAAATTAGAAATTGATTTTCCCATAAAAAAATAAAACAAAAACAAAAAAAGATTTTAAGATTGTAGCAATCTCAAATGAAAAAAAAGCTGGAGAATTTGCAGTAGGTAAAATATCATTCTCCTTTTCTCTTCCATCAGGCTGTGTTGCCATGATAATTTATAACAGTAGTGCCAAAGCATGGAAGAAAAAAACCTGTCCTTCATGAGGTGAAAAGTTGTTGAACCCTTGTTATATAACCAGTAGTAACAGGTTCCTGTAAAGTGGGCTGCTGCTCCTGCTCTATCACTGTCCTGTTTTTTTTTTTCTTTCACTATCTTGAATAAATTATGATCTTTGACAGTCTGAAAAAAGTAAATTTCTTTTGTTCTGTACTCTGTTAGAAAGAGTTTTTTTTCTATCAATTTCTTCTTTGATATACTGGCTGCACTGATGATCCTCTTTTTGCTTTGTGACTTGTCTCTACCTGCATTTTGTTATTGTTGACTGGGTATTTTTGGGAAATCTGTTGCAGTCTATATTTGTTCTTGTACTGGGATAGTTTTCTGGAACAAGATCACTGTTTGCATATGACATACAATTTTTGCTCAGCAGCATTTTTTGATGGCATGGCCATGCAGAGACCATGTTGACTTTTATGCTTTGCAAAGGTTGTACGTTGCTGTATTTTCAATCTAGCTTTGCAGTGCAGAAAATTAAAATCTTTGTTAATACACTGTTTGATGTATCTTTGTTTGTAGGTTATTCTTTGTTTTTTGTTTTTTAATTCTGAAGTTTGATAAGCAACTGTGTTCTTTTACTGTAAGGAAATGTTAAAGATTTATTTTTCTGGGAATTTATTTTAAATACTGTTTTTGTGCTATTTTATCCATGTGGATAAAAGTCTTTCAGACTTGGCATTTTTTATTTATTTAATGATTAATCTACGGTCTAATGTAAAATGAAAAAGTTTAATTCTCTTAGGGATGACCTCAAAATTTACACCCACATATTTGCATTTAAAACAACATACAAATTGAGTTTTCAATTTGTATTGCATGCCTGTACTGCATTTTGTCCTGTTTCAAGTGCCTGTAACATCTTTCAAATGAGATGAGCCTTGTTATAACTTCGGCATCAAGAAGTTTCACTAGGTTTTGGGTGGGGTGTTTTGATGTTGTGTGGGGTTTTTTTGTTTGTGGTTTTTTTTGTGTGTGTGTGGTTTGTTTTGTTGTTTTTAACTTGTTTGTACTTTCAGAGGCAGATGCTCTTAGGAAAGTGTGCCAGTTGGGACACTGTCTTCACTGTCTTCAGTTTCGGTATACTTTTCTGTAATTTGTTTTCCAGCACTTAATTCCAAATCAATGTAACAAGTTGCTCTAGAGGAACGGGCTAGGACACTTCCAGGGCAAGCACTCGAGGACAAGCTGCAGAAGATACGTTCTATGTTCCTAAAGAGGTCAAATCACTCCTCATACACTGAGGAGTGCTCTGCTTACCAATGCTTGCCTTTGTAGACTTACAAGCTGAAAAGAAGTTAATAGGAAGGAGTGGATGTTGCTGAAAGGTAGTTATTAGTAGTTAGTCCCTTAAGAAACTGAAACATGATGGCTATATGGGTCTAATTTTCCCCTCTGTGCACACACAAAACTCCCACTTCCATTAATGACAATTACAGGCAAGTGTCAAGGGAAGAACAAACCCTGTCTGTAAACTGTTGGAATGAGCCTCTTATTTCTATGTAGGAGTGCAGAGGGTAAGACAAACTCTCTGCTTTACTGGGGTTAGTTTTACTGAACTGAAAATTACCATTGGCAATATATAAATCAGTTTTATAGCAAAATGTTACAGGTTTAGGCGCTTCCTTGCAATCAAATTCCTGGCCAAATGTAAGGCAACAAACTGTCTCACGAATCTTGGAAAAGGGAAGGTACCTTTCTTCCAAAGCATTCTCCTTCACATCCTCTCAGTCAGGGTAATGATGGCATACTGCAGTGATTACCTTCTCCCTCACCTTGTGTGGGCAGTAAGCTGGACGCCACTTCTATGTTGAAGTGCCAATGCACTCATCAGCTCTGTTGTATCATTAGAACAGCTGTGTGACAGTGACAAAGTCATATAGTTTGTTCTATAAATCCATATAATCAAAGAAGTTGGGAGGTTTGACACAAACCCAAATATTTTAAGCCTTTTCCAGCAAAATGCATTATCTTCTTTACGTACTGTAGGGAGAATTCTAGTGATCCTACAGTGACAAAATGCCTGTGAACTTGTAAGTGAAAGTGGGAATTTAGCAAGACCAGCAAGGTTATAGTGCTGCTTGATGTACCAGTTTCTTGTCACACTGAGTGGCTTCTCACAGCTTGGTAACTACGAAGCAATGAGAGGACTCTGCATTTCGGCAAAGCGTGCCTTTCTTTCATGGTAATTTTTTGAAAGTCAGTGGGGAGGGGAAATGTAAGGGAGGAAAAAATATTTGGGTTGCATTTGCTGATAGATCCAAATGATTAGTGGTCTAATAATTTGGTCTCTTAGTTGCAGCTCCGGCGGGTAGCAATAATGGGGGGTGGGGTGGGGTGTGTGTGAGCTGATAGGAACGGAAACAAGTAAAAGTGCCTGTTTGCTGCTTTATTGATCAGAAGGAAAGTTCAGTAGTACTGCTGTGTTACAGCTGAGTAAGCTGAGTTCTGGTGTGCTTCTTTTGGTGAAGTCAAGGAACATATTTGTGCTCTGAAAAGTAATTTAATATTTATGAGAGATGCAGGGGTTGGGTGGCAGCATACTTTATGCTCTTCTTTTAATCTGTTTTCAGAGAGGATTACTCCTTCCATCTACTGTTGTTTCCTTGTAGTTCTGTATGGCTAGAAGCTCTCAAAGACATATATGTATTTGGGACTCATTACATCAGAATCCATAAGTAGAATCTTGAATAAACATGTCTACAACTACTCATTTGAGAAGCATTTGTATTGAAACAACAAAACGTATTCCTTTTATTCCCTTCTATGCTTGAAATCTTGCTTGTCAGTAATCGTCTCCGAAAAGAATAGCCATATTTTTCTATAAAATACCTGAAGAGCTAAACAATATCAAGCATAGTGCACTTCTTTCCCCTTTCTCAACTACTTGCCTGTGGCTTAAATTACAGTGATTAGTTTAACGCTGTATTTAAACTGTATTTGTGGAGAAAATTGGAATCCTGTAAACAAAATTACTGTGAAATGCACTCTGTCCAGTTCTCTTTCTCCATACTTCTCCTGCCATGTCCAGTAGCCTTAAGCTTTGAACTGTGGCAGTGGAAAAATGTTGTAACAAAGACAATTTGCCCCATAATACACTGCCTGTCTTTGCAGTTCACATGAAAGCTCTCCATGGCAAGACATGTAGATTTTTATGTTGACTGATTGTTTTTTGCTGTATTGTACATTTATGTAACTTAGGAAATAACAATGTGCGGATGATAGGAAGACTGACAGGACTGCTACTCTGTGGCTCACTCATGAGGGATGCATTACTAGAAGCTGGTTATGGTATAATTGTGTTGTGTGGCCGCAACTGCAGAATCACTAACTTCTTCCAAAAAATGAGTTTAGTTTTCAGTGAATCAATAAATACTCAAGCGAATGTAACAAGTGATGTGCTTTCGACAAAACATTGGTTATTAGGTTATACTTTCTAGCGCTCTCACACTTTGTCTTAGTCACAGTAGTTTTGCCCAGTGATGCTGTGCTGGGCCAATTCTGTTTTGGTGTGGGAGACCTTTAGGGAGATACCTTTGTGCTGGAGGGGAGCCTACTGATTATGCATCATTACTTGGATCTGTATTGTTCCAGTTCTTTAACTTTTCTCTGGCAGTGCTCTTTTCTGTGTAGTAAAGAAAATAGATACTACAGCTACTTTATGGTATTAAAAATTTCATAACACATAGTGAGAGCACTGGTGGTTGCCACTTACTTTTACTGCAATTTCCCCATTTGCAAGGCTATTTCATCATCTTTCAGTGTTTTCATTATAAGGAATGTGTTGGAATACAATTATCTGAGTCTTGTTTTAATGATTATGATAGGCCTCCTCATTTCCTGTCCTAAAATTGCTGTAATTAAATAGCTTATCTGCATCTCAGAACTGGCTGAAAATCAGAGACTAGTGAAATGATTGCCAGTCTTTACATGTCAGTGGTGTGACAGTATTTTGAGTTGCTGGTGCCCTTGTATTGTCCACGGTTAAATATAGATGCTGGCTAATTCTTGTGCTATGGAGAAAAATCTTGCATTGAGCTAAGACAACTGAACTTGTTAAATTCTCTGCTGTTATAATTTCCCCACTGGCCTGAGAGACAAGAGTTTTGAAGGTCACAAGCCTACTCCTCAGTTATTTTGCAAAATGGGTTTATATTCATCTGGTTGCATTTCAGTGTCACTTTTCACTAAAAATCCACAGAGAAAGGAAAAGAATAGAATAAAGTAATTGTTCTGTCAAGGCCAATAATCTTCATTAAAACCTAATCTGTTTAGTGGCTATTTTTCAGTTTTAAAAAAAGCTGTTAGAAATCAGATTTTCAATAGTGTGCTATACAAGTCTTTTATTAATGTTGTCAGTTCATCTTTTCATAGAAAACTGATAGCAGTCCACTATTTCTCCATCTTTTTACTGACTAGTGCTGTTTTTCAATAGAAAGGCAAATAGTTTGCAGAAATTGTAGTTCCATGCATTGCCTTGAAATAACTATTTCTAGGTTGATCAGTTACTTTTCTTTATTTAGTCTGATTAATAAGTGGTTTGATGGTGAAAATTCTGAAATGCTTTGTTACCCTAATTTTGATTTATTTATTCTGAAAGAAGAAACCATGCAATCAACCTCAAGATAATATAATACAAGATGAAATCTATATTATATTAATCCCAAACAAACTAATATTTGGAAGTGTTCATCTGATAGCCCTGATATCATTGATATGTGGAAAGTCCCAGAGAGAAAAATCTTAAAATGCAATAAAAGCAGATGAGTTTGCAGTGTGAAAGGAACTATCCGAATGTCAAATTCTTAACAAATTCATTTATTTCAAGAATACTGAAAACCAGCTCACAGTAGTTGAGCAGTCCCAGAGCTGTGTACAGTAAACAGCCAACATATGGATGGCAGATTAACCTAGTCCTGTTTTGATTTTTTTGTGTTGTATGGCAAATATTTTCAAAAGGAAAACAGAACAAGACTCTAGTTTCCTTTTCTGTTAGCATCTGAAAATGTTCAAATCACAATTGGTTAGGACCAGCTTGTCAGAATCTGTCCATCAATTTTCTGCCACTTTGTGTTTATATGAAGTTTTCATGGGTTATTTTCAAGTTCAAGAGACCTTTGTGTCCTCATGGAGTAAAAATCTGTACAATAGAATCAGTCTGAACTGAGAAGAACTTGTGATTTTTGCTGAGTTTTTCTATGAATATATAGATCACTTTCTAGTTTCCTGCCCATCTTGGGAAATCTGTACAACAGCGGTTGGTGTTTACCCAGTCAGGATCTGAGACTTGTCACATGAGGTACCTTCCAACTCTAACCATTCTATGATTCTATGATTATTTAGGTGATGTCAGTTCTTGGGAACCATTCACCTTATGCCTGGGATGAAAGAATAAGCGGTTATGGTAGAGTATAGTAAAATTCTAGTAAAATTGTAGGGTTTCTTTAATTAAAAGCTTAGCTCACCCAATATATGCAACCCAGTGGTACATGTTCAAATCAATAGTGGCATTGCATGTTATCTAGCCAGTGCCTTTGCTGGTATTTGAATGGCAATCAAATTTCTTAGTTATCCTCCTTGGGAATAACACCTTTTCCTCTTCTGAAAACCCTCATCATTCCTGCAAATAAGTAACAATCTAGATTTGATACAGCAGCAAACATGTAATATTGAGGCCCAGGCCAGTCACAAAAACTGTATTATAAGAATTTGACTTGATAACATACCTGATTTTAAATAACAAAATGTATGTACTTTATTTATCTAAAGAACTAATTAAAAATATTAACACAAAAATAATTGTACTTAGATCTCTTTATTGTTGTATAGTTAATGCTACTGAGCGATACTCACCAGTTCTTCAGATACTGTGGTCTTCCTTCTTTTTCACTTCCCTCCTGAAGATAAAGTGTGCAGTTTCTGCAGCTTCACGTAGGTCTTCTGTTGCAATAGAGAGATTAAACTATTGTTGGAAGTTGCAGAAAGAGCTAGCAACACAAGCCTAACACTCTGCTAAGCTGTGTTTGTACTTAAGAATTAACTATCCTGGCTACAGGTTTTTTCCTAAGCCTCCTGGAAGCACACAGGTTTTCTGGATTCCTATAATTCTTCATTTAGGTGCACAAATGTTCTGATTCCAGATGTTTTTGTTGTCACCACATCTTCATAAAACCCTCCAAAATATAAAAAGAAGATATAAATCTTTACACAGGGTCCTATTCTAGTTTATTGCTTCTTCAGTTGAAGATTGTGATAAAAGAAAGAGATTTATTTTGGAGAAAGTTAGAAATACGATTCAATATATATTTTGTTTGAACATGAATTCCCTCCTTTAAATTCAAATAAAAATGGGATTTCATCTTTAAAAGAGGTTTGGATCATCCAATTTTTAAATTGTTAGTCCATTTTGTAAATATGGAACTCAGAGAATATATTGTGGTCAAATAGATGTGCATGCTTTGTGGAGATACTTTAAAAGAATGACAGTGCAAGGCTGTACAGATGCCTGATTAACATTTAGCATTATTTCTGATAATTTTTTTGTTTTTTTTTTGTAATTGAGGGTTTTATCACCATGTCTGCAGCTCTCTGTGTTTATCAGCCTATCCTCAGATTCCTCCTCAGTTCCAGTGCCTACCTCCCCCATTCTCTTCTGTCTTTGGGCTCTTTCCTGACACAGACTCTTCCTTTCTCAATATGCTGCTATTCAAAACATATAGCTGTACTATTTGCACCAGTGTGCAGCTCCCTCTGTCCAGGACAATGCCATCTTATGTGTTTGTACAGTGTCATCTCTGTGATTGCACTCAATAATAATATAACATCTTTCCTTCAATGATGTTTCCTGAAAAATATGGTAAGTGAATATTTGACCTTATCTCCTAGTGCAGGAATCAGAAGTGTTAAGATACATTCACTGGGTTTATGGCCACCTGTAAAAGATTTCTGTTCATTTAGAAATAATTAATGTATTTTTGACCCATTAGGGCATCAAGAGCTGCAGAGCCAATTAATTAGGAAATTATTTTTGTGTGTGTACAGGTGCACTCATTTAAATGTCACTGACTTTATTTAATAACACACTGTGAGTTTGGACATGCTGCCAATTTGATAGAGTTGTTTGTTTCATCTTTAATTTATACTTAGTAAGATTGTTTGCCCTTTTTTTTTTTTTTTTTTTTTTTAAATCTCTGAAGAGTTCCGATGATAAATCTTTTTCCCCTTACAGAAAGAAAGTTCGTTGGGTTTTTTTTTATGTTGGTGATTAGACATTTTAAAATAGTAGCAGTTGTTTTGAAAAAAATCAGTTATAATATTTGGACAAGAAGAAGAGAAAAAGAACTTCATCTTTCTCAGGACCAGGGTTTTATAGAGATGTTTGCTTTGTAGAATGTCTTAATAAAGACCTCATAGGTGTTGGCAGGTGATTTAACATTTCTTGGAAGCATCTATATTATTACTTATATATATGTGTGTGTATATATCTTCCAGGATTTATTTTTTTTCCTATTTTTTGGGTGGAAGCCATTCATTGTACTGATGGGAAAATAATATGGCAGTATGTTGCATATCTGGACAACTCACCTAGAATCTGATCTTGAGACAAAGTATTCTCTGCCATTCTTTCCCTGTCCCAGCACAGTTCTCCAGGCCAGGCTTAGTCAGAACAATTGCCCGGCAAACTGGGTAAAATAATGGCTACTGGAATGAATCCCATCGAGTGTGCTGCAGGGCTCAAGGACACAGAGGCTGTGTTTTATTCCTGTCCTGAAGAAATCAAACCTTACTCACTGGAAGGAAAGAAATATGACTTCTTGTTCTGTGCATAAGACTGACATTACAAAGGCTAAAACAGTTCTGAGAGAAAATTTTAGGAAAAAAAATAGAGTCAGTGTTCTTCACATATATTTTGTTGAGTTACTGATATTGTTGCCAGCTTTCTTAAAAGTCAGTTCTGGAGGGTTTAGGGTTTTTAAATTGTTCAAAGGATTAATGCAATACTCTTAATGTCTGAACTAAACACAGTTCAGTTAAGCCATTAATTCGCACAGAAAGATAAAGTGCTTCTCCTTCCAATCAAACTGCACTGAGCTGAATTTCTACTTGTCTTTCTTAGCAAAGGATTTTATTGCCTGCCCTCTTCACAGAGAGCACAATCTTTATTGCACTGCGATCTTCACTGTCTTAAGTTTCAAAGCTTACACACTGTAAGAAGTATCAGCCAGTGCAATGACACTTCTTCATATAAGGGAACAGCCCTTGACATTATCAGGGAAGAAAATCTGGGGTATGGAGGGAAGAAAATCTTGCCAAAGACGTTTCTTATATTAACAGAAAACTGAGCTTTTTCAAAAAATATTTTAACAATACTGTATAAGAATCAAAGAACCTTCCCCCCCTTCTTTAAAGGTGCAAATCAGAATAAAATAAGTTCAGTTTTGTAATTCAAATATACTATCTTTACAATGTCTTCTTGAATTAGTCTCTCAATTTCTTCAGTTTCTGCTTTGTTGAATCAAAATCTGAAATAGCTTCTGAAAATAGTTAGGAGCTATTCCATTATAGCACAAATCCTGTCTTTTGTTCAGAGCCTGGGTGTCCAAGAGGTGCTAATGCAACTCCAATTCGTCTGGCAGGAGGATGGCTGAAACTGGAAGATTCCTGCCTTGCTGTGGACTGCAAAATGTCCAAAAAACCCACTTCCCTCAATATTAAATTAGGATTCATAGCCTAATTATCTGCAACAGCATCAATGCTCATCATTGTAACGATCAGGGAAGATCTACCTAATGAAGTCACTAGCTCCAAACTATTCCCAGATGGGCGGCTTAGTCCAAATTCCATTGGCATTTTCTACTATTATAGTGCTTGTCAAGCTGAAACCACTTTGTTTCTTCCCAATGATACTTAGACACTCTGAGCACAACCATGTTTCCAAGTTTCTCCTTTACAATGTTATCGAGTTGGGAATTATTTGTTTCCCCGATTCATTGGTTGTTTTCTTTTTCCAGTTAGTATTTTTTTGTGTGCTTATGTCATGTCACTCTGACTGTTTGTTTTTCTTAAATATTTTCCTACCTTCCTCACTCCTGTTTATTGCACACTCCCATGTGTGGGAATTTATCAAGTTATTTCTGTCAAATTGCGCATATTTTTGGCACTAATTTTATCTTAGCATATATTAAGTATTGCGTGATATCGTCTTTATGGCCCTGTGCTGCTCATCAATCTCAGTTTCATTATACTCTCAGCTGAAACTCTTCATTAGTACTTCTTCTGTTATTTTAACTACAGTGACAGTACAGACTACCTTTATTTCATATTCTGAATATTTACTCAACATTTTTTTCATATTTATTTCTATAATATTTTTTCATTACTTAGAATAGTATCAGGAGTCACAAAGACATTCTGGAAAACTCTGGCATGTATATCTGTTCAATTTATAAACCTTTATATTTTCCAAGAACTTCTTATCAGCTCTTCATCAATGACTATTTCTAGACTGTTTGTCATACAGCTAAATTGCTGTATATAGTTTTGTTTATATTAGGTAGTGAAAGGATATAAAATTATATGTGTAGTTATTTACTATGAACTTTCACACAATTTAATAAGATTTAGCTTCATTTAAGGAATGAAAAATGAATTTGTGGAATATTTGATTAATTGACTTCATAGTTGATTACTATAATTCAATATTCATAGTAAGAGAAAACAGTATCCATGAAATTTTTGCTTTCCCACTTCCTTGGATTTTAGATTTACATGTACCGCTGTGTCAACTGTTTTTTCCTTCCAACAGTTTGCGCTGTTGAAATAAGCAGGAGTTTGATCTGTGAAAACAGGCAGGACTTAAATGGTCCCACCTGCTCTCAGCATCATGTTTTGATACAGTTTTTTGTAGTCTAGTTTTGATGTTCCAGGGTATGGTATCCAAAGTCTCCTCCTCAACTTTGGTAGTTTTTTTTATTGTTGTCCAGGAGGCTACGAGGCTGGGCTGTGAAATTTGTACTGAGGGAGGCATGCTGAGGTAACGAAACTGGATCATTTTTTAAGTGCTTCTTATGGAGTTTCTCTTCAAGAGGTTTCCATTTTTAACTGACCTATGTTCTCATAGGAAATAAGAATTTCTTACAGTGTATAGAAAAACCTCAAATCATCTGGAATGTCTTAAGAAAGTTTGGGGTGGGAATGTACTGTGAATAAGTTTATTCTGTATAGTCTGAGAGCTTATTTCATATTAGCATTTGCAAATACATATGCCATTTGAAGACAGAATTGAGCAAAGTGAAATTCAAAATTAAAAAAAAGAGCATGAGAATTTTGCAGAGTGGAGCAGACTTCCAGTGGTTTGTTTTTTTTTAAATCGGAGAGACACAACTGTCTAATTTGTTACATGAATTGGCTTACGTTAGCTTTGCAATACATTGCCCACTCAGAAACATGCTTTCAGTGTGCTGCAGTTTTTAATGTGGTTTTATATAAGGATGTGACTCACTTAAAATGATAAGCGCTTAATAAATCTAATCTAATATATATGTCTGTGGTTGCTGGTAGTTTGACTTGATGCTTTACTGTTCTATCATGTCAAACAGAGGGCAAAGCACTAACAAAAATTTTGGTGCTCAAATAAGTAATGTGTCCTTCCGAAAAATTGATCTCTTCTGAATTACTTATTAACAGAGTGTCTGCTTACTTTTGGAGTATCTTGACTGATGTAATAAATAAAGGACTCTGTTGCTGAGCTCTGGAGAATGTGGGGTTATATTTTGGCCCATACCTCTCATGGGTTATTCAAGGTTTTGGAGGACAGTACATCAGTTCTTACTGAGCAAAAGATTCTTCCAGGAAAAAAACCTTCAATTGAATAATAAATGATAGCTCAAAAATGATCTTTTGAAATACTTAAACATATACTGCCCATTGACAAATGTTTTCCTTCACTGTGGAATTTTTTGATAAATTTAAGGCAGCTCTCATCTCATGGTACTTGGAGTCCTCAGGTTTCCTTTACCCTTTTCAGGCTGACTTAGGTGTCTCTCTTTATGTTAAATACTATTTAAGTCTTCATGTTGGTATTGATTTCTTCTGGATGATGGACTAATGCCAGGTGTCTATATTGATTACTTAACCTGCTAGCAATCTGCATTATTGGTAATCCAGGAGTATTTGCATATTTTTAGGACTTCTTGGATATTTGGGCTTATGCTTGAGAAACTCTGTTCCCTTTTTTTTTTAAAGAAGAATTCCCGAGTATTGTATTAGGCAGATTTATTATGCAGAGGGAGCTCTGTGGTCTCAAGTGCCACAGGCATAGACCATCACCCTTCTTGCTCAGATCCATTTGTGTTTGAGTTCACTATCAGCAACCATGGAACAGTTTGGATTGCATTGCCATAAGGAAGTAGATTATGTGCTCCTCCTCATTCTCTCCATGTCATGGAGCTGAAAGAGATTGTTTGTCATTCAGTGAGTGCTGCAACTTTCACTTAATCATCAGAGTTTTACAGTGAAGAAATAACTGGTGCTATGTACTTCCAGAACTTTTAAAAGTTCCTATGGTGATAATTTCCTGTAGTGATAGTTCTAAAGCAGTGAACTACACCATGTCGTATTCTATGTAAGAAAATTTGTTCTGAAGTCAGCTGCATAAACAGCTTTTTAAAGCGAGACATCTTATGATCAAAGCATTATCTCTAAACATTGTGTTGCTGACTTCAGTATTTGAAACTAAGGTCTCTCTCCAAAGAACTATGCTTTGCTGATGGTCATCCTTAACCAGTTACAAGGGTACACTATTTTTTCCTTTATGTCAGGAATTCAGTACTACCAGAAAGTAACTGAGTTGTTATAAAAGACGTAAATGTCAAAGTTTACTTTCTGTAATGCAACAGTGTCCAAAGTCCCCATGGTTCAAGTTGGGCCACTTGAGCGAGTGGTGATGACAGTTACTGAAAGAGAACATAGTATTTTTTTTTTCAGTGTTGGGGCTATAAATGCTTGTTCTGTGATTTCTGGAAAGCTCCAGGGTTGTGGTTAGATTTCTCCTCTGATGTGCTGCTTGTAACATGCTTTCATAACGATGCATCCCTAAAGGAAAGCTTATGACCCTCTAACTGTTGGGTAGTCCAATAACTGCTTGCTTTCCTTCAAAAATCCATCAGTGAATTTGTTGCTTAGGTACCAGCAACACTGGTTAGAGTCAGTTGTTGCCTGGGCAAGTTTCAGATGATACTCTGTGCAAGCTTCCCCTTGAAATTTTGCTTGTGTGTCTCAGGCTTGCCTGCAAAGCTGACAGCGATTCTGCATGAGACCAAGTCTTCAGCAGAAACTGTGAATGGTGTCACATCAGGAAATGGTATTGTGAAATGCTGTCCCTTCGTTCAGTCATTTCAGAGTGTGGATTTGCTCCCCAGGGAGTGAAAAGTCCTCAGTATCTCACTTCACCAGCTGAGATACTAAGCAAGTCCATGTAGTTGTACAGTGAAACTCTAGTACTAGCTTGTTTTAGAAGAGACATGTAGTTTATTGAAAGCCTCACCTCTGGCTCTTCTTCCATTCTTTCTTCTGTAGCATTCAAAACAAATTAGAAATAACTTCAAAAGGGTAAATGCTAGTAATGACTCACTTTAATTCAATAGCCTCCGCTGTCAGAAAATTACAAAAGTGTTTTAGTTCTTTGCATAGGCAGGGTGCTATCATTGTCAGTTATGAGCTTGTGTCCAAGGGCAAGCTCTGTGAACATTTAGAGAAAGATTTCGTAGGCATTTCATGCCTACCACAACTCATTTTAATTATCTTGTTTTAAAGAAATAGTTTAGCTTGAAATAAATGCCATGCTGTGTGTGAATACTAATGTTTTATAATTTAGTTCTTAAAATGTAGTACAGAATACAGATAAGATGCCATAGACCAAGGGCTTAAGAAGCCCAACTCCTGTTCTAAAATAACTTAAACTTCTGTTCTCCCCTTCTCCTTTTCCTCTTCTTCTGCCTCAAAAAAGAAACAGAAACCAGTACCTTCATTTGGAAATGGAGAACTGAGTTCACCTGCCATAGAAAAGAGGAAAAGGAAAGAAAGTCTTGTGGAGATACTGGCCCATGTTATTATTACCTTTTTGTTGTACTACAAATAATACCAATGTGGTATTGCTAAAAGCTACATCCCAATATGCAGATATGCTGTTAGCATGCAGTAAACTCTGTAAAGCTGACCAGATTCTCTGGTGTGTTTGCTTTATTGAAGAGGCATTTCATTATATGGTGCATTATTTATTTATTTATTTTAAAGAAATCCTAACCACTAATTATTGTAAGCCATTTAATACATACCATGTGTTTAACACAGGCTGTGACTCTCCCCTTTCTTTTGTGAGTCCTGTGCTAATGCAGTGCTATTTCTGACTCTAGTTGACACGAAGTTCTATAAATGAAGATAATTTGTTTTGCCTATTGAGACACTAAGTTGTCTGAGCTAGGACTGTCTCCTACTATAAACAGTACTTAAAATGAGGTGACTGTAACCTCAGATAATGTTTCTGGGTACTGTTGCATACTAATGCCTGTAATATACATCAACTGCCAAAAATGAAGAATTTTCTTTTGCTTTAAGGTCCTTTGCTGTCTAGTTTTCTCTCCTCTGTCTTTGTATATTCCCAAGCCATTTGTAATTTCTCCTCTTTTCTTCACATGATTTTGAAAGTTCAGACCTAATCTATTCAGTAGTAAAAAGCCCAAGGCGCCAGTGTTGCATTGGCAATCAAATATTCATGCTCTTTTCAAATATTTATTTGTATAGTGTTAATAAATTAGAAGACAGGAATGTGACCTTTTCCTCCCTGTGAGGGAGGGCAGCTATCTGACAGAGAAACACACCTACAAAAGGTCTTGGAAGTGTAATGACATGGATCTAACACTTAGTTTTCTGTTATTGATTTCTTTCTCAGTGGTCATTCTAGTAGAGGAGTCTGAGATTTTCAAATAGTACTTTCACATATCAGGGTTTCTCTTACGTGTGAGGATTTTGATAATTTGAGTTTTAGGTGAGCTTCTAACTTTTTGGCATTGCATTACAAGTTTTAAAGTGCAGGAACGTTTTATATATGTTTTATATTTCCATGTGCATTTTCATCTTGGATCTTGTCAAAAGGTACTTTCTCATGTTTAAATCTGTACTGTTAAGATGCTATTATGAAAGCAGAGATTGACTTGGTAATTTAGGATTGCTTGCAGGATTGTAAGAAGAAATCCAGCAACTCATAGGCATATGTAGCTGTGTAGTAAAGTTTGTATGTGTAATATTTATCCTGGCTCACAGAGCAACAGGAGAAATTTTCTTTTTGAATCTGTAAAGTAAGTATTGACAGCTGGAGCTATTTAGGTGAGTATAGACCTCAGGGACTTAAGTTGACGATTATTTCATGAGGGAAAAGCAGGATGCTGGGGTTGAAATCTATCATGGCCAGAGATATTTAATAAATCTATACTTTGTGCTGAATATAAAGCACAACAAGGTTAGTTCTAGTTCTCCATGGAATATTTACATGCTATCACAGTTCAAATAGTAATTGCAAACAGATTTTTCCAAAAGCAATTGATGTTGATCCAAAGACACTGTATTTCAAACTGTTTTGCCAAAGAACTTCAGTAAATTAAAAATATCTATGAACAAAATTGTAATAAGCAGGTTAATGTAATGGAAAAAAGCAAACACTTTCCCGCTCACCCTCCAAAAAACCCCTATTGAGTCTTCCTAGTTACCCAAAGAGTTTGTCATGTAAGCAGTTTCTGGTGCTTGTAAGTTTAATGAAATATGACTAGAAAAAATAACTCAATTTCTGTATTCAGTTTGTTTGCTTATTTCAGAAGCTCATTATGCTCAATTGTTTTTTGTATTTATGTTCCTCTTCCAAATAAGAAAAGTGGGGATTTGAATTTGTTTCTCCTAGGAGCTGTGGCTGAGCACATGAATGTTTTCCTTAGGATACAGTATAAGCTTCAGAGCCTTCACTTGTTTTCAAATTATTTTTTTTTATTTCATCAAGGACTTCACTTTAATGGGGCCTTATTGGATATTCTGGAAATTACAAGATTATGCAAGAATGGAGCATATATTAAGTGATCTTTCAGGGCTTTTTCTAAACCTACTACGTGTATACAGCCACAAACAGTAATTGTTGTAACAATGTATTAATTATTTAGATGCCAAGTCTAAAAAAGCTATATTCATCTAAAAAGTTTGATTATTTGGAGTTTGTGAGTTGTTAGAACAAAACTTGAGCTATACAGGGGTTAAGTTCTGTTCTCTCTTCCTTTTGTTACTCCTTTTCTCTGCAAAACTGGAATAGGGGTGGAAAATGGGGTATACAAGCAGTATTTCCTTACTCCCTCCCTTTCCTCCTCCCTCCCCTTCCTTATTGATTTTGGGGAGAACGTTAGCAGATGACAGATTTTTGGAGTATTCTCTCAAATTTTGCAGAGATGGTTTAGATGAACCAGCACCCTGGCATGCCAAGTGAGATAGGTGGAGACTGATCAGTATCCTTCCACTGGAAGTTTCAGTGGCATTCCTATTTTCTTGTAAAGGATTCTGTTTCAGTTATATTAGCTTTTTCTTAGCAAAAAGTTTTCAGTTTTGGTCAGTTCCCGCTCCTCATCTCTTCATTTGCCTGGTTTGTTTTCTGAGCACCAGTGTCTTAGGCAAGCATGTTTTCAAAGCACCTTTTCACAATTGACTTATGTTTCATTTTTCATTTGAATACTCCTTTGTATGGCTGAAACTTCAGGGTCCTGTCAAGGCTCGTTCAGAAGCACAGCAGTGTTGGTGAACAAACCTTGAGGCAATCCTGCCAAATACGATTTGTTTTGCTACACTCTCTGTATGTTTACAAATTATTATTGTTTTGACAGTGTCTTGGAAGATAAGGATTATGATCAGGTAGCCCCAATTTACCTCCAGATGGTCATATGTCTGCCCTCCATATTAACCTTTTATTGGCAACTACATTTTCCCATGTACCTTCAGATAAAGGATAAATGTCTGTGTGACGGAAGCGCAGTATAACTTGTCAAAGGAACTATTTGCAGAGCAATATGCAACTCAGAGTAAAGCATCAAAACCCTTTTAAAAATTATTTGAGATATATTCAGCACTTTAAATCTGTCAAATGTATCTAACAAAGAATTTGCCTTTTGAATGTGGATAGTGTATTCAGGCAGCTTGAACATAAACAAAAATCTTTGGATATCATTTTTCCAGGCATCCTTGAAAAACTTTTGGTGTAGCTTATAGGAAAAAAGTCTTAGGCATGTGGACTTTTTACTTGTTTGTTTGGTTTTGGCTTTGTTTAAACAGTATTTTATTGTTTCATACCAATATTATGCCTTTTTTCCCCCCTTCCCTCAAGTGTGTCATTGGTGTCTTATAAAACGAAGCATTGTATACGCACTAGAAAAACACAAATTTATGCAGAGTCACACTGTTTTAAAAAACAAAACTAACAATAGCTTTTCCTGAGTAGAGAGAATTTCCCATTCCTTGAGGATTGCTCAGGGGTGCTGTTTTAACATGTTCATGGCAAAGAAATCAGACTTGCCAGCTGAATGGGGAAATCTTGCCAATATACACCTTTTTTAGATAGCAGTGAAGATCTCCTTTCTGTGTGTCAGCTACCAGCAGTTTCATAGGTCATTACTCTTCATCCGTCCCTCATCCTATTTTGTAAAAAAAATGCTTAAAAGAAGGCACAACCAAACCAAGAGGAGATAAATGTTGCATCTTCAAGAAAAGATGGTTTTTATTTGTGTGTATGTTGTTGTCCTGGAGAAGAAGTAAGCTTTTCATACAGCTCTGGTGATAGTGCTGCTTTTCTGCTTGGACTCCGAACACCAGCCTCTTCTCTAGAGGCAAAGTGACCAGCAGTGCACCTCTAGAGAGAGTCCTACTTTCAGACAGAGAGCGCCTGCTCTCTGAACACAGCAGTGGATCTGTTGTCATTTTACATACTTTCATACCTAAAGTAGCAGCTGACCTACTTTTTTGCTTTGATTTAAATCTATTCCTTTTCCCAACAACTCTTTTTCTTTTATCAGTAGTTACTATAAGTTCATCTGGCAAATCATTGCGAATATAATCCCAGGTCTTTCTCTTTCTTTGGATTACATCTGAGTTATACTGAATCTGGCAATTTGCACTGAAATATAAGCTTTATTTTCAGATAGTATATTTCATGCTTTCCTTGCTCCTGCAGAATTGTTAACAGGGAACAAATGAAAAAAATGAACCAAAATTAATAGAAAGTATCAGAAAACACTAAAGCTTTTAGAAAGAATAAGTATAATTTAAATTTATAGCGTACGTCCTCCAAAATTACATCCTTGTTTTTGTCTAGAATTTGCTAAGATTATAAAATGAGTTTAGAAAAATGTAAAGTTCTGTGGGAAAATTCATTTTCCATTTTCAAGATGATTATCCAAACCTTTATTCCTTTTTCCTCAATGAGTTTTTTGAGTGACAAGTCCATCCCTGAACGTACTGGGTCTCAGTTTCAGATAAAAAGTTGGATGTGGTGTGTGTGGAGTGTGTGGGTGTGGGTGTCCTGAGAAGATGGAGGAGCATGTTGAGCTTCATATGACCCAGCAAAGTGTTATAATCATTTTATTTTTTGGAGACAAGGCATCTCTGTTTCTAGATGTCTCATAAACCTTCCAAACCACCAAAATATTTTTCAAGGCAGAGGTATTGAATGAATTTCCTCATTTCACTTATTTTTATTTCTCAGTTATTCTAAATAAATTCAAAACCAGGAAATAGCTCTTCCAGCCTCCTAAGCTTATTGTGTATCATTCACAGATCTATACATAGGTACATTCAAAAAAGCTATATAGTTTCAGAAAACAAATTTCTGGTGAACAGTTTATAGTCTCTAAATTGAAAACCTGTTATTTCCTAGTATTTCTTTTTTTTTTAATAGGAAAGCTTTGTCATTGTTATATTTGTTACTAGATTTTATGAGCAAGATGATAGAAATGCTGTTCTGTCATAGAAAGAAAACACAGTCTCCTTGTATACTTACTTAACTCAAATACCAATTGTATTTGTGCCTGAGAATCCTATACCTAAACTTGAGTTTTATGCTAATAAATAAAATTTTGTTGTATATTTAAATATATAGTAATGAAAATAATTCAGTATCTTCTCACCACTGAGCAAGTTGCTCTTAGGAATTTCATTGTCATTTAATTTTCCCTAATGATAATCTAACTAAAAAATAGTTAATGATATTTATAGTAGTAGTAGAAGCTTTGCTACACTCAATCAATGCTTATTTATTGCTGAAAAATAGCTTGTATGATGATGATAATAAGAAAAGAAATAGATACAAGATTGACAAATTAGCCTGGGTTGTGTTTCTGCTCTTAAAGAATGGAGAATTAACTCTCCCAGTTTGCCGGAGTACGTGTGTAGTGCAAGGAGTGATGTGATTTCTTTTATGCATGGCTCCTTCAGACTGAGCACATTCTCATGCCTTCATATCAGCTGCATTGCAGTGATCTTGTCTAGCACCACAGAACAAACTGTGTGCAAGGCTTAAATATCACGTCGTTAGAGGTGGAAGAGACTACTGAAATGTTGCAAATTGCAGACACAGCGAAGAAGAGACTTTGATTTATAGGCTTGCTGTTCTTTCAGTGGAGAGACATGAATGCTTCATTTGACTGAGTTCTGTTTCAGATTATGCAAGTTGTGAGGGAGATAGGTGGTTTAGGAGACGAGGCATTGAAGTTTTTAATCTGCAGTTCCTTGTTTCAGATTCTGCATGAGTCAGAAAGATTGTTAAACCTTGCTACCAGATTGCTGTTTGGCCAGCAGTCCAGTTCCCAGTGCGTTTTTTTCTTGGTGTTACTGGCTTCTTTCTAATAATTAATATGCAGATTAGCAATTTGAGCAATAACAAAAGCCAGTGTAAATATGGAATCTCCTTTTTCAAATGTAAAGACACCTTTCTAAGTTGACAGCAGTGCAAAATTGGCACTGCAGGAAGCTTGTGCTTCTGCTGTCTTCTGAGCACAATATTTTATTATTGTTGGGCTGGAATCTTCTATTAGTTTCTTGTGATAAATAACTAGTGAAATCTTGATTATGTGAAAGTGGATGAATTTATGTTAAATTCTGTTAGTTTCTATTTTCTTCAGTAATTTAAAACCATTTTTCTTGACCCACTGCATTTCTCAAAAGGATATGTCTCTTTATTCTACTTCTCATAGCTGAAGAACATATGAATTGACTTACAGCAAAGCCTACATAAAAAAAAAAAACCTTTCATGGTGAGAACGGGCCAACTCTGAACACTCTGTCTCCCTCTGAAATGACCATGTTTAGTTTTGTGTGTAGAAAAGATTAAAAGAAAGATATTTCAGAGAGTCAGATGCTTTCTTGCTAAAGATGTCCCTTTAGAAGTTTCCATCATGGTAATGTGAGGTGTGGAGACGCAGCAAGTCCAGGCTATACCAGATGGAATACTTTGCTAATTGGTTAATTCTGCTTTAGTGCCTGGCCACCACTTGGCACCATGGCACAGAGAATTTTACATAGATCCAGCAGGGAAGCTCCTGCTTTTCATTATCTTGAAATAAGGAAATGGCTTTGATAAAATGAACCTTTTTAGTGAGATTTTCTTAAATTTTAGCACATTCTAAGATCCCCCTCTTTAACACTGCTTGCGTATCACGTTTCAGAAATTGAAATTAAAACTGGGTCTTTGTTTTTTTCAGTAGGATCAAAGAGCCTTAAGATTGTGACTAGTGATTCTAAAAGTGAAAAACTGCATTTCAGTAAATGTGCTAATAATAGATTTTGCTTATGGCCTGTCATAACTACTGACTAATGGATCTATGGACAGCATGAGTGCACTCGTTTCTACTAATTCAATAAAGTGAGTACCTTTCTGGATACTGGGACAAATTTATTCTTGGAATTACTCCATACATTTAAATGCACTTTCAGTTGAGCTGAATTTGCTCCCTAAGGTCCTATTTGGAGACGAAGATTCATCATTTGTTCAGTTATGAACACAAAGTACAGAGGCATCTTTTTATTTTTATTACTGTACTTAAAGACACCAAGAAGTTCATAGTGACACAGGAATTCCAAGCTCTGCAGATCCTGCAATGGGAACTAGATAGTGGGAAAGAAGGGAGCATCCACCTTCTGCAGATGCAAACTTGCAGCACAGAGTTTATGATAGAGATGAGACTTACTGAACTAGTTCTATCTTTAACTTGGCTATTCTTTCTGAGCTTTGGGAATGTATATTTTCATAATATAAAAAGAAGACACAGGCTTCCCAAAGGCTTTATTAGGAATCATTTGAGACTGAGAATGAACAATTTTAGAAGAAAACTTTCTGTAAGAGTAGTGTACTTCTCAGCTACTCACTATGCTTATGATAGGCTCATAACCCTGTCTGTTGTATTATACTTCATTGAGTATTGCCAGAAAATGAAAATAAAAATCATTGGAGAATTGAAAATGGAAGGGTATAGGAACATGGGCCAGGTTAGCTTTGTCCATAACGTGGAGCTTGGGATTTGGATTGGATGCATCCTTCTGTTCTACTCCACTCAGAACTTTTCAGGCCACACCTGGACTCTTGTGTTCAGTTTTGGTCCCCACTATGCAAAAGAGATTTGGTCAGGCTGGAGAGGGTCCAGAGAAGGGCCACAAAGATGATCAAAGGACTGGGAAGCCTGCTGTGTGAGGAGAGGCTGAGAGAATTGGGTTTGTTCAGCCTTGAGAAAAAAAAAAAGCTTATGGGAGACCTTGTCACCACGTTCCAGTATAAAAAAGGTAGGTACAAAGAAGATGGAGACTCCCTTTTTACAAGGAGTCTCATGGAAAAGACAAGGCGTAATGGGTACAAGTTACTTCTGGCCAGATTCCAGTGGGACACAAGAAGAAAAATTATCACCATGAGAACAATCAGCCATTGGAATAATCTCCACAGGGAATTGGTGGATTCCCAATATTGGACACTTTTAAGATTCAGCTGGACAGGGTGCTGGGCCATCTTGTCTAAACTGTGCTTTTGCAGTGGAAGATTGGACTAGATGATCCCTGAGGTCCTTTCCAACCTGTTTTGTGATTCTATGATTGCTTCTATGATTTCAGTGCCATTTACAACATTGCATTCAACAATTATGAATTATGGCATTATGAATTATCAAGGATTATGGAATAGTTTGGGTTGGAAGGGATCTTTAAACATCATTTAGTCCAACTCCCCTGCAATAAGGAGCAACATCTTCAACTAGATCAGGTTGCTCAGATCCCTGTCCAACCTCAAATGATTCCAGGATTCCAGAATATACCATTCCTCTGGGCAACCTGTGCCAGTGTTTCCCCACCCTCATTACAAAAAATTTCTCCCTTATACCTAGTCTGAATCTACCCTCTTTTAGTTTAAAACCATTACCCCTTGTCCTGTCTCAAGGGTCCTGCTAAAAAGTTTCTCCCCATCTTTCTTATAAGCCCCCTTTAAGTACTGGAAGGCCACAACAAGGTCTCCCCAGAACCTTCTCTTCTCCAGGCTGAACAACCCCAACTTTCTCAGCCTGTCTTCATAGGAGAGATGCTCCAACCCTCTGATGATTTTTGTGTCCCTCCTCTGGGCCCAGTCCAACAGGTCCACGTCTTTCCTGTGCTGAGGACTCCAAAACTGGATGTAGTATTCCAGGTGGGGTCTCATCAGAGGAGAGAAGAAGGGTAGAATCACCTCTCTCCACCTGCTGAGCACTTTTGATTCAGCCCAGGATACAGTTGGCTTTCTGGGCTGTGAGTGCATATTGCTGGCTTGTGTCCAGCTTTTCATTTACCAGTACCCCACAATATCTTTGTCTTCTGTACTTTCGAAATGACCAGAGAGATATTGCAGTTCTTTCTCTCCAGCTATGAGGAGAGTTAAAGGAGGCTTTAAAAAAACCTCAGAGAACCTTTAGTGTGCCCGATTATGTAGTATGCTTGGGATAATTTTAAAAGAAATAACATCAAATATCAAATATTTGTAAACTTTTTGTAGACAAACATTTATTACATTTCGCATTGGGTGGGTTTTTTTCCCTCTCAGGCTGATAGTTGCCATACTAGTAGATGATTCCACCTACAGTGTATTTACATTTTCTAAAGGCATTCCCATTCTTGGTTTCTTGCAAATATTTTTCTGTTTTGATGGTGGTGGGAGGAAGCAAAGAACCTCTAGTCCTGTAGCGAAGTCAGTTTAAAGATAGCAAATTCAAATCAGAAATAAGACACTTAAAGCAACCTTTCAACAAGAATTACTTTCTGCAGGAAGATATATTTGTGTTTGCGTAGGCATGTATATGTACTCATTTATACCTTATCTATATTAGGAAGCATAAAAAAAAAGCATAAATCAACTATTAAAGCAGGCCTTGGCTTGCCTGTCCAGAAATTTCAAAGTGTTCCATATTGTCATGTTAGCCAAGCCAAACACTATCTCTGCATATCATTAGCTGATCACTGGCTGAGAGCTCTGTTCATTTTCTGGCATTTGGGAATCCTCTTTGGCAATGTTGTTACCAAAGTAGGCAGTCACGATAGTAGCTTTATGGGGACCATAAAGCTAATTGGAAATAGGTCATCAAGTATGTGTTAAAATAAAATGCCTAATGGTTTTCCCTAATATTAGCTGTCTAGCAGGTAAACAAAGTTCATTTTTCCCATCACAGTCTGCCAATTTGTCTGTTTTTCTACTGGATAGTTGTGCTTATGTTATCTAGGAACATTTAATTTTTTATTTGTTTTGTTTTTTCAAGGGGTGAAATAAAATGGCATCTTGTCTTCATGACATTAGCACATTGTGAACTAATTTAAATGAATTCAGTGAAGTCTTTTTGGTCTAGAAAAGAGACGGCTGCAACAGAAGATGATAAAAATCTATAAAATCATGACTGACATGGAGAGAGATCAACTGCTCACTGTTTCTTCTAATGCAAGGACTAGGGTTCACTGGGTGAATCTAGTAGATGTAAAGGCTGAAACATGTGGAAGAACGTGGCTGTTCTTCCATGAAATGCACAGAGAGTAATTATATGCATAGAAACTATATCCAGGTCTGAAAATTGTCTGCTTCCTGAGCTGTGAGTACTAGGTTGAATTGAGGAACAAGTTTACCCTGTTCTTATTCTCTCCTGTAGGAATCCTTTCATGACCCCTGGTGTGGAAAAAGTGCAGATAGTTGAGAGTAAGGGTATGACTAGCAGAAAACGTAACATTTCTATCTGGAAGAATGATCAGCTTGTCCATGGACAAACTGGTGATAAAAAAATAGATTTATTGACCATATGAATTGGAAAATATTTATGGCCTTTACTCAGTCAATATTTTAAAGTATTTCTGCAGTGATAGTGATAATAGTGAAGTCAAAAGAGGAAAAAAATTCAGTTGTCTGTGACTTGTAATCTCTTTTCCTGTTCTGCAGTAGGCATATACCCATGTTTTAATTCACTCCTTTTTTTCAGGAAAAATATAAGATACAAAGCATGCTTTTGCCAATCAGTAACTAAATGCTTTGATATCTATACCTTCTGTGCCTGTGTCTGTAGGAAAAGGCAATGGTAGATTGAATTAGCTGAAAAATGTCACAAAGCAAATGATGTTCTAAACTGTTTAGGCCAAAGTATTGCCAGATTGGAAGAGGATTTAGGTTGAGTGGTGTTGGTGAGATGGTGGACATCTGAGTGTTTCAGAGGAGAGTTTTAGAATAGATTGAGTGTTGGAATACGAATTAGGATGTGTATTTGGCTAATTCATCTCTGAATGATGTCCTGACAGAGCCTGCCACACATACAGCTGCTTCTGTTTATGTTGTTGCCTAATTTGATGATTCTGTGATTCTGTAATTTGCAGAAATGTGTTATCCCGTTCTTGTTTTTTTTTTTTTTTTAATGTATCTTTCCCTTTGTAACTTAAGGAATCTTAAGAGACATCTGAAGGTCATTTTCGTGCTCAAGAAATAATAAGGAAGGACTCTGTTGCAAGAAATTAAATTGCTGGTGCAGAAAGTAATCAAACACCACAAGGTGCTGCACAGAGCCTGAAGAAGTAGTACAAAGCAAACACGCCCTGAATAGGACCCTGTCAAAGTGCTTGTCTACTGTCAGGCTGTGAAAGAATTCAAATACCGGAGGGAAGAAAGCTTTGAAGAGTAGCTGTTTATCACACATGCTTCTCCTTGCTCCTATTTAGAGATGCTTGCAGCTACTTTCTGTTCAAGCCATACAAGATGCATAAAGAGAAGCAGATTGCTTACAGGCTGGTAGCATAACGCTTTTTTTAGCACAGAGAGCACTGTATTAGCTCCCTTTTAATGCTGTGCATGTCAGTACCTTGCCCAGCTAATACTGCCAACGTGTTTTCCCTGGAAAGCTTTAAACAATATGAAAAAACACTTTGGGAAAGCTTGTAAAATTCAGTCAATTTGTCACAATGTTTTAGAGTTTTATCACTTTAGTCAGTGGAGACTGAGTGCTGCATATCAAAACAAAAAGTAACAAGCTGGAACCATCGCTGCTTTTACATGTTCTAAATAGTCTCTGACATGCAAATACCATGTTAAAGGGCTGCCTATAACTGACCATGGTAATAAATTCATCAAAGACTACATGGCAGATAAGCCACCTGGAATGCAAATTAAGTATTTAGAGATGATTGCTCTTATTTTTACTTGTTTTTGATAGTCAAGAATATTAGTGCTTGGGGGAGTCCAATTTCTTTTAAAGCTAAGTCAAAACAGTAAAAAAAAACGTGCAATGTAGTCCTTTAAATCCATGCACAAACAAGTAAGGTGAGTAATGCAATGCTACAGGCTTGGGGAAGAGTGGCTGGAAAGCTTCCTTTCCTGGTGGAAAAGGACCTGGCTGACAGCTGGTTGAATATGAGCCAGCAGTGTGCCCAGTTAGCCAAGAAGGCCAGTAACATCCTGGTTTTAGAAATAGTATGGCCAGAAGGACTAGGGCAGTGATTGTCCCCCTGTACTTGGCACTGCTGAGGCCCCACCTTGAGTACTATGTTCAGTTTTGGGCCTCTAACTACAAGAAAGACATTGAGGTGCTGGTGAATGTCCAGAGAAGGGCAATGAAGCTGGTGAGGGGTCTAGAGCACAAGTCTTACGAGGAGCTGCTGAGGGAACTGGGGTTGCTTAGCCTGGAGAAAAGGGGAGACTTAGATTGGATCTTAGGAAAAATTTCTTCACTGAAAGGGTTGTCAACTTTGGAACAGGCTGCCCAGGAAAAGTGGTTGAGTTGCCATCCCTGGAGGTATTTAAGAGATGTAGATATAGCACTTAGGAAATTGGTTTAGTGGTGGACTTGGCAGTGTTAGGTTAACGGTTCGACTTGAAGATCTTAAAGATCTTTTCCAACCTAAATGGTTCTATGATTCTATAATGTAGGTCTAAGCAAATGATTTGTGATAGCTCTAAGAAGTAAAATAGATAACATGAAAATTTTGAAAAATTGGTGCCTTTTCTTTTAATGCTGTTTGGCAAGATAGGCTCCCGGAGTTAAGAAGAATGCGGAAAAAGGAATTGCTGATTATAAAGACTTCTAGGATTTGTATGTTTTTATAAGACAGTATTATCACTTTGATAGCCTGACACAAAGCTACAGACATAAACCAAGTGCCATAGTAGTTCTCATCTAGAAGAAGCAGTATTGAGGGCACACTGTCTGGGTGTTTTTTTCCTGTTCTGAATCCACATTTTCAAGGAGTATTTGGTTTTATCAGAGTCTCAAATGGGCTGGTCCCCCTCATGCTCCAGAGTTCCATAAGATTCTAGTGGTAAGCAGCTCTCACTGAAAGTTAAGAAGATGGAAAGGAAGGTGTTATTTTGGGAATTCATTTGGATGAAATGGCAATTTGAAGCAATACCCAAGGGAAGCCTTGAGCATGTAGCAGAATTATCCAAGGATAGATAAGCTTCAAAATTTAGGATCTTATTTTTGAAGCCATCATACTTCTTATCCTTTGACTTAGCTGTTCAGAAGACAACCCAAAAGCTTTTCCTTTATTTTTGCCCAATAATACTAACTTTAAAGTGATGTATCGCATCAGATGGTCATAGTATGTTGTACTCAAATTTTGCTGCTGTTGTGGAACAGCTAGTCTCCTACAACTATCTTTCTGTTTTTCGACATCCTCTTGAGACCTGAGTTTTTATTTCTTTGTTTTCATACAGACAACTGCTCCAAGATATTGTGCAAAAAGAAGAATGTGCAGACCTTCCTTGACCCAGTGACATGTCTGTCTTGGTGTTCAGGCAGCTCTTGGGTTGCACTTGCTCTGCAACCGGTATTCCACTTGCTGTTACAGCACTTGATCCTCTCCCCTGTCTGTTTTATAGGGAGAAAGCAACACCTCTGTATTATCCTTTGCAGTTTCATTCAGAAACTGAAGTTGTATTTCAAGACATGAAATGCCTGTATGTGTGATAAAACAGTGTATACAGGGGTTCATGGCCACAGAGCAGTCTGTTCCCCAATCAGCTGCCCCATGGGGGTTATGTTACATAAGCTGTATGAAATATGGTTGTCAATCAGTAATTGATTTACTGATTACTGTTTTTACAAATGACAGTACCTTTCCTTTTGTTGTTTTTATTACAGGTTTGTTAATAACCTTAGCTAGAAGTCAAAGTGGCATTCACCACGGAAATGAGAAATCCTGAGGGTGGAGATGGGTGAAGCAACTCCAGAAATTTAAAATGTGTTGCAGAGGTGACAGTTCTGCTTCACTTCAGACATTGCTTGTGCTTTATTCTGAATTTATTGTCTGTGTAGCAATTGTCATGGAGAGAAGGAAACAAAATGGTTATAAGGGTTCTTATTTTTTTTTCCCCATCTGATTATTGATGATGTTTAGAACACAAAAATAAACAGCTCAAAAAGAAATAATTGATAGGCACTGCCAGTATAATGATATTACTGTTGGAAGCTCAGTGTAGAATAAGTACGACTTGAAATTAATCAGTAACTGGAGATGAATATGTTAATGGAAGGAAAAAAAGTTGTAACTAAATGTGATTTACTAAGTTAAATATTTGTTAACATTATATTCCACATGGAGACTAAAAATGCAAGGATACCAAATCTGAACATTTGCAACATTTCAGCATAGTTAAAGTATAATAACTACTGTTGTTATTTAGCATAATGACTAAAATAGTTGCACAAAGTACTTTATTTATAGCAACATTTGTAATTAGGTACTTGAACATTTGCTATTTCAGACAGGAGTGTCCTGTAGAGCTAACCCATGAGAAATGAATTCTCCAATTAGTGAATTTACCTATCATGCTTGTTTCTATGAAGAGAAAGAATTATTTTTTTTTTTTGGCAATTTGTATTACTATTTTGTTTTTAAGGAAACAGTATAACATAACTCTCCTTTGCATATTTAATTCTTAAACTCAATGATTGTATCCTCCGTGAACAAATATCACAATTATTTTTCCAGTTAGAACTTCCCAAATATTATTTCATGGGAATTACTTGGTCATGAAGATGCTTTTTATTCTTGTAGCTCTTCTGCTCTTTTGCCTTCCTCCCTCACCAAGAAGAAAAATCCAACAATCCATAGCATAAAAAAACCTGGGTATAAAATATTCCTCAAAATGAATCAAGTTCATTCTTTGGAAATTAAATCTTATCAAGTCCCTTAGGAAGTTTTCTGTTTCTTTTAGCAACATTAAATTAATGTCAATTAGCAAATTAGACATGATTTTGCCTGGTGCACAGGGCACATTATGATGAAGACTATTCAAATGCAGCAGGTCCCAAGGGTTGTTGTGATCGTTGATCTATTGAGTTAAAAGAGATCATTCTTGACCTCCTTTCTTCGTTTTTCTTGTGACCTTGCTGAGATACTCTGTAGATTTAGTTCATACCCATATGCTCTACAAGCCCCATAGCCTTTGGGATTTGCATTAGTTGATATTAAAGCTCCTCTTGCAGTCTGGGTGCTGATCTCACGGCTCTTGGTTCCTTGTGGTGAAGGGACAAGTTTGGCACTCTGTTGACTGTGTCCCTTGGGGGAGATATCTCCATTCTAGTGGTCTTGGTTCACCCTTCGTGTACAATAAAATGTCTGATTTGAAAACTGTATACTGCAGGTGATAAATCTTGCTAATTTAAATGTAATTTACTACTTTGTTCAGATGAGGTTGACTGCCAAGGAGGAACACAACTATTTCAAGCTTTCCTTTCAAGCTCCAAAACACCTCAAGAGAAATAGAGAAGTCGTGAAACTTAGTGCAGGCATACCAGCTAAACTCCCATTTCCAAATCATTTTGCCCAAACTGAAGGGATGAAGAATTTGTCATCTGATTCTGGGATCTAATCTGTTGGACTGGCTGCAGGGTTAAGTCAGTGAAGCACTGGTAGTGTTCTATTTTTTATTAGGCTTAGCAGATTAGTAGATTTTTAGAAATTATCATTATTTTCAGTTTGTACGTTTGCCTTTAAGGGTGGTAGTGACCCAAGCCAAATTAGGAAAGAAAGTAGTGTCTGGATAAGCTCAAAATCTAAGTATTTACTACTAGGAAAACAAGTCATTCATGGCCATTAGCACTGACATTAGGCTATAAAGAGATGTGTTTGACCTGTCAAATACTGTTAAATACTAATACATGCTTCTGTTTCCAAAGATGCTTTATTCCTTTGTAAGAAATTCTTGTTGCTCTTATGTTTCTGAAGAAGCAGAAGAGGTGGCTTTGTACAGCAGTTCACACATTTTGCTGGGAAGCAGGGAAACAGAAGCTGTTCAAGTCCTGTATGTCCTATGCTCAAGCAGCTGAAATGTTTCTGTAGCCCCTTAAAACCATGAGTAAAAGAATTGCTTTTGATCAGAAAATACAAATTTGTTGAAATGGTACCACCAGGAATAGATACCCGGGCCTATAACAGAATTTCTTGAGAAGGAGACTGATTCTGATTTCAGACAAATGGATAGCCTGCTAGTTGTGTCTAACCATTGAAGGAACCTAGGGCTAGTTTATTTGCTGTTTTACTGAACATGAGATCTGAAGTCAGGCTGTTTCTGTTTGTATATTTAACTGTTTGGCATTGAACAGTCACACAAAGGCTTGGCATCCCTGGGGCAGGGCACTTGCTGGCATAGGAGACCCTGGTTTTCTAAATTGGTTGGAATCAAGCTAATATGTAGATAGGATTTGAACATTGGGGTCACCAGGCTACCCACTGATCTCTGTATGCCTCTCTCTGTCTTGTAGTTGATGAAGGTTTTTGCCCCAAAGAACAAAATCCCCCAAATGCTTGGAATATAGAGCATAGGTTTCTTATCCTTTCTTATTAATGCGTGACAGGCTAAAGGTCTATATTTCTTCATGACAATCTCACATCTCTCACTTTGGACCTTTCAATGACACAGCAAAGGCAGTGTCATGGTAAGGGAACTGTGGTAAAGATTTTTGCCTGGCCTATATGTGCCCCTTCTGTTAAGTCCAAGAACTCCCTGTCAATTCAGAAGAATTTAAAGTCCACCTTTTTTTAAATCTGTATCTTAACAGCCTATTTTAAAGGCTGTATTTTGGAGAAGCAACACTATATCCACAATGGGATGCCTTAATAGGCATTTAAAATGTAAAGTATGAGCTCTGTGAAATATTCTTTTATTCATTATTTACATAATGAATAAAAAAGTAAAATTTCAAATCCATTCTCATGCTTTTCCTGTGAGCTTTCTAATGTGCCTGAATGTTAATCTAGAACATACACTCTGATTTCTAAGAAAATACATTTTATTAAAAATTATTTCACATTTCTAACAAGCGTCATTTTCTTTTAGAGTACGGCTTATCACAGTGTGATTGCTTTTGAAACATTATAACACAACACAAATGTGGTGCCAGGTAACATGACTAATTCAACACAGTCTGATGTGTAATTAATGTAATACTTAACAATATGAATGCTTTTTATAAGAAATAAAAATGCAAGTGCAATTTTGTAAGATAATTAACAAGTAAAATAACGTGAAAAGGTTGTCATTCAGCTGTTGCTCTTTGGAACAAACAATGCTTTGTTCAAGACTTAGTAATGTATATCTCACATGCAGACCATGCAGTTGGTGCTTTGGGTAAAGGTAGTGAAGGAATTGATGGCAAAACTGAAAAAAAAGGATGATATATTTCTTTAGTTTGGAAAAGACAATTGAGCATTGTTTGAACGTAGCAAAAAAAAGTTTTGCTGGAGTTTGTTATTTATAGCTAAGCATCTCCAGTATGCTGAGATTTATGTGGAATGTCAGGTAAATAGAAAACCATTTATGTTTTTAACTAGTCCTTGGGATTTGGCAAGTGGTTTTGAAAAATATCTTGTAAAAGGTAAAAAAAAACCCCTTGAAATCAGAATTTTATACAGGGGGAAAAAAGGAGACTGTGTTCAGAATACAGTGTCTTGTTTGCTATATATTGTTAATTAGGCTCAATCTTCTGGTAAAAGGGATTATGTCAGTTCTCAACAACAGCAAACTTGGCATTTCACTTAAAAAATTCCCAAACCTAAAAAAATCCTCTGAATTTTGACTTCCCTAAGGACGAAGGTCAAAACAGACCAAGAGGAAAGCTGTGTGTGGTGAGGAGAGGTTGGGGAAAGGCATTACGTACAGTTCCTGGAAATGAGAAAAGCCTTTACTTATCCTCATATTTGTTATACAGGATGTGAAAATGGATGAGACTTGGAAAGGCCTTTGGAAGGGAAAACACCCATGGTCTTTCTCAAGCCCTGCAAACCTGACCTGAAAAAAGCTGTCCAGCTCCTTGCACCATTACTGATGTGGTAAACTCTGGCTGTGGGACTACTGTGGGAAGGAAAAGGAGGACTGGGCACCATGGTAGTACCACTAACACTGTACACTTCACCTCAGGCTTGAGAACTGTTTTTGTCCTAAATCCTGACATGCAAATATTCTTCTCAGTCATTGCCTAGTACCATAAAGCATCCAATTCCAGGGCAGACTTCTGTTCTCATGAGTTACTTCTATGTTGAAAGAGTGCATTTCTTCAAATACTGGTAAACACGGGCATTGCATGCAAATTTGAATAGCTGGTATGTCACAAATCAAACTTACCTTCTAACAATGCCAGCAGACTGCTTTGAAGTGTTCAAGGGAATTCAGAGAAAAGGTTGTCTTTTCTATTTTAGACTCAAGTGATTTCAAAAAAAGCAGCCCAAGTGTGTGGGAACACGGGGTAATCCCTAGAAGTGCAGAAATGGTAGTAAATTTTAAAAGGGAGTGTACCTACTGGATAGTCACGCTAATATAGCAAAACAAGGCCTGTGATGGAAGGGGTGCTCTGGCTATGGTTTGTTGGTTTGTTTGGCTCTTTGGTTGTCTCAAAGACTATGCCGAGCTAATTAATATTTAGCAATTACTTATTCAGATATATTAAAAATGCTGGGCTCTGGAGCCAACATAGGATTGATCAAGAAAAAAATGCAAATACGTTTCTGCATTTGTGTTTGCATGTCAGTGTCTCTAATTGCGCACCGGGAAGCAGGGAATCTTTTCCCTTTCCCAAGGACTCCTGTCTTGTTTCTGTTTGGCAATCACACAGGTACAGTCATTTGCAAACAAATTTCTCCTCTGCTACAGGCCTTAGGTCAGCAAAGCCCCGAGATCAGCTGAAATTAGTAAGGCTTAGAGATACAACTAAATGAAACGCTCTCCTGGGTGTTTTGCTGGCTATGGTGTGTTTTAATCACTTGCAGTGTCTGTGTGCCACATTCCCGTTTTGTATGGTACACACCAATAGCTTTTTTTGTTTGTTTCTCTGAGTGTACCTGTGTCCCTGCAAGGGTCCTGCTGGACCACCCGCTCTCATGCTGCCCTGCTGCGTAGGAGAATGGCACTCGAAATATGGTGGGCTCTTGTTACAGGTGCCAAAGCAGGTTGTTTTACTATGGAGCTGGCTGAATATACAAGTGTTTTGGGAAGCCAGGAGTGCACAGTCGTGTAATAGCACTTGGCTGGACAGCAACTACATAAATAGTAACATGAGAGAAGGATTCATAGTCTGAGCCTCTTAGAGGCTGTGTGGTCCTGCATCTCACCGAGGGTTTGCCTTGCCGTTCAGCCCCAAGCGCTTTCCAGCTGAAGAAATCCGTATGGTTGTTGTCTGCTTTTTGTTCTGTGAATAAATTAACAATCACAGTTACTTATATACTTATTCTGGCATCTTCAACACATGAACATGCGGGGTGAGATTTTGCGCGCGTGTATGTAGTCAGGAGAAAAATAGCTCTAAAGTGAGAGGGATGTTATTTTGGTGAAACATCTGTCTTTCTCTATTAGCATTTATACTGCATAGCAAACTTTAGAAAAATCATTTAACTACCTTTAATTCTATATTTTCACAGTTAGCAAAGAGCGCAACATCTGATTTTCTGCTTTATACCATTTATCCCTCCTGTGTCTTGCATAGAATTTAAATGCACCTCATTACTGTTCTCAGTTATTTTCTAGAATGTCTTAATTTATTTCCCATTCCTTCTCCCCTGTGGCCTCCAAAGAATAGAAAATAGAAGGGGCAGACAAATTGGAAAGTAAGAAAATACTTTGTGTCAGCTTTTCTGATTGTGTCAGGTGCACTGCAGAAAAAAATAATCTACTTCATTATCTTTTCATTCAAGTGGAATACTAAGCAATATCAAGGACTGGAAGAACAGCATTTGACAAATACAGGATGCTACTGATGGTTCACTTTTTAAAGTGATCATTATTTTTTAATAGCAGCTTGCGATCAACTATTGTTTTAAATGCTTAAGTCTCTAAGAACACTAGGTTACCACTTATACCCTAGAAAAGGAGACATCAGTGATCTGTTCTTTTACCCTTTCTACTCCCCCTCAAAAAAAAGAAAACTTGTGTTAAAATATCTTTTCAGGATCAGACAGAGCAAAAAAAGTCTTTCTGATGTAACTTGTTCACTTAGAGAATGATGATAAGAAGTTCTGTTATTCTAACAGCTCTTCTTCCTTATGCTCTATTTTTCTTTCTGGACCAAATTTTCCCTATTTTTGTATTCATTAGTGCATGATAAGTAGAGAACACAGTAGTACTAAAGCAACTTACATAGGATGGATTAGGCAACCTCAAAAATAAAAGACAGTGCAGATACCATTAGGAATATTTTCTGCTGAAGATAGTTTTGTTTTTTTTTTACCCTATGAAGAACATTAACTTTCCCTCTAGCTTAAACTCAGTAGAAATCTTCATCTCTAGAAAAAATACTGCATAGCACCTCACTGCTTTTTGCTATGTTCTGAGCTAAGTGTGAACTCAAGAGCTCTATCTTCCCCATTTATCTCTTCTATTTTCTTCAGCAAGGTTCTAACAGGAGTAACCTTGGTTGAATCAGGAGATTTAGGCAGATATGTTCCAATTTTCAATTTAGTTTCTTGTTTTCAGTACTCAGGGATGCAGATCTTGGAAAACTCACTTTTCCCTTTAAGGCACATTACTAAGGAGTAAGGTTTTCAGAGAGCTTAGTACCTAGCATGTGATACTAACAGCTGAGGTCACGTAATTAGTGTTGGAAGACTCCTTTGGGCTTTTTTTTCTTAAAAAAAACCAACCCACAAACACAACAAAACAAACACAAAAGCCTGCCTATTTTATCCAGCATTGGGAAAGAAGACTAGAACCCAATTTTTAAAAATTCTGATCACGCTTTTTCTGTAACCAGGTATCATGTGGCAGCATGATACCGTATATTTTCTGTGGGGCAGTGGTATGCAATTGAACTTCCCTGGATAGTATTTTTGTGTGATAGTGACTGTCCCTAAATGGTTTCTGTAGACAGTAGACAGACCAAAAGCCATGCAATTATAGAAAATGTTAGAAATCATCTTGATGCTTGGGATTGAAGCATGTATCTTTTTGCGTGGAGGTGTACATTCCTTCACTGCCTTCACACCTGTGATAACAATCACAGGCGGCTATGGTGTTTGGTCTTGCTGTTCCTTCATGGATCATTGCTCAGCTGTAGAAGAACTATGCGCTTCAGGACAACTATAGAAAGGGAAAAAAAAAGTATTTGAGTGATGCTCTTGCTGGCTTTGTGTGTCTGTCTGTGCCTGCTTTCCACTTAACAGAGTGGACAAGCAGCTGTTGATGTGCTAGCCAAGGATTGTCTGTTAGTGAACCTCAGGGGATGTGTAGCCTTAGCTCCAGAGCCCATGTGCCCTCAATAGTGTCATAGGGACCAAGCTGCAGCTGCCACTTCTTGTTTGTGGATGGGAGTTAAAACAGAGCCCAATGCTACATTGGTGAAGGTGCCAGCTGCTTCAGGAAAACATGAAATATTTTTTTAGCCTCTAATGTGCCTGCTGCTTATTTGGAGGGAGAAGGAAGGGAGTTAGGAGAAAGAGAGGAGGTTGAAACTTTCCTCCTGTTTTACCTGTTCAATTAAACTTCACATTACTTTGTGTTCTTCACCAAAAATGTTATTAAAAAGCAGTCAGTGGAGTGTCAGGGTGGTCCATTTACCACATATATGACTAGAAAGGAACATAAAAATCCATATGTAAATCTAGTGCTTATTGCTCTACATATGATGGTGATGATGATAATGATGTAAGTTACTTGAGTACATAATGGGTAATGCTTATGGGCTGAGATCCCATTCTGCCCTTTCTTTAAAAATTGCCTAAAATTTATATCCTTCTGCATTTTGTCTAGTACAAGTTCGTCGTTTACATTGACGTAAAACTCTTCAGGTCTCTTCCTGAACTCTTGAAGAGGCCTTTATATATGATCACTTGAAAAAACAAACATTTATTTCTTAGGAAATATTCCTCCGTGTATCTACCCTAGAAGAAAAGATG
>JAOTQQ010000002.1:9422772-9537529 GCA_026546715.1 Gallinago undulata | reverse complement strand
TATATGATCACTTGAAAAAACAAACATTTATTTCTTAGGAAATATTCCTCCGTGTATCTACCCTAGAAGAAAAGATGTCTACCTCCTCCTTCTCAAGGTATACTTTGCCACAGTAAGAGGTGTTTACTTTCTCTACTTTAATACCAGCTTCACATGGCTTAAGCCTTACTAATGACTGCAGCTTGGCTCTGTGCCATGAATCTACCTGTGTCTGTAGGCTTCAAAAAAACCAAACTGGGAAGAATATTGGAAATCTAGCCAGAAAAACCCTCTTTAACTTCTTTGGCAGAGTGCCTGGAAAGGAAGAGAGAACACAGAATCAAAATAAATTACAGGATTCAGAAGTGCATTAAATTAGCCCTAAGAAATTGCTTTCTCCTTGTATTAGTGACTAGTGATAATTTGAAACACTTCAGCCTTGGTCACTTTGTTATTTTAAAAGATATGGAAATAGAGATTTAAGAACAAAAAGCTTGAGTAATATGGCCAGTGGTTATATTTCAAATTAGTAACTTAAACCCAAATGTTTTGGTTAAGAGGAGACACCTACTGAAGAGTTAATTTAAAAAAGAGTAACAGGAATCATAGGATAATTTAGTCTTGCAGGAATTTCTGGACGTCTTCTTGTTAATCCCCTTCCTCAGAGCAGGGCCTGTGGAGACAAGGTTGTTCAAGACCTTGTCAAGTTAAATTTTGAGTATTTCCAAGGCTGCAGATTCCACAACACGGATGAGTTTTAGAGGATTAGGCACACATTTCTCAGCACAGATCAGAGAGAGAAGAATGTTGAACCACAGGTTGCTCACACTTATATGTGCCTTCCTAAACAGGTTTTTATAACAGGAGTGCATTCTAGTTGGTTGTTTTTATTTCCTCTCCCGCCCCCAAGTTAATAAATACTATAGGTCTGTCTCTATGGATTTCAAATTGCAGATGTTCATTGTTTAAATCAATATTGTTTGGCCATTGTTCAAATGGTCCTATCGTGTTATTAGTCTTCTCTGAATATTAGGAATTGCCCTAAAGGGGTTATGTAAGTTTAATATAAAACGACCACTAATAGTCAGTGTATATGAACTGACTCATCCATGCAAATCTGATCAGGTTATTTGGCTGCTGTGCTAATCAACTTCAAAAATAATTATAGCTAGGAGTTTGAAGCTTGCCTAGTACAGGCACGCAGAACACAAGAGCTATTGCAGAGCTATTTTGGATGCAAAGATCTTTCCACTGTATTAGACTGCAAATTCACTTTTTGTTCAAAAACTTGACCGTATCTATAAAGTAGGAAAAATAATTCAGAAAGAACAATAATTACTGTACTTTTCTTCATGGCTCAGTGGGAAAAAAGACTGTATTTACAATAAAAAATCATGTATAGAGTATGCAGCGCAAAGAGGATCTCCTCATTTCCCGTAGGTGAAGATTATCCTTTATTTATTGTGCAAATGTGTAATCCCAAAGGTAAGGATTTGCTGCAGAAGGTGAAATATTCACCTCAAAGCAATAAATGAAAGGATCATCACTCCTCACAGTTTTTATACAGTCATTAATCTTGGATTCATTTATAACTACCAGAGTCAACTTCTTTTTGTTTGTGCTTTGCTTGTCAGTAAATGCTTAATTGAAGAGAATTTCTAAGGCTGTACCATAAAGGCTTTATAAATGTAATATTAAACTTTTGTTCCATTGGAATCTTGTAAAGTCCAAGGGGAGCAGTTTTGGAAAGGGCTTTCTTTGGTTCTTGCCTGCTGTCCTGAGTATCAGAATTTGGTTTTTTCTATTTATTTATTTAGTTAGTTTGTTTGTTGTATCCTATACAAATTTCACTGGCTGTGTTCTTCAGAGGTGTCCTTCAGGATTTGTTTTCCAATATCTATCTCTTTGTCTTCCTTGATGGCTTTATTGTAAGGGAAAGATAGAATCTATTTTCCACGAGTTGTCTGGATCAGCATCCTGTTGTCTTAGAAATCAGAAATGTACTGAGTAATGAATGCAGTGACACAGTGGAAGAGGCAGAGGAGTGGAGGTTATAACTTTTTTTGAGCAGAAAGGAATAGCGTAGACAAGCCCATTAGTACTAGGGGTTAGAAATGGGTCTCAGGAGAGTAATTCAAAGGAAGTCTGAAAAGAAAGGTGGCACAATCCCCTATAGTTCATAGGAAGCAAAAAGAACATAATTGGTACTCTGTCACATCAGAGAGGACAAGTAAATGATGAGACCTTACTTCAGGAAGGTCACTGGCTCAGGGATCCCTAGTTATTTATCAAGGATATCACTTTGCTACAACTATGAATTAGAATTATTATAGTTATTATAGGACAGTTCTTCTACCCTATACATTTTTTTTATAATACATGCTATAATTTATTTTATTTTGCTTTTTGGGGGTCTTTTGCACATAATATTGCTAGGAATTTCTGCAGCTTGCTGCCTTTGTATCTATGAGGTAGATATAATGAAACGCAAGATAGACTGGGGCTTTCTGAACGTGCAGGTGAAACAGAGCAGAAAGTGGCAACTCGGTTTCCTGTGTCCCAGGTTGGAATGCTAACTCCCAAATATGTCTGCTTTTGAGATCATAAAAGAATCTGGTTGGTTGAGTTTAAGCAAGTTGGCTCAGACACTGGTAACAATTTCTGTGGCAGAATGAATTTCAGTGCAGTCCAGATTACTCTGCCTCTCATCTCTGTGGGTTATATCCAAGACTACGGAGCTTTATGAAAACTTGCTTTCATATGCCTAGTGTAGCTAATGTAAAAGCAGTTTTAGGGTCTACGCACTACCCTAAAGTGCATTGTACAAGCATACCCTATTGTATAAATGTACTCTGTTCTGTGGAGTGAGAAAGCATGCTTTTGTAGGTTAAGTCTTCTTAACTTACTGAGTTAAGTTCGAGGCTTGATAGTTCAACCAGAATCTCCCAGTTCTGCCACAGATACATGGATGTGTAATGTTGGTCAGGTTACGTACTTACTGTGCCCTGCAGTTTTGCTTCTGTAAAGTGGAGGCAGCGTTTCCTTGCCTCTGAACAGTGCCACAAGAACAAATTTGTGTCTGTTAAATTCTAGGAGCTGGGGCAGGAAAGTAATAAAAATACACGTTTTACATTAGACCGTTGAGGCTTCGCAGCTTTGTAACAGCCCAGACGGCTTTATTACTATTAAATATGAAATGAATATTGTACAATGTCTACATCCTGTCAGTGTCTAGGAAAGCAATTTTGGGAGAAAGTAAGGAAAGATGAAAGTTTGATATTTCTTCTGTTTATTGTTTTGAAACAGAGAAATAAATCTGTTATTATTCCTTATAAGTAATCTCTGTTACTGACTTCTACAGTAAGCTTGGAGCCTGCTCTGTGCCTGTCACTGGTGTGATTTTGCAGAGCTCAAAAATAATGTTATCAAATAAATTTATTAATGTATTTTTCTACCTTTCATGAAATCTTTATCATTATATGTTGTTACCTACAATTCTTTGTTTCTTCTGCTGCCATAAAAGGAGCCACAAAAGTTTGGCGTGAGTACAGTGCCATCTTAATGTGAGTTGAACCTGAATGTGGGTTGGCCAGAAGGCTGTATGCGTGCACTGACACATACACACACAAATGGACAGATACACAAGCGTCCAAGGAACAGGATTTTAATTGAGGAATACGCTGTAGCGAGGAGTTAAGGTTATGTGACATTTAGTGCCTATTTGACTTGGAATAACTTAAAACAATTTTCGAACCCCCTTCTCCCTACCTCAGTTAGCTAATGGCTCCAGGAACCGGGATTCACAGACCACCTTGTTTTAGAACAGAGTAAACAATCATTTAAAGGATTAGAGAATGGACAGGTTTTCTTCCCCTTAGGTGTTGTTATAGATAATCTTTCTGGAGTCCAAAACCATTATAGAAGTGATTGGAAAAAATGATCTGTGGCTGGATGGCTGAAATGATTGATGAGAATATAGGATATTTCATGCTTCTCTCCTTTTTTAATCCAGAGCAGGTAAAAAGCTTATGCTCTGACAATTGCTGAACAGTCTGTACAAAATAAAGCAGTGCATGTTTTACAAAATCTAGAACCTTTGTGGAGAGTTTAGATTATGTTTTAGAGCTACTTAGTAATACAAATATTTATACTAACATCACTGAATGAGGGGTATTCTTATGGTCAGACTTTTAGAATTAAGAAAGATTAATCTGAAATTGGAAAGGAACCACTAGTATACATTATGAAAAAATACACAGTTTCTAATAACAGAGACTTGATAAACTAAAGAACTTGGAGAAGAGCTAAAAATAAGACAGACCTTCTGATGTTTTATGAGGAAATATTTTCTCACTCTCCCAAGAGACTGAGTTAGTTCATTCAGGAAGCTTTTTCATGCTTCATCAACAGATCTGTGACACTCGTTTTGTTATCTGCTTTGTGTTTGTCTAAGCTCCACTGAGGAGAATGTTACATCTGAAAACTCCTCATGTTTCATTACAATTTTTGTGCATTATCCTATGTAATGCATTCATTAACCCATAATACAAGATGCAAATTAATAAACTAGCCCATCACTGAGCACAAAAATAACAGATCTTTGTCTTACATGCCTAGTGTTTGTAAAGTCTGCCAGCATGGGCACTCAGATCAGACTTCTGTGGTGAGTTGCAATGAATTTCAAAGTAGTTATGTAATTAAGCAGATTCAGCAGTAAAGTTTAGATCATGGTTTGTTGGCTTTATTATTTTTCCTTAATTACTATGGTCAGAGTCAGAAAAACTTGTGAGTAGATGTGATATGTTTTGCCCTAGAGGTATCCTTCAAAATTGCCCGCTGTTTGCCTTTTCCATGTTTCCTTCCTGACCAAGGAGGTGTAGTTGAGCATGTTTCCTCAGAAATTCACTCTGCAAGGATTTGGGTTTTTCTTCTCCCTTGAATGGTATGGGGAATTTTAAATCTTGGACTCTTGCAGACTGATGAAAGTATATTTTTCATTTATATCCCTTTTGCCTTGATGTCAATGTTTGAAAGCAAGAAAAAACTCTATTAGCTTAATAGGTTTGAGAATGAAAAATGCTCCAAAACAGATATCTGAACTGGAGTTGAAAGCCTTCTAATTACCCGGGCAAGAGCAGAAATTATGCTTCATGAATCATTCAGAACAAGCATGCATATAATCTGCTTCTTGATTATACTTTTCAGTTGATATGCTGGAAACACCCTCCTTCCTCAGCTCATTTTATCAGTGATGAGTTTGCCTGCCAGAACCAGAGCTGAGCTGCTCCTTCCTTCCTGGCTCTGAAAGGTTCTTCTTTATTGGTTTGATTCTTTAATCATGGCACATCTGCAGTTTTTTAGTGGAAAGGAAACATGTCATCTTAGATGTTAAAGTGATGCACAAATATATCACTATTGATTTTTCAGTGAGCAAACCCTTTAATTTAGCATATTTATATTTATATGAAGTGAATTTGAACTTTTGCTCTACTTAATTTGGCGGTAGCCTAATTACACAGTTCAATACAATCTAATAATACAGGACACAGAATATTTTTCTTTGTGATTTAGCTGGCAGCAGACAGTAATCTTTGTGGTTGTTATCAGAGAAAGACATCTGAATCTCTAGCAGTATTTGTCTTTTCCTGGCACTCAATTCCTGCTTTCTCTGTATGTCAGAGTTTTGTTTATTGTTTCCAGTTGTTCTGGGCTCCTAACATTCATCTTCATTTCTGTGTTTTTTTCCTTTCCTCTGTGACTCACAGCAATAACTTATTTTCCTCTTAGGTTGGTAAACAACACACTGATGTATATTCTGAATCTGGTGTAGGACATTTCTGCTAGGTCAGAAGGAATGACTCAGCTTTCTTTAGCCAGCAAGTGGCCAGGTACTGAGTCACTTTGGCAAATATCTGTTTTATGGTGAACAGCGATGAATCTGATGGTATTTAAGGAACTCCTGAATAAAATTACTGCTTGCTTTGAATGCTTTACAGGCTGATAGAAGCACAACTGGAAGGAGAAAAAGTATGTTTAAACAGTGACCTTGATCATTAAGAGCATATTCTGTGATGTAAAAAAAAAGTGGTTGCCATTCCATTGTGGGAAGTTATCTAATAAACTGAATTTATCCTTGGCATGGCTGCTGAATACGTAAATCAGTAATAAAATGGTCTTGCTTTGCTTTATTACTGTACTTCATATATATATATATAAATTTATGGAAAAATTCCCCACTTATTTTGCACGTGAGCATATTTTCTTGATTTGTGGTATAGAATGCTATTTTAGACTGCATAATAAATGCATCCTTTACTAATAAACCTGGACTGCCAATTACTCCAGTACAATTCCCCCGTTTCCTCCTTTCTTTGTCTAGTGACTAAAAGGTGATAAATCCAAGTCATCAGTCATCATCTCATAAACCTGTTATGATATCATTTTATATTTCTATTCTGCTATTTCTGCTAATATGCTTTAGATGAAGGCCTTAATAACAACAAAAATTAAAATAAGGGGAATAACACTGACTTCTAGAGACGGTGTTAATTGATTTCATTTTTCCCCTTCACTTGCTTTCTTAAACAGGAAGACAATAACCCTTCCTTATCAGAACAGAATTTTGCTTGTCACTGATATTTAGAGAGGTTAGTCTTAAAGCCCTCTATGTTTTAAGATTGTAAATAGGATAATGCTGTAAGCATACAACTTTAGTACATGAAGATTGGCAGGACTAATCAGATAAGTAAGAATGTGCTTTTTATGCATGCACAACTTCCACTTGCTTTTCTGCCTTTTCAGTGGGCTGCTAGACATGACAAAAAAAGTTAAATAGAGGAAGGACTATTTTTTCATTAAAAATTAGTTTTTTTGTCAAACAAGAATTAGAGGTTATGCATGGGTTCAGGTTACAAGAACTGGTAGAGTCAATCTAACTAAGCCAAAGTTGTGCCATGACCTTGACTTTTTCCTAATTCTTTCCTAATTCTTTTTTTCTTCTTTATGAAACAAAGTAAATATTTCCTAAAGGCAAAATGTAAATTTGTACTGGGATATGTTTTGAAATCTGTGGCTAATTTATTTGGCCTCCATACCAAGTATGTGAATGAATATGTAAAATAAAGCCAGCATTGTTTGACTGAGAGCTGGTATCTAGTATCTATTGGGGAAGTTAAAAAGCAGTGACTGATTTTGTTTAAAATAGTTACATGGATAATCCATTATTTTCTTATGGGTTTCCTTCCACCTTTTTTCTTGTTCATCTCAAACATTCGTTTCATCTTGTCTTTCATGTCTTTTACTGGCTCTTACACCTTGTGAATTGTCTTTGCCAGAAATTGTCATTTATTTTATTTCTGTGCAGGTCCTAGCACAAAGAGGACCCAACCTTGTCAAATCTCTGGTTGCAAACAGTAATATTAATAATTAAAGATGGCATGGGAAAATTAGACTGAGATTCGAGTTTGTGTGAAACATAATACTGAATGTAATAAAAGAGAGTCTTTAACATATAAATGGGTTTGAGAAGATACAGAGTAATCAAATTCAACTGCATTTTTTAGTACTTTTTCATGTCATGTCTCCCAAGGTGCTTTACAGCACAACAATCATGATTAACTTTGGATTTAATCAGTGAACTAGTGCAGTAATCCACAAAGTGGGACAATGAGGTAGAAGGGCTGGATATTGGTGAGGACCCTAGTGACCATGTTATAATTCGTGAAGAGATGTCAGTGAAGCCCATAAAGTCCGGGTGTGACAGGGTACACGAGTAATCAAGTCAGTATTTCAGCGAAACAGTTGGAAGAAAAGTCCACAAGAATTTGAGGATGGGAGGTTTGGGATGCGTGCTTTGTTTTAGGATGATAATGACAAATCATAAGAGGAATTTATACCACATTTTCTGAGTTGCTTCGGTTTTGCTTTCATAAATGTTTGTAAGTGCAAATGTCTCTCAAACGTGAACTCTGTGAATTGCAAGTACTGGTTTCTTGGCAACCACATCAGGACTTTGCTATTTGCAGCTAGAAAGGAGGGTGCGTTTTCAAACAGACTGTGATTTAGAGATTTTGTTGGCATTGATGATAATGGAGGTTTATGGCTTGTGATTTTAATTATTTTTAATCTTGCATACTCATTCCTCGGACTCTTAAGTGCCATACACCATCAATGTGCTGAGTACCAAAGTAATTTTGAATTACCTAGGTAGTGAAAACCTGGGTAGTTTGTCCTGGTTATTAGAAGACAATTTGTGAAATACAAACCTTCCTTTTAAAGATGTTCCATCACCAGGTGAATTAAAAAATCTACTTTTATTGTGTGTTTCATATAGACAATGATAGGGACTGACTCTCCATGTGGCTGAGAGATTATGATGATAGGAGCTGAGGAGACAGTGTTTCTGCGTACACACTTTAGGAGAGGGGAAAGAGGTTGTTCAGGTATGGAAGGGAAGAGCCTGGAAGTGGTAAAGAGTATTTGATGCAGTGGTATAACCCAAGAAATTTCAGATATAGTTTTCCTCTTATTTCTACCTCTCTCCTTAATCTTACTGCCTCAAATCTAGGGAAAGCATTCACTGTCTTGGCTCTCTGTAAAGTACAGAGAAACTGATGGATGTCAGACAGAGTAGGCAATAATCCAGTTGCTAGGGTCCAGATGCCTGATAGGCAAGTTCAAGTCTTAAATATGTTTTTCTTTGCAATTCTATATGGTTTACATAAATTAGTATCAAAAAGTAGTAGTATGGATGAAGCCTTTTAAGGCTTTTATTATGGTGAACAGTTAGAATGGTTTATGTTAAGATTTTATTGCTTTCTGAGCAAATGAAATCTGTTGTTATGAGAATTGCTTCTGATTCTGTAAGGTATTGATTTTACTGCAGTTCAGGTGAAGAAAAGAGGAAGGTCAGTGAAAGGAGAAAAATGAGACATTTTCATTCTCTTTTTGTGAATGTTGTTGCAGGCTCTAGAATGCATGTTCTAAATGTGTGTTGGATCAAGGTTTTAAACTGTGGATTCTTAACATTAGAGAGAGTTTTTAAATTATACCATAAGGGATTTATACCCTACTTTGGATAAATGCTGGCTAGTACTAATAAAACAGCATATTATCATGACTGCATCAAAGTTTATTATAAAGCTTCTCATTTTGTGGCCCTGCAGTCTAAATGCCCTGGCACGCTTAACAAATATAAATGAATTGAGCTTCCCATACTGTCAGAGAACAGATAATTTTCCTATAGATAACCAGCTTGTGATATAAGTTTCTAAAGCAGTTGCCAGGTCATTGTGGAGTCACAGTGAGGAACCAGATTTTGTTCCTCATTGCCTTGATGAACCTTTCCTCTCTACACACCTTTGCTGTCCTTCAGCCGTTTCTTTGGATTAGGCCCCTTCAAAATGTGTCAGTTATCTGGACACTTGATGGCAGTGGTCGGTCCTTTTGTCTTTTTTTTTTTGATCTTAACACGTTTTTCTTGTGTGAAATGGGCTAAGCAGTGCTTATATAACCTTCAGGGGGTTAGTAGTGTTGTCTGGTTCAAAGATGCAGAACTTCCTGAGCCAGGGAACTAGGACTTACATACTCACACCAGGAAGAAGAAATTAACACCCCCTTCATACCTGGAACTTCTAATGTCTCCCTGGACTGCTGATGGATGCAGCCAACGCATCAAGTCTTTCTCAAGCTCACTCTGCATGAAGTCACATCTACCCGTATATTTATTATTTATTACATGAAATATTTATTATTTTACTTGCTATTATTTTCAGAATATCCTGACACAATTATTGAATTATGTATGCTTATGGGTATGTTAATTTGTACAAACATGAAGATGGTACAGTATAGATTTCAATTTTTTGAGCTCTACCCACATATGAAGAACAACATATCCAGATGAAGTATCTATTCTGTTAAAGCAAGTGGTGTTACTTTTTATTACTCCCCCCTGGAAAAGTGCCACGTTTTTGAGATGAAATCCAGCATCTCAAATGAATTTTTTATATTGCTTGCATGTAGCAGGATTCATTTTCTCCATCGTCTAATGGATTGTGTTCATTGAATCTGACAAACTTGAGAAACTGAGCTTTCACGTGTGGAGGGCAAACGACTGCCTGCACTTGTGCGGCATCATCGATTTATCAAGACTTTCATCTTGTGCAGAAAATTATATGCTGAGCTTCCATTCCTTTGTGAAAACTTCCATTATCTTTCTTAAATCTTCAAAAACTAGTATTGAGGAAAAAACCACCAGAAATACTTTATAGAAATTTTATAGGGATGCTATAGAATAAATGAGTGGTTATTGTCTTTCTGTTCATTATTTTGATCCAGTGGGGAGGGAGAATATGACTTTCTGAAGGAAAAAATAGCCTTGATTCTACTTTTAGCAAGGTTGGTAGTAAAACCTTGTCTGTGGTTTTGCCTCTCAAAGTTATGGATATTCAGTTGTTTGGGCTAAAGAAAGATATTTTCTTCTGTTGAGAAGAGGTTTTGCATCTGCAGCAGTTCCTCTGGTTGAACTGTCTGCCTGGTGGTGAAAAGACTAATTGCTACTGTCACTGTGGGACAGAAACCTGCATTTTTTTCTCCTGACGCTCTCCTTTCCAAACACTGTGGAATATCGCAGCTCCCAGGCAGGAAAACTGAGCTTGTTGCATTGAAATCAATGGGGAGAATTACCACCGACTTCAACAGGAGCAGGGTCACGCCCGGAGTTTGGCAACCCTTTTAGTAGATACCTTGAATCTACCACTGTTTTTTTTAAAGACTTTTGTCAGCTTTATGCATGCTGTAGGTATTCAGGGCAGTTATGGAGCATATTTAGGGGCCAGCAGAGGACTCTAGGTGGAGGGCGGAGCAGTGGGCAGGTGTGGGCTTAATGATTAGCAAGGGGAGACAGCTGTGAGTGAGCCTTGGAAAGGGAATTTGCAACACCTGGGTGGGGGTGGCCTTGCTGGGAACAAGAAATTGGGTGTGCTTCAGAGAGGAGGTGGTGTGTGGAAGCTCTGCTTTTGAACAGCTCTCAGATAGGATTTCTGAGTTTTAGAAGTTGATGGCATAGCTCATCTACACAGGTAACAAGCCTTATTTATTTGCTGTTTGGAGTCAGTTTTGCTTATTGTCAGCATACATACTTGTTTGTGTTTGGAAGTCTGTTTTATATTTGTGACCTAGGCAAGGCATAAATCCTTTCCAGGATTATCCTAGAGTGAGAAGATCAATGTGTATTTGGGGGTACAAAGAAATCAAACATATGCTAGAAAACTTTGAGAAATCTATCTGTGCTTCAGACCTAGCAACCCCTTTGGGCAGGGAGCTATTGGATTGCTACTTATCTATTATTTAGGTATGTTGGGTATCTGGGAATCATGGACAGATAACTGTTGTGCCTGTAAAAAGTAGCTTTATTGCATGTTCAGTGATTAAATGTAATATTTTAAGGTATATTTTACTAGATTTGCATATTGATTGATTTAGTGCAGCTTGGCTTTTGCATTGGCTCTTTGTTAGTAAACTAGAATGAGATTAAGATTTTTGTGCTTTAGGTTATGGAATTTAAATGGATGGTACAGGTTGTGAAGGATGTATACCAGGAATTACTTTGGACTTGCTTATCTGGTTTTATGCTGGATAGTAGATATTATACCCTGTACTCTGTGGTTTGATTGTCTCCTACTTGTTTTCTGAAGCCCTTTTCATATGTAAAAAGTGTGTGTAAAAGGCAAGCAGCAGTTTTTCTCTTAATGGTACCATGGATGTAAGAAAGGATACAAGTTGCAAGACAACGTATTGGTATGCATGTGTTTTTTTTTTTTTTTGTAAGTATATCCCCTTTAGAAAATTAGGCTTTGTGTGTAATTAGGAGGGTGATTGGAAAAACTTGACTATGCAATTGCTAGGCTAGTACTAGGAGACTAAGACCAAATTTCAAGCACCAGCTGAATCATATTATGGTTTATAATTAGTTACACCTCTTGCATTTTAACAGATACTTCATTTTTATTCTTTCTCTCTTAGATAAGTTATTAATACAAATTACAGGAGTTTGAAATAAAACAAGGTGTACACTCCAGGGCTTTAATTGCTACCTGTTAGTAAACAGAAGTTTTCTGTATTAGCAGTAAGCATTAGCTTACTGCAAAGGCTGCTGAGTAACTGTGCTGTGCTTTAGTTTGCTCTTGTTTGGGGGAATTATTTCACCTTTTGTGAATGCTAATGGCATATTTTGAATTACGAGGATTTATTTCAGAGACTGCAAAAACTGTGAGACATCTTTCAGTTGGGAGGGAGCTTAGTGTTCTTAAACTACCAGTGTGTAAATGAACTCTTAGGTTGTATTCTTTAAGCTCTGTGAAGTGCTGTATTGTGCACACTTCCAGCTGTGAAGGATTACTGTTGATCCGAGTAGCTCATCTAGAGAGAGTATTTTATTTTAACTCACACTTTGAATGACTGATTCATTTTTCAATGGTGTACATACATAAATGTAATCTATTGATTACTTTATTTCCTACTATTCATGGGTACTGCTTATACAATGCTGTATCAACCATAAACTTTCATCACTGTCATCGCTGAAAGCTCTTATCTGGAGTGCTGCTAATAATGAGAAAGCTTATACCATTGTTAACTGTCTCTGGTGTGGTAGAATGGGTTGCTTTACCTCTCAAAAATACATCTGGGAGGTGAAAAAGGGGAAATAACTTAATGAAATGGTGATGTGTACAAGCCGCTCTTGGGAACTCCAGCCAAGCCTTCAGCTTCTGGTAAACTGAACCCATTCCTGCTTCAGACCCAGAGCAGAAATTGAGGTAGCTCCTCTAGCCTAAAACAAGGAGAAAGAAACTCAATTAGTTGAAAAGCAGAAAGCAGTCTAATCCACAGGTTTCTTCTTACAGCCTCCAGTACAAATGTGGAAAGGATGCGTTTATTCACATGTTATAAGGCATGTAAGAGATTTCTGCTTCCTCTTTTTACTTTTGAATTCGATGACATATATCTTCACTGGCAGATATAAGCAGAATTTCAAGGTTAAGCATCAGCTGTAGCTGAGGCATACCACAGTGCAACTGGGCAGCACATTAACAGTGGATTATTGGATATATGCCAACCCGAGAGCTACTAGAAGCTGTGTTTTGTCCAGGATTTGTGGCATGACATGCTTGGTGCTTGTATAAACAAGTATTTTGTTTTTCCTACATGCTATATTGAATAATTTTAAAATTAATTATTTTTCTTAATTAAAAGTTAAATAATATTTTTAATGTAAATTCATTAGGCCTTTTCTTCTGATATTTAACAAGTCAGTCAAAAGTTGTATTGAGCGGTGAGATGTATTCTGAACTGACAGATACCTAAAAATATGATTGATTTCAACCATGGAGCTAGGATTTTTCAAGGTTTTCTTGTAACTGCATTATGCATGAAGGGAAAAATAATAAAGAGCTCCCTTTAATTTCTTGAAAAAAATAAAACCCACAGTCAACTCACTATATTCCAAAGAATGTAGAAGTATCTAAGCGTTTTAACGGGTAAAAAAATATTTTTTTTGTATATGGAAACTCTTGCTGATTATTTTGTTGTTGTTGTGGAAGATGTACTAAGACTGCTATAGATACATTTAAGTCTCAGTATACTTAGTAATTTTAGTCTTAGTATGCTTATACTTATGCTTGTTTTAACCATTTAGATAAAAAGTTTTTTGTTGTTTTTTTTTTTTTCAGTCCAGATTGATTACTGACTTTTTTGTAGAGGACTTGGAAGCAGAGGTCTACACATGGAAATTGATATTTATCAGGCAAAGACTGATAGCAATTTACCTCATAAGTTTAAACTCTTAATATAATAGTGTTTTCAAGTTAATCCTGGAGTGATTTTATGTTTTAGAAAGTGAGAAATGGATCATGCAGTGAAGAGCCAGGTGTAGTGTGTGTAGGGGCTGTAAGAACACCTGTGTTTTACCTGCCTTTGGACCAGCTGGGACTGAGCCTCTCCTTTGTGTTTCTCTGCACAGGTGAAAGCTGTGAGACTGTTTTGTTTCATATACAAGGGAAGATGGAGATATCACGCGCATTTTTTTTGGGTGACCTTCACAAAAAAAATTGAAATCACAGCTTTAAGTGTATGTCTGTCTGTGAGCTTGAATCACTAGGTGAATTTTGAGCCTGGTCCCTGCCCCAGTTATCACCTTTTGGTTTGTGTCATGAAGCAATTTTAGACTGCATGAACTAGGCTTTTTCAGATGAAATGGAACTGGAAGATGCTCTCAGGAGCACACCTAACACTTAGACAGTCAATCCACAGCACTGGATGGTGCTAGTCCCAGGTAAAACCCTGTAATCCTACTCTGTGAATGTTTGGTCATCAGCATCAGCTGTTTCACTGCTTTTGGTGTGAGATCTCCTCAAGTTGTGTTAAGTTACTTGCTAATATAGATAAAGCATAGGAATGATTTTTTTATTTTTTTTTTGGTGCAATAGAAAAGGAAAGGGTCATTTGGGACTAAGGTGAGAGATGGAGAAATCTGAAGTATCTATTGAAGTGAACTGAAAGCATCAGAATAGAAGTGTTTCTCACTTGAATAAAACTATTTGTATTTGGATTTTTATTAATTTAATGAGGATAAATGAAAATCTTGCCTTTCCCACTAGTCACAAAGGATGAGTGATGATTATTGCAGCACTGCTCCATCAGACAATAGTTAGTGAAATGTGTAGGGTGCTTTCCTGAGACATGGGAGAAAGGTCTTTTAATCTCTCCTTTGATGAGACTTAGACATCTCTCAACTCTTCCAGGAGGAAGGTAAATGCCAGCTTTGTAAGTGATTACAGGAGGGTTTATTTTGCTTTCATTATTTCCTGTGGAGGAATTCCACTTTGCATACAGTACATTTGCTAGACTAAGAAAGTGAGGGAGAATGGCTCAAGAACTCGATAATCAGTCCCCAGGTCTTAGTCCCTGTTCTGGACTTAGAGTGCAAAATGGAGTAGCTTTAGCAATTTTTGTTGTGTGTCATGTTCTAATCTTATTGAGTGCCAGTTTCAGGATTGTGATTATAAGAATATTTAAAGAAAGTTGTCGTTTGAATTCCACAAGACTAAGTGAATGCAGATGGGAGGGGGAGGACGGAAGGTGAGGCCAGGTCTAAACTCAGTAATTAAGATTATGTGAATGTATCACTTTCATCTTCTCTTCTATTGTTCCAATTTTCTTCTTCATCACATTTTATAGATTCTTTTTAATCTGCCTCTTGGGTGTTATACATTTTCTGAGAGCTTGTTGTGCCATTGTGACTGTGAGGGATAGTGTATAATTTCCCCTCTCCTGCCACTATTTATCCACAAACATGAATTATTATTTTTGTATGTTGTTTCTAGTTTGAGAGCATGCCAAACCCTTTTATGGTTTGACATGGCTGGTATCCTTTCACTGTGGGGCTGGCCTATACCTTTGGCAATGCTAAAAAGCTGTTTTCCCTAGGGGAAACAAGAATCCATTCTATTGGAAAAATCATATACATCCCTGTTATTAACTTTTTTTTATAGGTGTTTTTTAAGAGCTTTCATATCTTAAAGTAATGTGAAAACTGTGAAGGGACTTCGAGATAAAAGTACTGTCAATCAAGGTGTAAAAGTATGTATCCTCACTAGAAGTTACAATAATGTATTTTCATGAATGATGCATTTTTGATGCAGAACTCAATTTTTTTTTTTTTTTTTGTCTCATAACAAAGGATGTTACCAATTATTAAGGAAGTAAAATATGAAGTAGTGATTCCTGGGCAAGGTAATTAAATCTCCTTTCTTTAAAAGGGTTCCCTTTGTGGTTTTTTTTTTTCTGACTAGCTATTTTTTTTTTCTTGCATTAGATATTGGGTAACTCAAAATGTTTTCAGGCTTATGTCTTTTCAGAGGTGAAACGATTCTGAATAGACAAATAGGCTATTTACATATTATATGTGCATGTGATCAAAGACATATTTAAATGTATGTATACACAGAGTTAATTTTATAAATGTAAACTTTAAGTCAATTTTGATAAGAACTTGTAGCATACACAACATAGTATGCATTTCTACTTTATAATTACACTATGCCCTATGCTAATTACTGGTGAAGAGGAACCTTCATATTACATTTAGCATTTTATCTTGTCTTCCAAAGGAAACTTGGTGTACTTGAATGTCTATTTCCTATTCCCCTGTAGTTTCTAGTTGTGTTTAATTTCAGCTGAACTTGGCAGGAGGGAAAAATCAAATGAGAGATGGCTGGTAAGGCGAGGTGCTATTAGCATTCCCTGCTGTGAAGGAGCCTCCTTACCTGGAGAAGGTGCTCCCTTGTTTTTACCACAACAGAAATTCTAGACGTGTGGGCAGTCTTGTATGCTTCTTATCCATGGAAGCTGTTGTATTTGCTGAGAGAGTTCATGCTTTATATTCCAATATCAGCTACTGTCAGGACACAAATCCATGGGAAATGACACTTGACCAGTTCTGCTGCTTACAGAATTACTTGTTATACTTCCCCCCTCATCCCCGTTAAACTGCCATAGAATAGCAGTGACTTAAGTTTTTAGAACAGTAAATATTAGAAAGTGTGTTCTGTTAAAGTAGTAAGCCACATTGATTTGTACAGACAACATATCTTTGGTTAATTAATCATTTTGGTGGATCGTCTTGCTAAATTATTTAATTTCAGAACAATTGGACAACGTTACTAGAAGCAATAGAAGCAAATGTGCTAAATGTTTCTCTAAAAGTTTTCTGGATGCTTCAAAGTCATGTGTTGTTGATATCAACTTCTTACAGCTATTCTGTATTTGAACTGGGTGACAGTTTGTCATGGAACTAGATGGAAGGGATAGAAACCTGTAGTGGTATTAGTTAAGCTATAAATGAAACAGTTTTTTTCTTTGGGAGGAAAATGTAGCTGGAGAAATAGTCTGCATTTATAATAAAGATGATTTACTACTATTTTCTAGTGGACTGTGTTGAAGAGAATGAAGTTTTTCATTTTTTGGAGGCTGCTCTTTGGAACTTTTTGAAAGGAAGAAGCGTTTCTGTAGTATTGATGTATTTCTTCAAGCCAGAGAAAGGCTAACCTTTTCATAAAGCAATAGGGCAGATATTGAGCTTCTTATCATTTCATAGAACAATGTATGAGGCGGATTACAAATGTTTTGGAGTGCTAGAGTATTGGATGCTGAATTGTTTGATAAAATACTCATGAGTTTAACAGAACCCTGAATGTAAAACATCCAGCTGTTATATGCTGTGAACTGGCATGTTCCAAGTACCTGCAAGCTATATTTAGACTTAGTGCTTTTTGTGCTTTTTGTGCAACACATTAAGTCTTGGATATAATATTGGAAGTGGAATTGTAATGTTTTGCATAATTTCTCTGTTCTAGGGGAGAAAATACTGAGAAATAGATTATTATAGTTTTCCAGCTATGATATGTCTCTGATAGTAATTGTAGAAAGAAGCCAACCAAATAGTATTTTCTGTGTGGTCTGGTCTGAAGGAGCCAAGGGATTTTTTGGGTACTACTAGAACTGTGTGTTTGCTTCATTTGGAAGCTTTCCTGAGGAAAGCTTCCACAAGAAAGGATGATAAAGTAAGATGGGGAAATGAGCAAGTACTATTGGGGTTTTGCAACCAAAAATGCAATTCTGAGCTTCATTCCAAATTTGACTTAAAAGTTAGCCCTATCTTTCTCTCCTTCTTCTCTCTTGATTCTGCTGGCTGTACCAACCGAGGGAGGGAAAAATTACTTTTTTTTTTGAACCAAAATCTATAGAGATTGGCTTGAGGTAGCTTTGCCAGGTTAACGGGTCAGTCTTGTTGACCTATGGATCCATGAAACTGAGACAGAGGAGACCTGTTTGGAAAAAAAAATCTTGACTTCCTAATATAATTGTCATTTATCTGTTCTATATCTACTGTTTTTCCACCCAAACTCCATGTGAGGGGAGAGCAATACTTGACTACCTTGCTGTATTTAGGCTTTGCTGATTATTCCTTTTGAGACACTTGTTGCTTACCTGGGTATGCCAGAACCACTGTATGCTTTGTTTTGGTTTTTAACAGTGGTTAAGTTAAATATTTTTATTAGAGAATTGACTTCTGCTTTACATAATTATTTTTTTAAATATATTTCTGTGAATTGGAAATATTTTCTTCAATAACTTGTAGTGAGTGACTCCTTTTATACCAGTTTGGCAGCTTCTATGAAAGTTGGTCCAGCTTCCTGCTCTTGCAATTGCCACAAAATTCCATTTGTGTGAATGTTATTGCCCTATTTTTGATATAAAGAATGCAATTGCATTTACATATTGTGTAGTTTTTTTTCAAATGCCGAGTCTATTTTATTTTGGAAAAATCTGTCCTTTAAAACTGCTATGCTTGATTAGAGATGCATGGCATGGGTTAAGCTATTCAATTTGATTTGAAAATATAGCTCCTGAGAATTGTCTGCAACATACTGAAAAATGGTTCTTAAGTTCTTTGTTTGAAAGGTAAATATAAAGGTAAGTTACTATAGCTTTTCTTTTTAAATGGCAATAATTACAGTAAGTGCTCTTTCCTCTATTTAAAAACAAGACACTTTTAGTATCTTTAGACTTCTTGAATTGTTCTTTCAAAAGGTAGAGGTGAATGCTACCTTAGTAAAATCAGGTAGCTAGAATTTTAAAACTAAGGAAGTTAATACGATAAAAGCATAACTTTCAACTACAGAGTTTCTTTCTTCAAGATAAAGTAGCTATCTTAAACTGATCTGGAAACTACATGTTATTAATAGTAAAAATTTTATTAAAAAATTGTAAAGCCCTCTGAGGAAAATGTATGATTAAGTCAAAGATCCTAATCTATCAGTGTAGCTTAGAGCTGGTTTGATCAAATCTGAATCTCAGTAATGGAACTTTATTCTTATTAAGCTGTGTAAAGTATATTTATTTGAAGTACAGTAGTTCTTCATTGGTATCTGTCCTCCCTTCCCCCATAAATAACCTTAGCCGCTTAGTTCAAGTATTTTAAGTACCAAAGCAAGAGAAGAATAAGAGAGAAACTATTGTAAATATTGGAACAAAGATAGTTTGGGTTTGTGTGTGGGTTTTTTTTTATTACAAAGTGCAAATTTTCTTCTGCATTACAGGAATAATGTGCAGAACTTATGGCTTTAGAAAGCTTAAAGCTTATCTATAACATTAGGAGTTCAGCTTTTTGTTAAATTTCTAATTCTGCAGAAACTCGTGCTTACCAATTAAAAAACTATCTGTTAAACAGCATGCTTATTCTAAAATTGTTTCTAACTGAACTGTATACTTAGAATTTTAGTGTTGATGTCATATCATATAACATAGACTTATCATACCTTTTGACACTTCAAAATCTATCTTGAATAATTAAACATGGTGTCATACAACACTAACATATTCCATATAAGCAGCCTCTTTTATAGAATGAAGGAGTTGAAATGTTCCATAGGGTTTTTTTCTGATTGTTTTTAGTCTGGTCATTTTCTTGTTCCCTGCTACCGATAAAGCCTCTCTTCCTTAATAACTGGACTCCGAGGGAGGGGAAAATGAAAACTTATAAATTTTAAAACATCTCATAAAAGCAATTTAAACCAGCCTCATGATCTATAAAAATGTTACAGATTGTAAATCATGTATCTGGGGACCTTCCAGAGCTAGATGCAAGAGTTGCTGCTTATTGGGCAGTTCCCATTTCTAATTGCATGAGGGTTTATGGTGCTAAAGCTGTAACCTGTAAGTGGAGCAAGCCTGAATGCAATCGTTTTGGAGCTGAGAACACTATTTATTTATTTTCAGATATGAGGCTGGAGCAATGGATGAGAATTATGCATTGGGATAAACAAACATTGTAAAAAATCTGTTAATCTTTTTGGGGATTAGGAGTGTTAGATGTTAGAATGAATATTGCCTCCATTGGGTGGCAAATGTGCAGAAGTGTTAGGAACGTTAAAAGAAACTTAAATGTTTCAGCTCCATCAGACTTAGAATTCTTGCTTTTTGCCGCCTTCTGCTGTTTCAATAGAAACTCCTGCTGTCACTTGTAACAATAGAATCTGATATTTTCTTTGCAATTATTGGGTCCACTAGACCTCTTTCCTTTTACTTATAACTTGTTACTTGTTAACTTTTGGTTTATTAGTTTTTATTTAATTCACTTTTGTCTTGTGTAAAAAGGTCTTGATTAACCAATGGGGAAAATTGTAACCTGAGAAGCAGATATAGGTGTAATCTCAAAGTTCTGTCAATGAGCTGTCTCAGTCCTTGGGGAATCGCTGAAGGAAAGATGAGGTCACCTACTTGCTGCAGCCACTTGGTCTTTAGCTTCTCCCTGGAGAGCTGGATATAAAGATGACACACATAATAAGGGTGCTTTTCTATGGGTTTGTGTTCAGAACAGTTAAATGCAAGCACTCAGGACAACATCACTGTCTCTTTTTGGACATGAAAACAAAAGTTTGAGGTGACCAGAGATTATGTGCAATTAAAATCAGCCAAATCTTTGTTAGTTTGAAAAGATCTTGTGTTTTTCAGAAGTTGGCATCTGTGTAAATTGGTAGGGATTCTTGATCATTAATCAATGGAGATTATATTGTGGTGGAAAATGAATTTTTGTTTGACAGGCTTTAATAAGACAAATTGCAAAAGATTGTCACTCTGGGGGCTGGTGTGGGAAAATGGGTGGGAGTGAAAGAGGAAGGAGTCTTGATGTGCATGAAATCCTATGGTTCTCACCACTGGGATGCACTTACAATGTCATTGTTATCTAAGATAAAAAGGATGTTGAAGAAAAAAAAAGGATTCTTCTCAGTTGTGGACTATGAAAATACCCATAGGAGGTTCTAGTTTCATCTCAGTACAATAGGAATAGGGTTTAAGATAATTTTAAACAAGTGAGTTGCTAGAAGATTTTTAGTCTTTGCTTGTTAGAGGACTGGAGGGCTGTGTGGAATTCACAGGCTTTTCTGTGACTTTCTTTTCCAAGGAGAAAATTCTGTGCTAGCGAGTTCTTGGCCTTAACTTGTAACCGCTCATTATCCCAGCCAACTCCTCTTTGCTGCTCCTTTGGCTGAACATCTGAAGCATCGCTTGTAGATGGGCCTCCCCAGCCTGTGTACTGAAGATGACACTGACCCCAAGTTACTAGCTCAGAAATTCTTTGCCTGTTTGTGGTGTTGATCTCTCCACCCAGAACTCAGAACATCACTGTGACACAAGATAAGTTTGTTTTTTTTTTCTTGTGTTATTATTAGTTAGAACAGGAGTTGGCCACATGTAAGAAAGATAATTGCTACTGAAATTTTTATTGAAAGGAGTCTTCTGTTAACAATTTGGGAAAACGAAATGCAAAGGTAGTAATATAAAGGACTGTATAACAAGTTTGTAAATTGATATTATGCTCAGAAAAATGCAAAATTTGTGGTTTTTTCCTTCTCTTCCTATGACTTAAACAATAGCGGTCTCACTTGGTTTTCATTGCAAGCCTGTTCTTGTCTTCATCAGATTCCCTCTTGAAACTCCCTCTGGCTTTTGGTCATCTAGTTTTATTCCTGCAGTGAAACACTGATATAGATTTTAAAAATTTAGGGGACTGGCTGGATAAAAAGCTGAGCTCCCCATTTCCAAACGCATTGTTCCCTCATACAGAGAACATTGGCTCAAAAATGGCTATTGCAGCACACTTTTCATTGATACACATCTGTACCGGTTGCTTAAATGTGACACAAAAGCTCTTTGTGTAATAAAGAATTCATCTTTTCTGATGGATTTTGCCTTTTGGAAATAGACTCTCTATTTGCACATGCCGGTGACGGTTCAGAACAGGAATATGCTTTATTTTCATCTTCTAGAGAACACTGAAGAATACTGAGCTGATGAAAGTACCGGTAACTGCATCAGTTATTTTTTCCATTGATGTGACAAAGCTGCATGCCCAGTTGCAAGCACAGGGAGACAGACGAGCCAAAAAGGTTAATTACTTCTCATTTTCTTGTCCTTATGTTTATTTCATCCCTTTTAATGCCTGAAGATGGCCAATTAATCTTATGTACTTCTGTTTCTACTAAAAGAATGGTTGTGGTGCATCTTGCTGTTCTTTATAAAGGTGTGAAAAGTTCTGTACTGAGGAACAATACCAAAAAGAATAAAAAACCAGTTTGCTTTCAGAAGCCTTTTCAAGGAGCAGTTTAAAGCTAAAACTTGTAGTGAACTTGGCATGAAAGTTCTTCAGTCAGGAAGATTGGGATTTATGCTTGGAGAGATCCACGGTCTCTACCTTTCTTCAAAGCAATCATTTCATTCCCTGCAAGTTGTGCACAGAGGTAAGGCTTTCAAATAGAAACCCAACATCAGGGAGCCAAGCCACCTCCAGTGTCTTTACTTCCCGGCTTCTCCGTTTTTAAATGATTTGCATCGTAGTGGATCTGTGCATGCTCTGGCTCTTCCCTTCCCTGGCTATATGGAACAGATAATGGAGCTCTGCCTGCACTATTTATTTTCATAGCTCCATAAAAATAGGAGAAATCCGTGTGAGTTTCTCCTGTGGTGCCCTTAAATCCAAAGCAAACAGCATGTTTGTTTTTTATGCTTATTGCCCTCCCTTGTATTTTGTCATCTCGAAATATTTCCTTTGAGAAGCGATATGGGTACAAAAAAATTTTCTGACCGCAACTCTTGATTTTTGCAGTCACTGTTAACTATTATTTCATGTCTACTACATCAAAACCAAATACAATTTATTAAAACAAGTGCTTTCTTTCTCTTTTTTTTTTTAAATTTCTCAACCTCAAAATTTTTATTTTATTTTTTTTACAAATTCCCTGCTGCAGAGCAGTGTTAGAGTTGCTCAATATTCAGTTTCACAGTCTGAACATTGCCTCTTGGCTGGCAAAGAAGCAGTAATGTATTGGTAAAATTATGTTGAAAGGATGTAAACATGAAGTCATCATGCAGAAAGTAGAATCAGAAGTTCATGAAGTTGAATTATTAGAAATGTTGTCTGGCAGATAAAGGTAAAGAACTCTATAAATGTACCTAAAGACTCGTGCAAAGGGTTCTCTGTGATCTTCATCATAAAACAGTTTTTAAAATACTTTAAGAATTATTCCTTTTTATTTTTTTTTGTAATTGGAGACCTCTTTATTCTTGTAGTTCCATCTTTTTCTCTGCAGTTTAGAAGTATTATTTGGAGCAAGTGAAGAAGTGTTTTCGGTGAGGCAATACTGAATTGCTAACGTGCAAGTACATGGAAAATGTGGCTTACTCTTTGAATAAGATGGAAGGCTGTATCTTCAAAATTGGGAAACATACTATATGGCTGCTCATCTTGCACAATGGAGGATATGTTTGTAGCTTTTCTTTTTTTTTTTTTTTTTTTAACCTGGAGGATAAAGAGGATAAAGGATGTGGTGCTAGCATGACTGTATTGGTCACAGGTGGTTTTCAGTAGTTCTCAAACTGTGTGCTGGTAGCTGAGGGGCTCTGGAAAGGGTTTTGTGAAACATGTATGGTGTAAAAAGCTATTTATTTTCAAGCATAATATGACCTGGAAAAATAGCAGACTATTTCCAAGTATAATTCTGCTAGGCTTTGCTCCTTGCCTCAGTTCTGGAAAGCTTTTGTTTGTCTTGTGCTGTGATACAGTATACCATGTAACGAGAGTTGGGAAAGAGGCTGTTTACTCCATTCTTTTACAATATTTGGTTTGATATGTATTTCTCCTTTGTTATTGTACTCTGACAGTTTACTCTCTTAAATCCTTCAATTAATAAATACTGTTTATTGGTAGTGAAAATTGGTTGAGGTAGCACAACAAGGAGAATACCTGACAGATCTCTTCAGCTTTGTCGCTCCTTCTTTCACTCTCTAGAGCACATCTGCTTCACCATCGTTTGGTTTCTTCCTGTTCAGAGCAGTGTTGTTAATACTGTTTATATAAATGGTTCTCAAAGCAGCTTAAATCTCATACAACAAGGGTTTGTTTTTTTTTAAAAAATTTATTTCCTCTTAAAGTTGCAGTTCTAATGGCTCATTCTATGGTTATCTTATTAAAAAAAGACTGGAGTTGCTACAGCTTTTTTGATTGCTTTCCTTTTCCAGCCAGGTCATTACCCTGGATGCAAGTTTGATCCATGGCCTAGAGGAAAGTTGAATAAGCAATGCTAAGAATTAATGATTTCTCTGCTTATCAAATTGTGAAGAATGCCCTTCCTTACAAGGCTTGAAAAATATCTAATTTAAAAAAAAAATTTCCTTGGATGTTTCTGTGCTTATACTTGTTCTGCAGTAGAAACTCAGATTTGAAAAGCAAGACTTGTCAAACCCTTTCTTTCTGTAGAACTCTGGTTCTTGAAGCACAGAATTGGTCTTTCCTGGACAGGGTTTAGATTAGATGTAATGAAGCTGATGGTGAGTGGTGAATAACAAAAGGAGTGGCAAGAACACTTGTGTGATACAGGGTATCATCAAAGGAGATCTAGCCAAATGAATGAAGAATGGGAATTGTGTCAAATCTTGCAAATGAAGTTTATGAAAAAGAGGAATGATAGTTTATTAAAGCCTTCTAAAGTTTCCATTTTAAGCCTGTTACAATTGTGTGTGAATTAGCACGTGGAAGTCAGTACATGTTTATTGTGTAGCTCTTCAACTCCGGTACTCTTTAAATTGCTGTTTAGCACACAATAATTATAGTATTCAGTTTTAATTAAAAGTGTAAAGTCATACATATTGGAAACATGTTTTACGCATTTGTCAGAGTGTAATGGTTACAAAGTTATTTTTCTGGGCATTTAAAATGTTATTTATGACAGTAAGATTCAGTATAATTGTTTTGCATTTTATAAGAACTGGTTCTACTCTAGCTCTCTTGACCCATCGCACCCCTGTTTTCCCTACCATACAGTAGGATTCGTAGGTCTGAAAAACCAAGATTGAATTGTTAAATTCTGCTACTTTGAAACCCTGCCAGCCTGAACTCAGTAATCCCAGAAGAATTAAGAAAAAAGGGGATGGACTGTGTCACATTCATTCACATCATCTTAGCTTGTCATCGGGTCACAGGCTAAAGGGAACAATTGCATAACTGCCAAGGCAGAGAGACAGGCGCTGTCATTAAGGAACCATGACTCAAACAGGCTGCTCAAGTACGTACGTATGTGTGCAGCCCTTGGACGATGCTAATAATGAAGACTTCTGTATCTTGAAGATCTAAAATTGTGGAATCTGTGCACAGTGAAGCCATTGTTGTACCACCTCCCCTCTCACCTCCCGCCCCCCCACCCCCACGCCCCCCTTCTGAATTCTACTTTAATGGAGTCAGAAGGGAAATCCTTAAATATAGACATTGATGTGAAACTCTTCAGCAGCACTGTATAGGTTGAAATTTTGTGAGGAAGCAATGCCACTCCTGTAGAAGATTCTCTTACAATGTCTCCTTTACTCCATGAAGTGTGACCTCAACCCTATGTATGCTTACCTGCTGTGCACTTCAGCTCTCAAGACCTGAGCCTGCATCCTCATCTGGAAGAGCACAGCTTGGTACCTGGGTGCTGTTGAAGGGGAAGGTGGAAGGAGAGTTTGGCCTTGCACATTATGAGGATTCACGTAGCTTCTGGCCACGCTGACATGCAGACAAGAAGCTATTTGATGCAATTGTGCCAGCTCTGTGCTCAAGGTGGATCAGCTGTGGCGTTGTAATCGGGTGGCAGGGGGCTCTAGGGGCAAAGATGTTCCACGAGCCTCAGACTGCTTGTTGTCAGGGTTGGCCCTGCTTGTTGCATTCATTCACAAGCTTTCAGGTGTCTAACCGAATTAGTTCAAAGAAACAAAACTCTGGAGACCCCCTGGGAGAATGGGAAGGGATTCTCATTGCAACTCTGAACTCTAATTATTTGCATCTATGCTACTGTGAACTTCCAGATGGTATGCTGCTCTGTTTTTTTCCAGTGCAATGCACCCTTTGGGGAATTTTCCTGAAGAAGAATGAAACATATTTGAATCTGCATTCCATCTTAGTACCCTGTGAATGCCTTGTAAGCAAGAGTCCCTTGTCTGGAAAAAAGCGTCTGTGAATTAAGAGCAACTTGGGTTAGGAGTCCACATGCCAAATCAACTTAGTTTTGTTCAGCAGCCCCAGCAGATTTTATTTAGCAGGCAGTCTGTTCCACATTTGGATGATCTGCTGACATCACATACTTCCTTTCTCTAAATCATGCAGGATGAAAACTGGGATTTTATCATGCATTGAACACATACATACATACATTTACTCTTTCTAACCTACTAATGTAGGATGGAACTGGGCTATTTTAGCCAGACCAGCTCTTGAAACGCATACGCAGTTGCTCATGAGTACTTTCTTTGAAGAGTCCAAGGCATAGAACATACACCAGCATTCATATTTACAAACCTTCAGACTCTTAATGCAAAATGTGATATACTATGGAGCAAGTCTCCTGCTATTTCAAATATTTTCAATTGTGATTTCCTTGGTTTTAGTGTACTTTCCACTCACCTTTCTACTTGCTTTAGTTTTATTTTCTTTAAGCTTTCCAGACACTTTTGTGCTTATTTCCCCATATAAAGACATAATCTGCCCTGCGTAGCATCTCAAATAGTGGTGAAGCTGTACCTGTCTGTGAGCTTCTAAATAGGATATTTTGATTTTTAATATTATTGTTTTTAATGGAAAACGAGAAACTAGACCATTACATTCTTTATTAATGAATAGCGCGTTTTCATCTGTCATATACTGAAAGAAAATGGAAAAGTATGGGAAATAGTGGCATCTCTCATCTGGAAGCATATCTCCATCGATTACTTTTTGGTTTATGATTTGAAGCAGCAGGCTCTATAAGAATTTTCATCCCAAGGAAAGTACACCTACAACATCTGCTCTCCGTAGGTGAACCCTTTATCTCCAGATGTGGCTGGTTGCTGTCACACTGCAGTAGAGTTGATTCTGCAGCCATAAAGTGCTCTCCTTTGAACAGAGGCAGTTAAGATTGATATAGCTGCACTCTCTCTAACTGCCTCTGTTCTTTCCTGTCTGCTTACAGTAGCTGCAGTGATACTTGATTGAAAATTTGAGAGAATAATTTATTTCGTGACAATATAGCTTTTAGTTTTCTCTACTGGAGTTGGTTCCCTGATTTAGAACGGCTCAGAGACCAATATGTTTATTTCATAGCAATACTTGAGGAAGAGAATTCACCTTTTTGTGAGAGGATTTCCAACCTATGTAGTGCCTGGGCAATGGAATTACAAAATTGGAATTATTGTCTGACTAGCAAAGGGATAAGTCCAATTTAAAATAGAGGATTTGTGCTTGTCCAGCTGTGCATCTACTTTAGGACTACCAGTTACTCTGTCAAGTAGCAAGCTTCTTAAGGATTTGAGAGAGGCATTTTCATGGTAGGAATTGCACTTACACTGTCCTATTTTTCAATACGTACAAACAGCTTATAATTTAGATCTTTATTTCCACAATGCAGATAACTTCTATTTAAAACAAACAAAACTCCCATCACTTTTCAAGGTAAGGTAGTGTCATGAAGATGAAAAAAACTCTGTTGGTGTGAAGTTACTTAGAATGATGCTGGAATAGAATTGTGAGAATATAAGAATTCTTGCGTTCACTCTCAATTCCTTTGAGATTTAACAGACATAAAATGCCGTCAAAAATCAGCCCAGACCTTGTAGTTTAGGATCACCTCTGGAGTGATCTTATTAGAGCAAAACCTAATGCTCATATGTTGCTTGAATCATGTACACTATAATGTAGGAACTATAGGTGAGGGGTTGAAGTTCGTTTCTGTTTTCACTTGGGACCAAATAAAAATTCCAGAGAGCTTTCTCCTTTCCTGTGCTGGGAAGGAGGAGAAAAAGTGTACTGTATGAACAGCAGCTGAGAGTGTAAAACATCCTCATTACTGTTGAGATGGACATAGTCTCCCAGTGGGGATATATTAAAATTCTTGTATGTAGGGCGCAGTAGGTACACAAAGATTTGTCTTTGCTGAAAAGTATCTGCTGAGAAACATATGTGGAAGTAGGAAAAAAGACCAAATGCTGTTCTGTCTTTGTCTGTATTGTGCAGGAAGGCTGAACAACTGTACCTTTGGGAAAGGGCTAATGTTTCCACAGCTCAACCCTTCAGTGTGGTGTCCTTGGGATGTGACTTTATGCACTTGTCACACCCATGTTTGTCCTGCTGTTCTCACCTCCCTTAGGGAAGGGCTAGCAAAGTCCTGCTAGCTCTGGAAGTTGAAACTATGCTGTTGCTTTCTACGTAGAAGTAGACTAGAAAGGAAGGAACAAATATTTTCTCTTACCTGCTTCCCATCTCCTGCTCTACCCTTCCTCCTGTCCCCTCTCTGACACCATCCCCCCCTTTGTGCCAGTGGGTACTAAATGACATGAAAACCCTCAAATGTATTTGCAAATATATAGGTGAAGATTGGCTGATGCTTTGCTCTCTCTGTGATTTATATTGGCACCCATGAGGTTTGATCTGGTTAGGTGGCTTAGTCTACATTTATAATTTTATGCATTTTTGTGGGTTTTGTGACTAACTGCTGAACGTTAATTTGAAGTCTTACAACCAGCGATGTAAACTATGTATATTTTTCAAAGTTATAATTCAAATGGAAGATGAATGATTAGAAGTAATATCTGTAGCCAAAAAGTTTGTCTTACTAGTTCCTTGTGCGCTAAGCTATTGTAGAGTTGCAAGAAGCTGGAAGACTTTCTTGCTCAGCCTCACTTGACCAACAGTAGTGAGATGCAGCACTGAGTAGCTCTCGGTGTGGCCCGCTATTTCCTTCAATCCTAGCTAGATGCAGCAGCAGTTCATATCCTTACTGGTGGAGTCGGGACCAGTGAAGGTTTCTCCCTGATTGTCAACTGTCATAGCACTATACTGTAAAGCTGACTTTATTTTTTATTTTTTTATTATTTTTTTTAACCTGCTAATATCTGGCAACTGTGTGTTTTTTCCATGTGTAACTTTCACACAAAATTTTGTGCCATTCTGGGGGTAAACACTTTTGGTTTTGAGAAACTCCCTGGGAACGAGTAAATCTTGCAGTTTTCACTTTATATGTTCATGGAAACCAGACTTACAGGTGCGTTTCCAGACTAGAAACAAGCCAGCAGGTATGCGACAGCGTCTGCATTCTATAGACTTTCTCCTCTGTCTGTGAAGCAGCAAGGGCACCTGTGGCATTGCATGCAGAACAAATGTGGCATAGAAAGCACTTTGTAAATTAAATTACATGCTTCTTCCAGTTGCTTATACTGAGGAAGAATTTGGGATATCCAACTAGGAGAGCAAAATTGTTCCTCGTTTGATTTGTATGCCATTCCAAGAAGGCTTCTGCATATAAACAAGTATTACTGCATAATTACAAGATAAAATGCATGAAAACGTTGAAAATACATAATGTTGTTCTTTATTGGATCAAAGTACTTGCAGTTTTTTAAATAGTCATGTTCCTCTTGCTATCATGCATACAGAATGCTTCAATTAATTTTTTGTTACGTTTTATGCATAGTTTATAGAAGAAATCTGCTTAAAAACTGCCTGCAGTTATCAATACTCATCCATTTTATTTTGCCCTTTGTGACTAACACTTTTGCTTGCTTGTCTATACGGCACTTCAGGAGAGGCCACAGTTCTTAATCAAGATTCTAAGCTTATCTCAACATACTTGATTCAGTAATTATTGGAATGGTTTCCTTCCTGCCTCATCTATTTGTTTCTGTAGTTCACACTCAGTAGTGTAAGAGGTTGAGAGCTGTTGGCAGAAAGTCAGTGTTTACATGTGTTAATTTCCTGGTTTATTATTGGTGTTCTGTGAGTTGTAGTAGTCAGTTCTGCCCCTTCTATCCATGGATTCATAATAAAAGTTGATACCTAGACACATACATAGAGGTTCAAGAAATCAATAAGGTAATACAGCATAGAGAGTACTTTTAGAATACCAACAATCGGAATGGATAAGGCAATTGAAGGATTGAAATATTGTGGGAGAGGCTGTTGAAGTAATAAACTAATCCTTACAAATCACATTACTTTGCATGAAAAGAAGTGGATATTTTTATTGTTTGAACCTCGGACTTCTGGTTTCATTGGCCATGGGCGAGGGAGAATGTATTGGCTCAAACCTCTTGAGTACTAGATGATCTGTCATCTGTCCCCTTCCCTCTTTTCATTTCAAACTGAAGTGTCCTTGTTGAGCTTAGTGTAGGCAAGGTTTTCTTTTGCTGTTTGCTCTAGGAGGCAGGGCACCGCTGGAATAACTGCGTGCTGAATGCATGGATTGTAAGATATACACAGATTATATCCCTTTTAAAATTTAGAGTTGCCTTCTGTGACCCATGTTGTTCACATGTTTTTCTGTTACTGTGCTCAGCTATACCTGCAACAAATAACAGAATTGAGACTAGTGTGAATGCCTTCCCCATATGAATAAAAAAAAATATTGTCCCCTGTAAAGCTAAAAAAACCAAAACCAACAACCCTGACATTTCCTCTCCTCCCCCTGTACTTTACTTCCAACGACAAACCTGAAGGGGCTTGGCTTGTGGTTTAATTTAGCTCCATCTGGCTATAGAGGTGATGTGAATCAGTCTCAGTGTTGGAGCAGGCTGAATTCTTTAGTTTGGAAACTGCTACTTAAAATTATTTAAAAATAAAATCAAATACAAATGCTGCACTGTAGTTGTCATCCTGTGTTGTAATGGGCATGATGAACCTTTGGAAAGTTGCATTTTACACCCAACATCTGTTATTGCAGTAGTTATTTTGGAGGCTTTTTTTCCAACACTGCGAGGTCAACAGTCAGAAATCCTAGGGTCCTGGAAATGTAGAAGTAGCTAAAATAAAGGAGGCTCTGGAACAGTGAGTCATTTTGCCATGCACAGCAGCCTAATGTCCAGTTTCCATAAGGTCATGTCATTTTCACAGGGGAGCAGCTGCTGTGTAGAAATGATCTGCAGGAAGGCAATGTGGTGACAAAGTTCCATGTACTAGACATTTCCTCAAACTATGAAACTCGTGCATGTATTTGTTTGTGATAATGGCAGCTTGAAAATGCTACCTGCCACCTGTTAAAATTTCTTTTAGCATTTCAGTTGTGTTCTCTGAAGCTAGCTAAAGGTTACAGAGAAAAAACTAATTTATGTCCCATTAATTAGCAGCACAAGAGTAATAGCCAACATTTCTTTGAGGTCTGAACCTTGGGATTATTTATAAAAGCTGCAGAATTAGTCAAAACTCAGGATGATAACCTCACAATTATAATATTACCCTTGGATTGCCTTAAAATATATGGCTTGGGGTTAGGTGCTCAGATTGTTGTGATTTACTGACATTTGGTTGTGGGGCTGTTTTTGGAGGGCAGACAGGGACATAGCGATGCTTATGTTGTAAAGTTTTTTGTTTAAATAATGCAAAGTAAAGCTCACATTATCAAATCAGGACTGCAAAGCTGAGTTTTAAGCATCTATATTTTAAAATAAGTCTTTTTGATAAAAGCAGTTTGGTTACCATAGAGATCCAGTCCATTGTGTTGTGTTTGTTCCATACCCTGAGGCATGCAGAGTTTATGCCCGGACTCCTTTTGCAAAGCAACAGGTTTTGGTTGTTTTTCTGCTTGCTTTCTTCACAATCCAGGAGCAATCTAACTGTTTTCAGATGGAGCTCTCCTTTTTCCCTTTTCCCCTTTTGGTCCCCAGTGCTACTCCGCTGTGGCCAGGGACCATTGCTTCCCCTGAGAAAACTCCAAGCTCAGTTTAAAGAAACAAGGTGAACTCCTACTGTGGCAATATGCCAAAGACATTAGAATACAGAAAAGGGACCGAGTGTTGGAGTGTGAGTGAGTGGAATATGGAGGCTTGTTTAGCTCTTGTGAACAATGCACAGAAAGGGGATAGTGATCATAATACAAGCAAGAAGTCATGGTATCATCTTGTGTTTTCTCCCTTTTGTCATGCTGTTTAACAACCAGTTTCATGTCAGTGCCTTAACTAATTGCAATTTTGTGATCAGCTTTGGGAAATACGTTTGTTTGCATGAAGATGACCATGTGTATTTGTTTTTTTGGTATAGAGAATAATCCTTCACTGCTTTAGGGCTGTGACTCACTGAGAACATTATTGGGTGCTTTGTAGGTATGGAATGGGAAGCTGGGTTCCATGAAATCCCTAATGACATAAGTCTAGTCTTTGAATTCTCATACTCTGGAAGAGTTAATCCAAAAACCTGTGAAGTAAATGCAAAGTCCCTAGTGGCTTCCCAGAATTTTGCATCAAGCTGTTTACCTGAGAAGCCTACATGTTTTTATACTGACAGCACCATGTGATGGTGCATGAGGACTTTTTTCCTGCCTTGATTCCACAATTGCTCTCTGTTTTGGTTAAAAAAACAAAATAACAACAATAAAAACCAATTAACCAAACACCAGAGAATCCATTCGGTCTCTTTTTAAATTGACTAGTGAGGCTTAGTAAGGCAAGAAGAATGCAATTTCATCTGGTTCTAGTGGTGAAGAATGCATCAGAGAAAAACCTAAGCAAAATTTGGCATGGTAAGACAAATACTTACATGGAAAGGTTTTAGAATACAGTGCAAATCTGTCATTGTGTGATGTGTCTTGGACCTCTCTTGAATAGACTCCATTGCAAGCCCATCAGTATTTGTTCCAAGAAACATTCACTGAAGAGTTACCAAATTTTTTTAATTTGTTTGATAGTTTTCTTTAATTGCCTTTCTGTAGTTTATTCTAGCTTCAGGTTAATTGTATACAATTTGATGACAATGTGCAGTGTCTACCAAATGCAAATTCTGCAAAGTCATCAAGCAGCATTCCTTCTTAATGAAAATGCCATTTGGAAGGGACAAATGTTGCTAAAAAGCAGAGGTCAATTTTGGTAGTTAATGAGTTGGTGTAAATGACCAGAAATATCTTCCTGAAGGACTTCTATGAATAGAAAAACATGTTTTTTTTTAGTCAACTCTTGCAGTGACTTAGGAAGGTAAACCTTTTCTTATGGCAGTTTCTGAGAGAGTGTATTTTGGCAAGGCTTTATGAACCTGGCCTGTTCCTGTTACAGATGAAGTGTGCCCCTTTTCTTACAGCCAAACTGTTGGGCAGAGAGACATGAATATAGTGTAGGAGGATGGAAAGAGGAGAGTAAGCAGAATGGAAGCTCATGCAAGTGCTTGGAATAATCCTTGGGGACTGGGTGATTATATATGACTTTTAATGAGATGAAGATGTTGATGTTGGTAATAGAATTTTCCTGAAGCAAGAAGAAAGCTGATGCTCAGCAGACTAAGAAAATGTAATGTGGAAGTGTAGTTCAGTGCTAGTTTTGTTAAAAATATACAGTGCCAAGTTGAAAACACTTAAGACTTATTCACATGTCAAGGAAAAACAGCATCAACTGAGAGGGTGGTAATTTCCAGTTTATCTGAGGGAAATAACCTTGCTGGATGCTTTCCCCTCTTAAAAGGGACTTTATTTTTCCCTTTTATTCTACATGGTCCTTCGTCCTGTGCTGTTCATTTAAAGTTGGCCAGGGAGCAGATTGGATTTGAACATTGACTCAGCCTAGCCATAGGGGACAAGTGGTTTTTAATTACCCAAATGGAGGGGAAAAGTTGGCATCCCATTAGCAATCCTCAAAGACTAAAGCACCATAAAGTGTAATCACTTAACAATGTGTGTCTATAATATTAAGCACATTTGAATGAATGCCAATGAATGACTTACAAATTGTAACTAATTATGGAAGTCTTGGGACATACCTAAACAGTGTTTGTTTTAAATTTCAGAAACAAACATCAAATAAAAACCAATGAAAATGGATTTATATGGTTAGTCTTTTCTTCTCTCGGATGGAAAGTAATTTCTTCTTTTGAAGGAAATCTTGTACCATAAGCAGCACATTCAGTGAATACCAGTATGATATTTAATTGGTAAACCTGTCTGGGAAGAAATTTTCTTTCGTTTTTTAAGTGAAAATTCTTTTGTAAGAACACTTGGACTAATGCCTTTTTTTTTTTTCTATCTATCTGAAACAGTGGGCTCTGTTAGCAGGAATGCTAACATCAGAATACAGATTTTTCTCAAAGAGAACCATTGGCAAATGATTGAGCTGTGACAGTGAGTTTTTTTGTTTTTTTTTTCAAATTTCAAATGGGAATTAGGTGCTCAGTCCTCATGACTTCCAGCATCTAACAGCCATTTGTTCCTTTGTTAATCTCTGTTTTTGATCCGAAGTAATTGGCTTCTGCCTGTGTATCTTTATCTCCTTCTGTGAGGCATGTGTGAGAAGGAATGTGTTGTAGGGAGATTCGGACTGCTCATCAAAAAGAGCATCATCTGTGCGCTGGCAGTTAGTTGAATGTGACAGCATGCTGAATGTGGATTGCAGACCTGCAGAGTGGAAGAAGATGAGAGCAGGATTCACCTTCTGGTGACCTTATTATGCCAGCAACCAAAATGAGTCACTCAAATAGGTAATAACCAGGTAGAGGCTGGATTCACTGGGTTCACTGCATGCTATGTGTTGATTGCCAAGGAATAGCTGTTCTGGCCGATAACCTCGCTGTCCCGCTCCTGGTATCTGCAAGCTTCTTGACTTAGATCTGAGATAAGAAGTCTCGATTTTGTTGCTCTTTCAAAACTTAAAACATCTCTATGTTGCTTCAGAATGGAGAAAAAAAAAAAACCCAAACCCAGCAACGCCTCCCCAAAAAAACAAATGACAAAGGTCTCTTCAGATAAGAGCCTTTGCATTTGAATAGGGGAATGTTAGTGCAGTTACTAGAAGTTAGAATCTTTTGTATCAAAGTTTCAAAAAGACAAAAGAAAAGTGTGTGTAAAGCATTTTTAATGCATTTGTTACAAAATTCCAGTGTAATGCTAAGAGAACTGCCTAAACCAAACTTTAGGTTGCTAATTCCACCTGGGTTGTCATGATGTCTTAGTCCGACTTGCAAACCTCCCAGGTTGATCCCAGGTGTTAGAAATATGGCTGAGACTTGAGCTTGACTATGGAATAGATAATACCTATGACCCGTGTCTCAGCTGATTTTACTGGTTTTGAACTGGGTAATCAATGTTTTCCGTATTTGCATGTATGCCATCCCACATGTAGAATGGGTGCAATGAGTGAAATATGTCTTTTCTTGGCACTTGGATCTTAATAAAATTAACAGCATAGAAAAAACCTTGTAGGAAGGGAATATTTGTGTTTGAAGACGAAACTATGAATAACACATTAAAATAGCATCTATGCCTACCTTCGTATTTTTCAGTCTGCTTATTGAGTTCTTTTTTTTTTTTTTTAGTGTATTGGATAGCATGGGAGGGAAGGTTCGGGGGTGGGGAGGGGGAAGTAGGACCATATAATTAACAATTGTATAACAATGCAAAAAAAGGCTGAACCAATTCTGCTTAGGCAACCTGTGCTCTGTAACTAACTTATTGTAGGGGTGTTTGTGGAGGTGTGTGCAATTCTATTGCAAAGCAAATAATAGTAATAGTAAATTGCAGTTCATAAACATTAATTAAGTCATGTGGTGTGTTTATAAGTGAATATTATTTGATAGTTAGGAATCGGTTACACACAGTTTTTTTTCAAAGGGCATTCAGTGACACATAAGTCACGCCCAGAGAAACTCCTGTGGTTCTTGACTCATGGCCATAACTACAAGACAGCAGTTCTAAGTAGAAACTCAGAAGTCTTCCACTATTTTAAAGAAGGGAAGTTGTATTAGATTTTCCTGTAATTTCTAGGTAATGGCTTTTGAACACTGCATAATATAATTTTATGTAATATAATTGTATGATCAATTTAATATAGAAACATGTACATTATTGCATATGTTGTTCAGTTTAATTTGTACGATTTAAAATTTTATGTAGTTTTATAGAACTTATTGTATAAGCTCAAAATATTTTGTTTTAAAACTGCAACTTTAACTTCTTGACGTCATTGATAAAGAACAGAATGGGATGCCCGGAGCCCTGTGTGAACACCACACAGAACATTGAGTCTGTTGGCCAACTGGCTGGTTCTGTCATGTGAGATTCTTACTTCTAACAAGCACCAGTAAAGACTATAGGAGGTATTTAGCTGTGGACAAAAAACCTCAAACACCAACAAATACTGTTTTAGGCCTACAGTGGGCATTTAAAGTTGAAAATTCTATGTAGAAGTGAGAAATGTAGTGATATAGAGAATGTATGATGGCTGCTTTATTTTCTTAATATTAGCTAACTTTATCAATTCTGAAAATGGGGGAAGAAATCACCTTGGGTTGCCAAAGCGCAAAATTTTTTATTTAGTGATTTGAAATAGTGGAAAAGGTATTTCGGGATCAATGAACAATTTTGTTTGGCCCAAATTATAATTTTATTATATTGAAGTATTAAATATATGTCAACAGACATAATGCATCGCAAGCAGAGCTTTTATTGCTTTGAAATCAGTATGATGTATGGCTAAAAATCAGTGAAAGGGCTAAAAAGCGAAGTAAATCAATATGTAAAGGCCTAAAAATAATTGAAAAATTGAAGTGCTTTTTCAGAAAATATCAACAAAACTTTAAACATGTGCAGACAATTTTATTTTATGAAGATAAATCTGTTAAAACTTCTTACATCGCCGTATCATCAAGTCCCGGTGTTACTCTTATATTCTTTTGGTTGTCTGAGTTGAGAGGAAAACCTGGACTGAGAGACTTCACCCAGCCTCAGCTTTGAATCCTCTTGAAGTAAGCAGCAATTGTAAGATAAAATGCTCTTCTGAGTCTTAAAAGTTGCAGAGAGTCTACTTTTGCCTTTGTTAAAATGGTCACGGGGTTGATAGGCCCTTGGCAGCTACCTCAGTGTGCACACCAGCCTCTCCCCTTTAGCTGCTTGTACTTAGTTTTACTGTTCCAAAATGAAAGTTATTTTCAGATTGCGACTTACTCCACAGCTCCAGCCACTGTTTGGCTCACTTGGCTGCCTTATCTTCAGAGAGACTGAGAGTGAGATCACAGGAGGGTAAGCGGGTCAGGGCCAACCTGCAGCATGGGGAGGGCTCTGTGGGAAAGCCAGCTCAGAGCCCATCCAGGAGCTTGGCACAAAGCACACTGCCGCTCGCTCGTGTTTTGGAAGTGCTGCTTGACTCTCTTCTTCAGAAAATCAAAACCTCCAATAGATACTGATCTCCTAAGATACTGTACAGTCCAACAAGTTATGTACTATGCACAAGAAGTAACTGGCTTATAAACTTTATCTGTGCGTTTGAAGGCACTGAAAAACTGACGGGGGATAAAGTGTCCACTGTTGCCAGAAGGATAGCTATGGTTTAGAAAAAAGTAAACCATGCACTAGACCTATAGTACTTGACTCTATTGCACAAAAGAGACTTTTAAGCCTTTAAGTTCCTTGTCTGAGGGCTCTGTTTGGTATCTGATGTGCTGTAATGGCTGAATGTCAACTCCTACAAAAGTGGTACAAATACTGTCAGAATAAAGCTCACTTTGCTGAGATCTAGGACAGGAAGCTCCTGCTGTGCAAAAGCTGCAATAAGGGAAGTCTGTTGCTAGCAATGAGAAAGCTGAGTAGGAACCCACTTAACTCTGATTGAGGAATTACTGCTCTGCTGAACTGGATCCAGGCAAAAGTGTTTGCACCTATAAATTATTTGAAAGCTCTTGCGCTTCTGAGGGGGGAAAGCCCTTTTGGTGTGGACTTAGTATTGGGAATAGGATGTACTTCATTGGGACTTTCATTTCGCTCTTGTAGCATCAAACTAACCTATTCTGATTATTATTTTGTTGTGATTTAATGCCCTTCTTCCTCCACGTTTGTCTGCCGTTCTCTCTAGGGACTCTTACCTCTGAGGCAAACGAAACAGAGTATATATTCACTTCTCTAGGGCTTTAGGCATTATGAAAGTTTAGCTGGGAAAAAAAAATAAGGATGAAGAACTGCTTTGAGGTTCTGTTCCTTGGTAGATGTTCTTCGGTTTTAAAACTTTGGCTAATGAGTATTTTGGTAGGGTGGGGTTTGTGGGGGGGGGAACAAGGAAGAAATTATCTTGGCATGGGAAGTCATTTGGAACTGGAAGAGAATGGCTGTAAAAGCTCAAGCCCTGTTTGCAATTCTCTGGACCACTTCTTTTTCAGGTCCCTGATCCTAAAACTATTTATGCCAGTGAGTAATATTTACTGTAATGAGTTTGGGAGGGGGGATACTAAGTGGGAACTCAGTCACCAAACTTTATATTACTTTCCCCTCTGTTACTTCCAAAAATGGTTGGACAACAGGAGGGTTGGACAATGGGGAGGGTATGGTGAAACATCCCTACATTTCCCATTGTTATGGGATTCTGCTGACAGACCAGGATAGTCCCTGGGTGCTCTGACACCTGCCACAGATCTGCTCATGGGCTTCCGATGCCAGCTCAGTCAGCTGTGCATGACATTGCTGATGAGTTATTGGCTTATGGCTGAGAGTGACTCCGTGGCCGGTATCCCAAGGTTCCTGCCCTAATCTGAGCCTTATAATATCATATTAACAGATAAATGTGACTCCTGACCTATTTATTTTCAGAATGATTTGGGATGTACTGTGGGTTGAGTGATGTACAAATCTAAGATTTAGAGGATTACTGGAGAACATTAAATTGTTGTGGCTGGATCGCATTCAGTCTAAGAATAAAGATTTTTTTTTTTTTTCCCTGAAAGTTGATACATAATGTAATTTTATTCTTAGTCATCACAAGCTTCCTGTTTGTTTTTTTTTTTTTTAATATTTGGCTTCTTTGTAGAAGCCAATAAGCTACTGACGATTTTCATCAGCTTAAAAATCACAAAGATCCAAGGGTTCATGAAAAATCTAATTCCTCCTAAAGACGAAGACTTTTGTTCCCTGTGCGGTGAGCATTATCAGATCCTGTATTGCTTGGATGAAGAGGGGTGGATGGGAATAGCTTCTCAGTGGGCCACAGTTCCTTCCACTGTGCTTTCAGTATGCCATTGGAGAAGTGGGCATGAACCCACTCTGTGAATGCAAGTAGCAGCTGGAGGCATAGTTATGCTGAGCCTTTGAATAACTGTTGAGCTTAATCATGTTAGCAATGTAAACATTTCCCCAGCATAGGTGGCATCTGTGTCTTTAAAGTGAGTAAGGCTTAATGCATAGTGGGTAACAAAACTATCCAAATAATACCTCGCTTTCTAGGTCAGTCCTTTCCTTTAAAGTGCACTTCTGTTCTGAAAGGTAATCGGTACAAACGGTCTGCTGGGCTCCCTATTATGTTAGTGTCATGTTTTCACTTATTCTATATGTTGTAGTGTTCTATATGATATTGTATCTGTAAAAGCTATGATACCAAACCTGTCAGGCTTCAGATAACAAAATGTGCTCTGCCCTCAGGAGATATCATTCTAATTTTAGACATTTGAAAACAGGATATAACAGAAGTAAAACTGGGGGGAAAAAGGTGAGAACTGGATGTATTAGATCAGTAAACATTCTGAATTTACTCAGTAAAAGTAGAACGCATAGAAAGAAAGGTACATAAAAGAAGGAATGACCTTTGTTAGCTCATCCTTACCGTTGTCAGCATAAAAAGAGATCTGCAGGATATGTGAATCAAGAGAGTGGAGCAGATGGGTATACTGAGGGTACACTGTAGCTGAAGAGTGGAACTGGGAATAAGAGGCAGAGTTTTTTTTTTTTTATGAGAGGGTGCTCTGTGGAGTCTGATGTGCCAAAGCCCAAGTCCCTGAATATTTGATCATGTTTAACTATGGCTCTAGATGAAAGGGAGAAAATGTACTTAAATATACAGAGAAGCCGAGAAGGTTAAGGCTAAAAAACAAACATTCTTTTGTATGGAGAAAAGAGAATTAGTAGAGACGCTTATATTAGTGAAAGAATCAAGTCAAGGAAATGCAGCTCTTAGCAGCTATGTTTTGTTGGGAGCGTGTCCTTGTGTCTTGTGTGCACAAAATGAGGTTTTGCTAGTCAAATCTGTGTGAAGAGAGCCTGGATGAGAGTTTTAACTGTCAGAGCTAAAAGAAAAGGTCACTTCCGAGACACTGTGGTCTTTGTCCTTTTAGTTTTGCTGTTAGGGAAAGCTCTAAATGAGGTAGTACAGGATGAATATGTGGCCCATGAAGGGTTTACAGTGGAGAACAAACTGTATTAAATTGAAATATGCATAAAAACTAAATCAGACTAGCTTATAAAGTGAAGTTGAAGCCAATTATGGAAATTAAGCATGATGTAATAGTTAATGAAACCAGTGTAGCAAGCACAGTGAAGCTACGCTGATTGCCAAGAACATCTTGCTTTTACAGTACTTATGTAACCGTCAGGAAAGGCCTTGGAGTATTTTTAATAACAATAAGCCTTTTTAATAACATTTCTTTTCCCTTCTTTTTTGCTTGTTCCCCTGCGATGTTTTGTGCTGCAGGTGGATTATGGGGGAGGGGGAAGGAAAGTAAAAAAAAAAATAAAATTGTTTGTAACTTTCCCAAGCAGTATTCCAGGTTATACATGTATTTTTATTGCCATTGTGAGCTTTTATGAATTGCATGCATGTACTTCATTAACAAGAAAAATTTCGACTCCTGAGGACTTTTATTGCCCTTACAAGCTGAATGGAAGATTTGTGTGGTTGTTTGCCTTGATTTGCTTCTGTTTTCAGCTGTCCAAATTTAATTTCATTAGAGGAAAGACATACCCAACAAAACACAGTGATGTAATATTGTGTTGCTTCTGTCATAGTAGCTGTTCTCAAGACTTTTGTGCTCTTAAAAAGTGTCATAACGTGCATCTGAGCATTAGAGAACTTGACTTGTCACTTCTCTGAATTTCTCAGCCTTATTCCCTCAATAGAAAACTAGATTTCACTTCACAAATCCTTGTCTGACTAAAGTCATAATAAAATATGCCCAATGGACAGCAGTCTCCATTTTAAAATGGAGATTTGTTCCAGTATAGATTGATAATAGAAGTTTAGTTGCTATAGATCACCTTTTTTCAACATCAAGCAGGTTTAAAATTTATTATTTAATTTACAGATATATAGTATGGCTAACTTGCTGAACTGGATGAGAGAGCATCTTTTCATGAGCTTCTCATAAGATCTTGGGTAATTTAGGTTACACGTGCCTCAGTTTCCTATGTACAAGATAAGCATTAAAAACAGAGGTTAGAAGGTTGAAAAATGTCTTCTGAATTGTCAAAGCCAAATCCTTGTAGAAATACCAGCATTTCACAAAATTTTACCTGACGCCAGCATTTTACAAAACTTTACTCCACAGGAGCAACAGGAGTGTAAGACATATACTTGGGTATGGGAAACTAAGGTGCTGGGCCCATGCTTTGCCTAAACCCTATTTCTGGCGACAGAAGGGAGCCTTTATTGTGTTTTTTGAATCAATTAAATGATGTAGCGTGGTGCTTATTTTTCAGAATATCCAAAGCATTCATGATTTTTAATGTTTAGGTTTTTGTTATACTTGAAACAAAGATCCTCTGTTTGCTTTAGTCAGTATCTGGAGTTGTTAGTGTGGTTACCCCTTCTGCTTCCCTGATTTGGCAAGGCTAAAGGAGAGCATACTCTTTCTTGCATCATGTCATCTTCTGGCTTTTCTTCCTGCAGCTGACTCTGGTTCATCCTGTATTTTCCTGAATTAGCCCAATTTTGATGGCTGTTATGGCTGGAAAACAGATCATCAGAAGTTAACTACTGGGTGGAGCAAGGGACTAGACAGACAGGGAAGAGAGTTTATTTAAGTAATCCATTCGGCTGGAATTCTTAGTTGCCTTAACAGGGCACCATGTCCTCTACCCTACTGTTAGCCCTGGGAGAGAATGTCTGTATTACCCACAAATTAAGGAACCAGACTGTTAGCCTTAACCTGAGAGGTTTGATTCTTACCTCCTACCAGTGAGCTTCCAGTGAATTTCTGAGAAGTGAAAGGTGGATTAAGTAAAAGTTTCTGTCTGAGCCACTTGTTTATTTACAAAACATTATTTTTTAGTTGCAAAGTGACCTGAAATGTTGAAAAAATAACAGAAGGAAAACATCCATTCTCCTGGGCATCTGTACTTGCTCAGTACCTGTATTATTTGAAGTTGTAGAGGAGAATGTCTAAAGAGGGTTGCTCAGAATTTTCCATCCTTAAACAGGCCATAATCTAAACTTGTGTTAATATCATGCAATAAAGAGAAAGTGTTACTAGGTACTTAAAAGTTCTCCTCTCTTAAGTTATGGGCATGGTAGCAAGATACACCAGCTAACTAGTATTTTTATCATACTAAGACAAATATATTGAGGTGGAATCAAGCCCTGGGTTTGGATTACAAGTGTTAAATGAAACAATATAGGTACAAAATAATCAGCAGAAATTTGATGCATAAACCTATATTTCAAAGAAGCCCAAATTTTTTTGAAGTAAAGTCATACTCAGTTAAAGATTTGCTTGCTCTTCCTGCAGTTATGTGGTCATTTTTTGATAACAGTACTACTGTGTTTGTGATTTAGCTTTAATTTTTAAAAATGTATTAGATAATTTTCTTCTCCCTCTGCTTAGGGAGTTGTCAAAGCAAGCTTGAGATATTTTACAAATAATTTCTGATCTTGAGAACACTAGCTCTATTAGACATGAAATATGGGAAACAATGCAACAGCTCATTGCATTGTATGTGTATCTTTCCCTTGCCATCTTCTCTACTTCATAAATCAAAAATCCCAAACAAAAGACAAAAAAGAGAAAGCATAAAAGGGGAATAAAACAAGAATAAGACAGGAAGAAGAGAACAGATTAATATTTTTTTCTTTCAGACAAAATGATTAAAATGAGAGACAAATGGGTTTCTAGAATGCTGAAGATCACTTTCTTTCCTATATTGACCAAACACAATAGTATTTTGTATCTGCACATAATCATCATACACACAAAGAATTTGATGTTGCTTGTTTCTATAGCTACAGAAAGTGTAATTACTAAATAGTATCTTTTGCAAATTTCACTGTAACTTCAGGTAACTAATGATGCCTTTTGTTTTTAACTGTCTGGGGCAAAATGCTCATTTTGAATTTAACACAAGTAATAACTTTTTTCTATCTTTTTAAGTGCTTTGTCATAAGACTTATCCCTGCAGAACCTGGTGTTCCATCTGTAAACATATTATAAATTATTGCTACTCATTTTGTGGAAGGAAGATAAAGTACTGTGTGTGTCCAGAGAAGCTTCTCTTCCATTTTTACTGTGTGCTGTGTACTGCTGCAAATTCAGCATGAAATCACTGCAGAGATAATTCGTACTATTCTCCAAAATCTTGCCTTAAACCAGAGGCACCTCAGAGATCATAACATTCTCTCTGGGAATACAAACTATATAAATACAGACTTGTGTATGCAGGGTTATGTTGGACCATGTAATTTTCTTAACAACAAAAAAGAAACCAGGCAAAGAATGTTCATCTTTCCTTTGTCCATTAGAACCAGTTCTTCAGCTAACTACCTCCTAATTATTCTGTGGGAGGAAGGAGACTTTTTTTTTTCTTTTGTAGGAGAGGTTCTTGATCAAAAATGATAAATTCAGTGAAGCATATTTCAGGCTGAACAAACTTTTAAATTGTGTAATATGAGGCATTTAAGGAATATTCACATAAGGGAAGTTTGTTCTGAATCTATGTAGCAGAAAGTATGTACCTGAATTTATCTTAGAAATGTGAAAATTAGTCTGGAAAATTGAATAGCTTCTGTTTGCTTATAAGAGCTCTAGTGCATTTTGATTATACTAAAATCAAGGAACTAACTTCTCTCATTTGGTTGTGATTAGACACAGGCTCAAACCACCATCAGGCCAGAGATTTTCAAGGTAATTGGTAAATTCAGATTTCAATTTACTGCACTGAAACAAACACTAGAAGAAAAATTAACCTGTTTAAGGATGTTCTTTTATTTGACTTTAACTTTTTTCTTTGTTCATCTCTTACATTGCACAACATATTAAATTTGAAAATAATATATACCAAAAGCATTAAAAAATATTGCTGGTCGATGTAAAATTTTCTGGGATGCCAAGAGCTGTGTGAGAGAGAGTAAAAAGTCTGCACAGGCTGACATTTTTCTCCCTCTGGAAAAACCAGCTTACTTTGGCATCTGTCTTCCTTGTGTTCATGAAAGGCATCTCCAAATGTGTGTTTTTTTTTTTCCATACATGTACTTGTGTGTAGATAAATATAAAAAGCCCTTTTTAATGTAGCTATATGAGTATAAGCATTTGGAAATATACATATATATTTAGTACTCATACGTTAAATCAGAAGAAAATATATTTGATTCTAGTACAGACTTATCCTTGTTCACTATCTTGATAGGACTTGCTGGTCTTGATTTCCATTGAGTCAGTTAATGGAATTTCTCTTAGAAATTAAACCGTTTACAAAGTCACAAGTTTATTGGCTTGATAGTTGAAATGTTATTCCCCCTACCATCTTTGTCCATGGCAGTATTTATACTTGCTGGATATTTGCCATTTGATGGATTTGGAAACCTTATGTGTGAAATTGAGCCTAACTGGGGCTGTATGGAACGTGGCCTAAACTATTTAAAATAAACGGAGTGACAGTGACAATGAATGGCATGGCCTGGCCATGGCCAGTTTTCCTGGACGTGTGCTAAATCATGTTGTGGCCAACAGTCACAAGACATGGATCAGATACCTTGTAAAGCTGGAAGACAGGAGCATTTCAGGAGAGTTTCACAGGAAGAACCTGACAGCGATTCGTCCAGACCTTCAGGATAGAGGTACTAAGAACTACGAAGAACGTGACTTCGCAGTTTCCCATCAGTTTGCTTTTTCCTGTAGCTGACAGCTGGATAACATGAAAGTAGCTGTGCCAGAAAAGTCCTGATGCTGATTTTCCCTTGCATAAAAAAGAACTACTACTTGACCATCTTACACTACGTGATAAGAAAAACGAAGGAAATTACAGGGTTGAAGTGTTCAGCAGGCAAGGATTGCTTGCCTGCAGTTCTTTGGGCATCAAAAGGCATGGAACCGAGTTGACAAATCATTAATTCATTTTCTTACACATAGCATCCGTCATAAAAATAGAAAAGGAAGGAGGAGGTTTGGCCTTATTCCAGGCAGAATCCCAGTTCCTTCTTCCATTTGGTACATGGGTGGTGTTTCCTCTTCTGGCACTCAGGGATTTGATTGTTTACACAGGTTTGCTTAGCGAGTGCACAATTTATAAAATGATTTGACAGGAAAACAGACTTGCCTGTATGCGTTGCACATGGAAATTTAGACATTCTGTATGAATGCATGGTGTATACAAGAGAGAGCATCTTCCTTTTGATAGGACAGCAGTTGGGTAAGATGGAAGCATTGGGGCATCTTGCCCCATGCTCAGACGTTTTCCAGCAGCCCTTTAGTGTGTGGCACTCTCCTTGCCATCTTGTATTTGATGGTTTGAGCAGGGAGGTGGATGTGGCTGGGACAGGGGACCTGAGAACCAGAGAAGGATGAAGGTATTCTTCAGAACTTGCTGTAGGGTCTTGGTGTTGGGGGACTGAATGCCTGCTGGCGGTAAATAAAATGAAGACAAAGCTGAGAGGGTACTGTGGCTTGCTCAGCTGTGTGTATGCTTTTATTTTCATGCTAGCAATATTGATGTGTGTATACTTGGTATCTGTATTGCACGTGATGCAGCAGCTGTAGTAGCTGTGGTTTTATTGTTGATTACAATGTAGATAGTTTAGAAAAAACTTACAAATGCAGAACAATAAGCTGAAAATATTTACATATTAATTGTATGCTTAGGAGGTTATTTCATTTAAGGTCATCAGGACACTCAATATTACCCATACGTGTTGATGAAGATCTGTCTTCAGGTTTTGTTGAATATTCAAATGGTACTATTTGAGCATTTTGTATTGTTTTAATGACAGTTTCTTTAAATGAAATAAAATGTGAAGAGATAAGCTAAATTTCTTAGTCACATAGTTGATCTTATGGTTGCTTTGCTTGTGTTTATTTCTTTACAACAAATCCTGATGAAAGCAAACAGTTCAAATTTTTGTGTTCAATGTTATGATGTAATGCAATAAGAGAAGCAAGTACAGTATGAGTGGTAATTGAGGGAAGGCTTTTAAAAGCCTGCTTAAAGTCTAATGTTATTAACAGTATCACAGTATTGCATGCAGATTGTAAAATCTTTGGGTGTCACCTGTACTGCTGTTTTAAAATTAACTGGTTGGCCTGTGTAGTCATCCTGTTGTGTTATGTGAATTGTAGGCTCAGTGAAAGAAAAGAAAGGTATTACAGTATTTCATAATGACTTCTTCAGTGACTGCAAATGAATCAGGTTAGCAGTTTCAGTCATCTTTTTCTCAATTCACTTTACTCCTTGGCAACACTAATAAAGAAGAATATAAATGGTGGATTGAAGGATGAAATGACTTTTTCTTCCTTCTCAGTCCAGTAAGAGCCGCTATTGTGCTCATACCATTTTGCATTAGAGGGATGTGGTAATCAGCTTAAGTAAAAGTAGTGGAGGTTTTATCAGCAATAGGGAAGCAAAGAACGTAGTCTTAAGTCTTTCTGGGCCTTCCTGTTTCCAGGGATGAACATGCCACCTTTTGCAATTTGAACTCTGTTTCAGCAAAGTTGGACCAGACACAGTTGTTCATTCTTGTACCCGCTTCGCTTTTCTTCCTGCTTTAACGTAGCTGCCAGCAATGCAGTTCCTGCCCGATGGGAGCTCTTCTCTCCTCTATCTTCCTGATTTCCTTCTATATCCCTGCCTCTCTCTCTCCCGCTTACTGCCACTAATTAGCAGTCTTCTGGTAATTATATAGATAGAGATCCCTAAAACTGATCTGTGTTGATTGTGCAGCCAACAAACAATGGCAGAGCCAGGGCTGTTACCAAGCCCTGGTGTCAGCATTGCTTGGCAATGTTATAGCAGCCAAGTACTGGCTGGTTACAGTGGGATATTTTTCTCTCCAGTTTTTCAGAACTGAAAAATATTTCTGTGTGACCTGAAAGAGCCTGGTTTTAGTTTTATCTTTTTTTTTAAACAAAGTTGAATCCCTAGAACTTTCTTTAAGACTGAGGAGAGCAATGCGGTGTTGTTAGACTGTAATTACAGGATCTAGTTTAACTTCTGAAAAATAACCTTTCAACTGACAAACAACCCTTAAAATAATGCTGCTTGACTCACAAGGATACATCTCAGGCAAACTCATGATGGCAAAAGTTCTTTCAGATTTCTAAGACAGGCAAAAGACTGTTTTATACAAGGGTGTCATTTTTGTGTTGTAGGAATGACAAATGACAACCAGTAATTAGGAAATGCTTTTGTAGAGTTATTAGTGAGGCATTTAATAAGCAGGAAAAGTAGTTTAGAAAACATCAGTGTACCCTGAGTATATGGTTTTAGAAGGGATGGCAGCATTTTCTGTGACCAATAACCTGTTTGGTGCTGAGAATTCATTTGAAATGCAAAGTATAGGACAGGTCAATGAAATTGGCCATAGCATATCTGGAGAAAATGTGTGGCTTATTGCAAAACTAGCTATGTAAAATGATAAAAGAAAAAATACATCTTGATATTAAACTAGCTGACTTATTTTTTGACTGGAATGAGTGTTGGGCTGTGTCATGGAAGCAGTTCTGTCCAGCTGAGTAAAACAGGCTTCCAAATCATAGCCATTTCCTGAGCTGGCTGTTCAATAATGCTTCCACCAAGCTGTGCTCCCTGTTATTGCTGGCCCTTCTCCTGGGAGCTGCACTTCCTGTACTTAATTAGATGAAAAAAAAGATGAGCTGTTCCTCTCTTTCTCCCTTCAGGCTCTTGTCTGGACAGTCCCGATTCCAGTGCTCAGTAGCACAGCTCGCTGACCTGGCTGCTAACCTCAGAACCCACTTTCAGTGAGAGAATTTGTTTTGCTTTTTCAGCTTGAGAGTAAATTCCAACTAAAATTGCTCCTGTGTTAATATCAAACCCAGTGTGACGGTTGTTTGGGGGAGAAAGTCGGAAGTTCCCAATGCCTTTGTTACTTTGGGTATCTTCATAGCTTTGATTTAAAATCTTCCTTTCCTGCTCTGAGTTATGTCAGTATGCGGAAAATTATATAATCTTCTCTAATTAATGGTGAAATGAGTCGTGGCAAATACAGCCGTCCAGGTACCAACCAGCCAGAAATGGCTCAAACGTTCAAATACTAAGCAATATCATGCTCATCTGGAACAGCCAGCTCTAATAGGAGCTAAGCTGGATCAGCTGAGTTCTTGCTTTCTCTAAAATGATGCGAAAAGGGTACTAATTAGTACCATCTCAGCAAGCCTACATTTGAAAATCTTCCAGGTTTGTCAGTAAGGGTAAAGGTTCAGAGGTTGTAAGGAGATGGTATTAAATGCATCAGTTGCATTTAGTGCCTTTACCCCCGTGCATCTGGGAGATGGGGAGAGAAAACAAAACTCTACATTTGGTGTGGCCACTGTTTTTCTCTAATTGAGATAAGGCCATTGCTGGGTCTGTTAAAAGGTTTTACCTTGTCATTAGAATGAATTTATTTGGGTTACCAGTACTTAAATGCAAAGTGGCGGGGCGGGGAGGGGGAGGACGTAGTGAAAGAAAAGTTTAGGGGCTAGAATTTCTGTGTAGTGAACCTAGGGCCATTTTCCCTACTGCTCTGAGTGACCTTGCATGCCTCTAGAGCCGTGGGTCCTTCCCTGCTGGGGGTAACATGGGAGCACTGAGGCTGCCCTTCTACACACCCCCTTCTTCTCTCCCGCTAATCCACCTTCTCTACTATCTATATGCAGGTTTATTGTGTATTGTATACTATATAACATTGTATATTATAATGGAATAATCTCAAATTAAAAGGATATTAAGATGTGCACACACAAAATACTAGTAACAGTTGTTAATTACTCATCTTTGTTTAGAAAAATACATATTGTAAAGACCACTACCTTTTCTGAGGAGGATGCAGAGAATAGCTTTTTGCAAGCAGTGAGAAACAGGACTAAGTCTTTTTACGTGTTCTGAATTTAGCAAAATATTGGAGGAGAGTGGGGGGATCAACCTTATTTGTTGCAGTATTTGAACCCTTCAACCGTTCCCAGATGGCTACGGTAAGTCCTCTGAAAAGCTGTTGTTGCAGGGTTTGGGCAAAGTTTCATATTCTGGTGTCAGAAAGGTCAGATGCTAGAATTCAGAAAAATTATTCACCTCAGATGCCAAATGCAGATTATCTGAAAATAGCCATATGCCAGTTTGTCATGGTGATGTGCACATGCTTGAGCTAGTATGTTGCTTTTGATGCCAAATGTCTCTCTCAATGAGATGAGTAGAAACAGAGTGTTGATGCAGCGAGTGTAATCCATTCTAATATTAGAATGTGGGGCTGGATCCTGTGAGCTGGCCTGCCCTGAACAACCCAGTGGTTGCAACTGCAGCTGAAGGGTGCTCAGGACTTCAGTGATCCATGCAAACAGCTTTCACTGCTTCTAATTTTTTAAAAATTCTTTTTCTAAGAAGTATGAGGAAAGGACTAGTCCCCTCACCACACATGGTTGCAGTGAAAAATATGGTTTAATGGAAGTGGAAAGTACAGTGTTTAATTGTCTTTAGTTGTCTCAGCTAATGCACTTCTAGCTTGGTAGGAAACCCTATCCATAGTCATCCTATCTAGAAACTGAGTTTGTGAGTGACAAAAGTAATATCATTAAAAAAAAAAAAAAGGAAACAAAAAAGCCCACCCCCCCAGCTTCATCTTATGGCTTTCTTTGGATTTAAATGCAAAGGTCAAGGACTTCTGAAAGCGATATTGCAAAGCAGTGGCTAAGAGTTGTAGGGCAGGTTGGTAAATAGGCAAGAAATGTTACTTCTCAGGCTCTAGCTTGCTTTGTTATGAGGAAGGGGATTGTTCAGAAGCATAATGACAGGTGGATAATTGTACCCTACCCCAATCCCTTAGGAAACCCGTGCCCCACAGCCCTGTCTTGACTTTGAAACGGCAAACGGTGAGGCTGATAGGAAGTGAACTGTTCAGAGCTGATTGCTGCCACCTTTAGGCAAGATGGAAATCATCTTCCCATGGTGTTATGTATATCCTCCAAACTGCCAGTTGCAAATATAATTCCAAATTTCCCTAACCTCTAGAGATTTGGAGGGTTCATCTAGTCCAAAACTCATCTTCATTGCAGGCCCGTGCATTTTACATGAACTAACCCTGAAACCAATGTTACATCTATGTCAAAATGAGTAGTTGTAATAAAACTATAAAGAACATGAGTGCTTAATTTAGTACATATTAAAATTTACTGCTTCTGCCTTTGTTTTATGTCAGTTGATGTTAACTTTTAATAAATACATTAGTGTTGATGTTTGAGTAAATAATGTATTTCCGTAATACTTGCCTGTTAAAGTATAAGAAAAATCAGAGAGTCATTTTCTTTGCAATCCCTTTCTACTTAGCACTTCCCACCTGTCAAATCTGTCTATTTGAATGCTTTTGGTATTTTGGTCTGTTTAAAAAGCATTAGAGGAGGATAAAGATAGTTCTGTAGTTCATTACAAAAGGACAGTTCTGAACATAATTGGAAAAATAAAGATACGTTGCCAAAAATGTGTGTTGCTGTCTGACTATGGTACTTATTAGGAGGCCCATCACCATAGTAACTAAGTCTCTGCTAAATAATTACCAACAGATTTGTTCTTTTTTCTCTTCTTCTAACCTGTATAATATATCTAGCCTTGACTATAGTTTTAAATATAAGAATTGTGTATATATACATGCTTGCACGTTGCACTTGGAAGGTAAGCTGAAGAACTCACCATATATGATTCTAATTTCTGCAGAAGTGACTTCTGGATTCTAGGTGTTTGTGGCTTGTTTTCTCACAAATGAAAGAACAGTGCAGAACTGTTTTAATCAAAGCAGTTTTAGTGTTATGGTAAGATGCAGCTATGATGGAAAGTCAGACATTGACGGGGGGGGAAAGCAAGTGTTCTCTACAAAGCCAAAGCAATTTCCTGAAAGACATTAGATTTGTATTTAATAAGCAACCTCTTCAAATAGTGAAGTGGAATTCCCTGCTCAGCTGTCCCTCCCACTCCATCAGCAGCACTTGGGCAGTCCCTTACTCATCAGCGTATCAGTGGTGTTGCATTTCATCTGCCTTTTGTTTGTTTTGGGTTTGTTTTTTGTTCACTGCATTGTGCAAAACAACTGTACAAACTTGGTTTGGAAGATTTACTGTCCTGTGGGCTATAATCTGTGTGAACAGTGAGCAGAGAAGGCAGCTGCAGACCAGCGAGTTTTCAGCATCTTCATTTGCTCTTTTCAGTGGCTGATGATAATTTCTCTGAACTCTTCTCCTTCTGTAGAGTCATCTCTACGTTTGCTTCAGGAGCATTCTGGGGCGTTCTGCAAAGTCTGTGACTTCTTCTGGGGAAAGTGACCTGCTTCCCTATTGTCATATTCCCCAGAAATGCCTGTTTGTGGGTGTATTTTGTTTGTAACCTTTTTCTTTTTTTCTGCTTAGCTTTCATTCCACTCTTAGCAGTGAGATAAACAACTTTGCAGGGTTTCCTCTGTGTAACATATTCTTAGTTATTAAAATGTGCTCAACTTGATCAGTCTGAAGACATCTAGTGAAGTAGCCATACCTTGAACATGCTCTTGCAAAGTGTTGTGTTTGGATCAAATAATGACACGATGAACCCTTTGTGCTTCCAGCTGAGCTTGGTTTCGTCTTGTTGGGAAGCCAAATGGGTTTATTTGCTGTAGCAGCTAAGGCAGCTCAGTGCTTCAAAGAGCTGGCCACTGAATTATCTCTGACTTCTAGGGTTGCGTTTGCCGAAGTGCTGTTATTGATATTAAAGGGGCCATGAACCATTTAGGACCAAATTTCTGAAGCCGGTAAATTAATTTGTCTGTGTACCTGTGTTCACAACATCTAATTGAGGTGAAGCACAGATAAAGCCAAGTTTGTAGAATTGATATTCACCTTCAATTATTTGCATTAAAACTCATCTCTTGCTCTCTTAGTGAGGAATAGCCTCCACATATCTCACCCAAGGAAAACATTCACCTTGCCTGTTTCTCTTTTAGGGGGTGGTGGGGTGTGATAACGTAAATGCCAAGTTCATTCTTGACTTTCTTGTGAAATTCTGGCACAACTCATAACAGGCTATGGGATGAGAGACTGTTGTTGTAAAGATTGGGGTTTGTTTTGTTTTTTTTAAAGAGTTAGAGTTAGTCCATACCACATTACGTATTCATCTGTTTGAGGTACAGGCATGAGGTCTCCAAGGACACTATCTGTGCTGGATGGTCTTGTGCACAATGTGGGTTACCCTAGAAACAGTAATAGTAGCAAGACTAGTAGCACAGAGGACCCTGTTATGTGGTATTTTGAAATTACCACAAGTAACAGCAATAACTTTCAAACTGTATTGTACGCATCCTTCATCATTAAAACAGCCATTTGTTGCAGTAAAACATATATTAAAAAATGGATTTTTCAAAATATGCTCTTTGTTATATTTGTGTAAGTATCCAAACGTGTATGAAATGGGTTAGGAGATAAAAAAAAAAAGTTCAGAGCAGTTCTTGTTTCTGTGAATGTCTTATAGGAGCATGTACAGGCATGCAGTTCAAAAACGGAACTGAATCAACGAGATGAACCTAATTAAACAAACTCAAATTGTTTTCCAAGGAATCAAACTTGCAATTTGCAGCACTAATACTCCTTTGAAATCTATAAACTTAAATATGTTCCTGAACTGGATGTGCAACATCTCTGCAAATAAGAAGGCACATCCACTGAATGTGTTGTGAAATTTGTTGAGCTTTGGTTTAAGAGGTCATAAAATGTACATACGTAAATGTCATTAGCTCAACTCATGTAACTTATAGATGTGGTAAGTGCTATCTCAATCAGATATCAAACAGTAATCTTCTAAAAGGCAGTATGTTCAAATTCCAAGTATCTTTATTGGTGCAGCAAGTGAAAAGAACTTTCCATTTCTGCAGATGATTCATTTTGGGAAATGCCCTTGAAAAAATCTCCTTGTACTCTAGCTAAGGACATGCATATTAAGTCTAATCTGCAGTTTTAAATTCTGCTGGAGATGAAGATTTATGATCAAGGTTAGACTAAACTATGGCAATATTGTCTTGGTTAGTATAACAGCTAAGTATCTAAGTGAATTTTAAGCTACGGAAAGTACAATATCTTGTTCACAGTATCTATCCCATTTAATCTGTATCAGAGAAGTCATGGATATAACATCTCAATCATTATTGTTTTACCAGACAATTACTCTTCTACTGACTCATGTCCCCTGACGTACGGTTTGTTGCTTTTTAAGCCATTGCCAGACTGTTAAATAGCCACATGTCCCATTTGAAGTAAGTGTGTGGACTTTCAATTGTAGCTTGCATTTATGCATTGACTCTTTTGTGTCTACCATTGCTTGTTTTGGCTTGCATTTCCTAGTTTCTTTCTCTTTAATGTCTATCAGTGACTCCCTAAAAATGTGAATGGATGTATTTTTTTTAAATTTATTACTGATCAGAATTGGTTTGGACAATATGGTTATCACAGTAACACAATTTACTGTTGCATACTGAGCTATGTTTCCAAGAACTAAATCTTACCTAACAACAGTTCTGCTTGCTAGTTGCCACTAAATAGAAGTAGGTAGTTTGACAAAGTACTTCTTCACTTTGAAAGCTTTGGGGTTTTTTTCAGTATGTTGCATTGGTAATTTGATTCTATGTATTATCATTTGGATACTTGGGAACTTTGAATAAAATTATTAGATATAATCCTGTCTGTCATAACTGAACTGAGAGAGAATTTAATCTACATGTGCCTTGCAGTTTCAGATTTTAACATAATTTCCATTTATGTTCCACTAAAAGAGATAAAATTAGTGTAGAGTCCAGATTTCATTCAACTTATTCTCTGACCTTTGTACAGTGTAAAGCATGTAAGGATTAGCTAGGTCTGCTTTGTTTTGAAAACGGAATTATGCCATGTATGCTAAATGACAGTCTGTTGGGGAGCCCCACTGATGAGGAAAACCTAATCTATCTGGATTTTGGCAATAAATTGTGTAACAATGGGCGAGAGCAAGCAGCTACTGAGAAATGTGTATTTAAATAACAATATGTAGTGTTTATATTGCATAATATCTAACAAGGAAAGCCTAAGAATTTGGCAGACATGACAGCAACACAGTACAGAATTTTATCTGAAGAGCCTATAGAATTTAATGAAGAAATTATTATTATTTTTAATAAATTGAGGCACTTTATCCTGAAAAGTGATTTTTCATGGCAGTTGCTGAATTCTGTGGAAAAGTTGTTCTACTGTAATGGTCCTGGGCAACTCACTGTTGATGACCCTGCTTGAATGGGGTCAGGAAGGTGTTCCTGCCTTCCAGCCTCAGCCATTCTATTACTCTCTGGAATTAACCGGGCTTTGCCCTGAAAGCTAACTTGACAGGATTGGATTTTCCCTGTAATCTTTCTTTTACAATTCAAGAGGGAAATTGAGCTGCCTTTTATTTATGATGGCCATGAAATTTTGTGGAGTCAAATTAGTCCTTTGATTAACAACATCTATTGAACAGAGGTGACTGTTTGCTTCTTTGCTTTGAAATTACTGTTACAGGGGTCCTTGCTCCATAAGAGGAGGATGAACCAGGGAACTCTGAAACAAATGGCACAACTGATGTTGATGAATGAAAACACTGATTTTCATTATGCTTAAAAAAATGGCACATGAAAAACCAAAACTCACGTAGTTGCCAGCTGAATTCAGTAATATGTCTGTATGATTTAAGGTTTCTAAAAAAAAAAAAGCTTTTTGTGGTGATTCTGCACAATGTGAAAATTTCTAGTAGATTTTTGAAGAGAAGATTATTATAATATAGCTAGAAAAACTTGTAAAAATGTGTTTTCCTTAATTAAGAGAATCTTTAGACTTTAAGAAATGAGATGGTTTTGCCATTGAACATTGAGTGCCATCAGGGTCCTTAAATTGTGATCTTCAGGTTGTTGAACAGCCAGTTGTTTATCACAAAGAATTGACAAACATGTTAAAAAACGAAGCCTTTGTTTGTGAGCTTATAGTGAACTTTAAAATTTCTCCATTTTCACATGGAAATAATAGGATTCATTATGTCTTAAATTTTATTATTTATGGCCTGATTGAAATACACATGTCTCTATCAGGGTGGTTTATGTGCCTGTTCTCTACCAGCTATTCACTGCAAAGCCTCTAAAATGTATCTTGGTTTAAAGTGGGAGATGTAAATGTCATGACAGAACACAGCACACTGCTTTTGTTGCCAATTGAAGCTGATTCTAAATCCAAGTTCCTGACTTGCTTTACATGCTTATTAAAACCATAAATTTCAGTCAATTATCTGAATGTCTTACTCCGTTCAGTTATTCCTTCTCCCCCTTCACCTTGTTTTGTATAAGTCCTCTGTATACACCAACAGCTTGTGTGTGTCCATGTTGTTGTTTTCAAGAGCTACAGGAATAACCTGTTTTCTCTTGTTGAAATAGATAACGTGAAAAAGTTTCAGAAACTAGTGTCATCGGTATTTCCAAGGGCATAACAGTGCTAATGTAACAAAGAACAAATAATAAAATTCACCACAGAGGGATTTCAAGGCAGTAAAACAAATAACATCTATGAATATGATAATAAAACGATTTGGTATGGAAGTGATTTGCATTGGTATAGCTACAGGTCTTTTTTTGAAAAATGTAGCTGAATATCGATTTGAATATTTTCACGATCTGAAAACATCACCGTCAACTACTTTCCGTTCTGAAATTCTTATGCAGGAATTGCAAGAAAGCTGTGCTCGTACAGATAGGTTAGAGATAAAGACAGTGTAAGAGAGACTGCATAGCTGAATATAAACATCTTTTAGCTGGAAAGTAAATTACTATTTTAATATTTGAAAATATTAATGAGAGTTCAAGCTTGACATAAAGATATGCCACATGATGTGCCTTTCTTTAGTCTTGTATTGAGCCTTCCACCCCTCACTAATGTAAAAACTGTACAAGGATGTAAAGCATGAATTGTTAGCTTTTACTGTGCTCTTGCGTGAAGTAGATGAAGCAGCAGCCTGCAGGGCGGTGGAAGGTCAGAGCCTCAGGTTGGCTTCACACATCCTGGGATGAAATATGCTGACGCTTGGCCCCTTCCTTGCCCATGCTCTCCCTTTCCAGTAAGCGACCAGGTGTGTAGGCAGATGTCTCAGGTATCCCTCTGGTAGAATGGGATGTCCTTGCTAGTGCAGCAAGAATTGTAGAGCATTGGAGCCCTGATCTCCTGCAGGTTGGAGGCCAGCAGGGCTAGCTGCCCGCAGCTGATGATGAAACCTGAGGACGTAAGGCTTCAAACCCACTCTAATAGTATGCATGTGTATCTGTTAGTTATATACATATTTTAATATATGAGCGTAATTCTTTTCAACAGTGTGAGATTTACTGATTTATGCTTGTGTAAACGAGAGTGAATTCTGGCCTCATTTCTGCTTCTGTGCCTGTTGCTAGATCAGGTTATGTGCCTACAGTGTATATCCATAGAGTTGGGTGCTTTTTCTGCATATGCAGTCGCTTAGTAAAGGCATGTGGTGAGTGTGTGTATGTATTATATTAAATTTGTGAAATGAGATTTCAACCTGTGATTAAAACAGGCACAAAATAATTAAACTTGTTTTTCAGGGGTGAATTCAGTCCATAATAGAACAAATCAAACAAAAACAATGGAGAAATATTAATAAAAATAATCTCCCAAAGGGAAAAAAACAAACAATAAAAGCTTTGAAGTCAGCCTGAATCATGTCTGCTATGACACAAATACTTAAAACAAAGAAAATAGTTATTCTTCAGTTATAATTCATTTTGCAGCTTGAAAAAAAGCCTGTATCCTAAAGATAAGGGTTCAAATTTTGGTTGCATTACTTGCTTCTTCATAGTCTTAAGCTAGTTATTAAATCTATATTTTACAGCTTCTAATCAGTAAAATATTTTGACAATATGCTTTTCTCTTACTCTGTGTGTTTATGTCTAAAACTTACTGGGCTTGTCTAACACTTGACCTTGTTTAGATTTTAGGTACAGCTGCTTTTCCGTCTACTAATTCAAACGTATTTCAGGTTAACTGAATTCTTATTCTCAAGAAATAGCCCATTATGAAACTCAATTACTTCAACAAAAATATATTCCTATAATATAGAACAATTCAGCGATAGAGTTAACACCTCATTCACACCTCCAAGAATTTAAATGCTGACTTAAGGAATTTAAGTGCTGAATTAAAATGCAATCTTCTAGCATCATCTATTTTGAAACTTGTAGATAAAAAGTCAATTTAAGAGAATTGTGGCTCCTCTTGTTTTCTATCTAACAGAACATAGATACAGATCATAGTATCTATTCACAGTGACATACCTGTACAAAACCACAAAGGACAAACACAGCCAGGGAAAGCACCTTTGAGGGACTAGATCAGCTGTATAGAATGCAATCATGAACCAAATCAGACACAGAAGGTAACAGAGAAGGTCAAGTACTACAGCATTTCAGCATTATGATATCAATGTAAATTAGCTGGAAGGTGCCTTTATGAATGTGGTGTGTGTGTCTGATTTGACTGTTATGCTATTTTCTGTGTGGATTTAAGGAGCGTCTAGTAAAAAACAAAAAAGCCCAAGAGTATTCTAAAAAAAAATACTAGCAAGTACTTTATTGACTTTTGTATAGTGGTGTCACTTTACTGACACAAGCGTGTTTTTACAGTGCTTTTGCCTCTGATGCTAAACCTGTATTCAATTTCCAAGGCTTTACAGATCTAGGAAAAAAAAAAATAGTATGGTAGAGCACACTTAAGTCTGAATTTAGAAGACAGGAGTTTGTGGAATTGGTAGTGACCCTAATCCCACAGTTGGGGTTAGTCTGCCTAACCTGATGTAAGTGTGGGACAAATCTGCTGGGCGCGTGGTTGTATTGTTCTCTTTCAATGGAGTATTTGATAAAGAATCTGCCTGCTGGTCCCAACTGCTGATATGTAGTGACCTATAAATCTAAAATCTCTTTGCCTTGTTAAGAGTTGTAGTTGGCTGCAGACCAATGATCTAATCCCTGAGCAGGAGAGGAGTATAGGCTGCTAGCGAAGAAAGAAGATGCTTCCACCTGTAGCTGTGTAAGTGTAACAGAGCAGCTAAAGAGAGTTTGGAGATGCAGCTGATGAGTCTAAAGACAAAGTAAACCTGGTTCTTCCAGGGCAGTTTTGCAGTAGAGTTGATAGGAATGATAAGCAGCGAAAGCAACTCCTCTTTTTAAGAAAAGTGATTGAGGAACTGAACTTTTTTAGACCATGATTAGCAGCTTAGATACTTAGAGGGCTGAGGGAAATTTGATTTAGCTTTATTAAAAGTTCATGGTGGCAAGGGAAAAGATTGAAACAGCTTCTTTTCCCAGCTATCGTAGAGAAAATCCCTGAAGACTGCCTTCATGAACATAATCATCTGATCAGGCTGGTGCAAGGAGGGAGAATGCCATAAATGTACTCCTTGTTTTTGTGAGAATTACATGTATTGAGATTCCTTTTTGGTGAATTGGTTCTTTATCTCCAGCTCCAGCATGGTCTGGCAGAGCAAATGACACAAGATAGTGTCTATCACAGATATATTAGTTGTGCCTTGCCACCAACAGTGGGAGAACTTGGGAATGTTCCCAGAACTTATTTGGAAGGGCTCTGAAAAAAATGTCAGCTCCCATATCGTGAGCTCATTTGCCTCTAGGTGCACACAACGAAGGTACCAGTGTTACTGTGTGCTGGGAACCAGTGCAAAATGAGCTATCCCATGGAATGCAGCGTTGAGGACAGGGAAGCTTTAAGGAGTGCAATTATGTGTCAGGTAGCCATAGGTGCCAGCTTGGCTCATGTGGGGCTTGCTTGCCAGGCTCAGTGTTTTCTCTTTCTAGTTTGTGAGTGCTAAACCTGGTAAGCACTATGTGGGGCAATGGTAGGAGGTGATTGTGTATTATTTTTAGATCCCCAAAGTGTTCTAAAGCTCTGTGTGAAATGAAAAGCGAAGGAATAGCAATGCACTGGCCATAGCAGATCCCAGCATCTATTAGATGGTTAGCAATAGTTAAAGCTATGGCTAGTGGTATCATTTTATTGAGAGAGGCTGTGTTGGCCAGTACAGAATGATTAATTCTCTCTATTCATTTTGGAAAGATTCTTGAGGTCCTTAATTTCTCTTTAAAAGTCACTAGACATAAGCAAAAGAGACCTTGTTTTAAGTACTTACCTGAAAGCCAGCACTTCTGTCAGCACAGCAGAAGCTGTGTAACTTCCCCATGCTGTGTCGTGCACCAGCAGGAGTACTTTAAGTGCAGGTTTTTGTGAGGATTTCCACACATGATTCCCTTCTAGTTCGCCAGACTGCTGACACCTCTGGGCTGATGCTGTTGATGAAGTGCCGCACTGCCAGTGCTGCTGGATTCCTAATCTTGAAGAAGTGCGGGTAAAAGGAAACTGGCTTGAAAGACGCTCTTTCTCGGACAAGCTTCTTTGTAGTGTACGTATAGTTTTTTGGAATAACAGTACTTGTAGGCTTCACTTACACACAGTTCATGCTGCCAATTCAGTGCTCAGAATATGATACTGAAAGGATGTTCAGTTTGCATTAGAGACAGCAAAACTGCCAAAATCTTTGTATGAGAGAAATGACAGTGCACTGTGGGGTACAAGCGTACCCATTGTTTTTGCACAAAGAAAGTTTAAAGAGGTGTTACGCTTGTTCAGAATACAAAGGGTTGAATACTTGCTGGATGACTGGATTGTGCTTTTGGAAAATGCTCTATCTGATGGGGGGTGTGTGTGCATGCAGAAATAAGTGTTTTCTGAGGGGTTTTAAGAAGGTTGGGGTTTTGGGGGAGGAGATTAAGGCATCTAAATCAATAAAGTTTCATTGCTTTGAAAGGAAGTAGGTTGGTTTCCAGTAGACATACTTTGCTAGGAACTTTGCATGGGCCTGGTAATAGCAGGGTTACTTCTGGAATCAAAGATTGAAAATAATTGGGCAGAGTTCTTTTCTCGCTATCAACTCCTCATTGTGGCGTTACATTTCCTTGAAAACTGGTTAAACAGGCAGTATTTGAAGAATATGGCTTGTGATTCAGTTACTACTGATTACTTTATAAATTTTTTAGTGGTTGTGTGTATAAGCATGTTACTGTGAGTAATTAATTTGCAGCTTAAAGAGACCCTGAAGCCTCAGGTCTCAGTTAATATTGAAAAGAATTTTTCTTCAGACAGCAGCAGGTGTCAGACCCTGATCTTAGGTGTAAATACTGGAATCACTGGAAGGTGATTTTGTGCTCAAATATTAGAGGCTTATGTTTTGAAAATATGTGTTAGGATTCTGAAGCTCTGGTCCGTTTAGGAGCTGTGCTTTTCATCTGGATCAATGTATTCTGAGACATAGTGCCTAAGTGCTTTTTCATTTTACAAGAAAGAAGTATTTTAATGAAAATCCTCTTAGTAACAACTATATAGCAAATAACAGCTGTTCACAGTCACTGCTGAACTCTGTCTACAAAAGAGAACTTACAATCCAGTGGCAGTAACAACAGAGCTCTTTTACTTGAATAAGAAAATGAAGCTTCCAACCTACTAATGCTCTTTGCCCAGCTCAGTGGGTACTTGTTATCTCAGTGGTGACTGAAATTTATGGTAAAGACAGAGTACTTTTCTTTATTGTGATCCATACTGTTTGTGAGCTCCACTGTGTGCTTTGCTCACTTTCATGCAGCAGAACTCCTAGAATGAAATGGTAGCCCACTAGGGCACGCTTGGCAGCTTGCAGTGGGCTTGAAAGAGCAGCTTAAAATACAGTCTAAACAGGAAATGGTTTTGTAAAGTGAGAATCGGCCTTATTTGTCAAAAGGATTTAGGGAACCCTCTTCTTGTTCGTAAGTATAGTCCTCTGTCGTACGTAGCAGAAACCTGCTAACTCAGTTTTTAAGAGGAATTAGAAAGTGAATTTGCAGGTTTTTGTGCCTTTTTTAAAGCTACAAACAAATATGTTCTGCTTTTGAGAAAAGAAGAAATGTGCTGGGGGGGTGGGAAGGCTATAGGTCCGTCAAGCCTAGCCAGTTTTGAGTCTTATAGCACAGGCCAGACTATGAGCTCAGAGCAATTGTTAATTGAAGAGAGAAGTTATTTACACACGTGCAAATGCTTCTTAATGTGATGTGAAGAAAATAGCTTCACTTGTTGATTTAATGTTGTTAGACTTCATGCTTTGTCATTGCTTATCCATTTTTAGCAGCCAGAAACCTCAGTTTTCAGACCAGGGTAAAAACAAATAGAGGATTTGGGAGGACATGTACCAACACAGTTCGCTCCAGTGACTCTTAAGGCAAATTTTAGACTCTACTTCCCTTCTGTGTTTGTAAAAGGAAGAGTCCAATTCCTTGCTCCATTTAGCCCTACAGTGTATTTTCAAAAGAATTATCAGTAAAGTAAAGGTGAGGTTTTACTATCACTAAATTCTAGTAGATGTCAAAGACAGCCCAGTCCTTGGTACTTGGTTCTCTGCTCTGGAGAATGTCTGGAAAGAAAGAGAGCATAGGGAGGGAGACTCTAGGGAGCTAGTTCTGGATGTGTAGGAAAAATAATAAGGTGGCATTTTAAAGTTTTTACATTCAGGGTGAAGTGATATGAGCATTCTGGAGTAAGTGGAGCTGTACTGCGGTGTTCTTGACTCCTTACTGCAGTTCTGAAAGCATAGCAATGTAATAAGATAATTTTTAAGACAATTTCAGTAGTAGAGACAAGGGGGAATTAAAGCCTAGATAAGGCTTCTAGCAGAAGTGGAGAACGAGGTAGAGATGAATTTTGGCAACTTGTCCACTGCTGCTCTTTCAGCAGTAATGGTTACTTATGCTTAACACCTCTCTTTGCTGGGATTGGCAAAGATTGCTTCTACATCTGGTGCTTCTGGATCTGGCCAGCTGGCAGGGAAATACCTCTTCATGCCCTGAATAACCTTGTCCCCTGGGAGACTGAATGCGGAAGCTGCATCCGCTGACCAAGGGAACAGGGGCCATTCTGTGACTCCCCTCCCAAGCTTGCGTTTCTCCTGGCTGGAGCACTGGGAAGGCTCACTATGCTATTGCATGTTACTGCTTTGCAGTAGCAAGGAGTGGTTTTGTAAAATCCTTTATTTGAAGTGTAATGATTTTGGGGTGTTGCTAAATGAGGGAATATAGGTGGTAAAAAGTCACGTCCCTGGGCCTTGACTGTGCTTGTATCAAAGGATGCTTTTTAAGTTGTTGATAATCTGTCAGGCACCATGATGAGATGCAGAGTAAACCAGAATCTCTTCGATTTCTTCACTGGTAAAGTTATCTGTATGCATGCCAGTCCTATTTCTCTGTTCTTAGCCTTGGGCTTTATACAGCTATTGATTTTTTTTTTTTTCTGGTTGTTACAACATTAATGCTTAGTCAGGTAAAGATATTTGTTATTTTCCCAACACAGCCTCACATTTCATTAAGAATGTGATGGGTTCCTGTGTGCTGGTAATGACTGCTTTAATTCCAGCAAACAGGATGTCTTACAAACAACAGGTTAGATATTCACAGCTGGTTGTGTGGTTCCTTACAACCATTTCTTTTTCTTCTTTGCTACGGCTAGCATTAGTATTCAAAAGCTGAAAGCATGCTGGTGGAAAGCTACCTAAATATCTATGGATTATTGTTAGGGTCAGAGTAACAAAGGCGGCAAATGAAATTAAAGATTTACATGATGAAACAGACCAATTTATCAATCACTCTTTGCAAAGTTGCTTATGCCGGTTAAAAAAGAGATTTTCTAAGAAGACTTTTTAAAAATGAATTTCAGTATGAAATTTTGATCTGTAGTTTCACTTTAATCTCTGCATTGTTTCTTCCAACAAGTTGAGTGGATGGAGAAGACATTGCACAACTGACAAAGCTGGCTGTTGCATGGCTTGATTTCATAAGAACAGTACTTTAATCTGAGTCTATCAAAGTCTTTACCGAACTTTAGGGTCATCAATACCCGTGTGTGAGGAAAGTAATGTCAGGGGAAAAACTGAGATGCAGCAACCTCAAAAAAATTTGTATGTGGAGTCAGACTTAAGAATAGAAACCAGGAGTTGGGCAGACTTTGCATTTAAACCTCAGGCTGGACAAGGAAGCCAGCTGTGCTGAGCAGTGAGCAAGCTGAGAAGGTTTTCTCTTTTTCTGGAGGGACATAAGAAATTGGCATCTGCACTGAATGAGAAACGACCCTCTTCTGTTTTGTGGAAGCATGACGGAACATACATTTGAAATGGAAATTGCTTTGCTTATTCAAATGAAAACCTCTGAGCAAAAGAGCCCGGCTTTCATTATTTTGATTAGAAGCTAAGTTTTTTGCAATAGCAAGCAGGTAGGAAAAAAGCTAAATTGGAGGGGAAGAAGATATTATTTTTTTTCCTTCAAAATATGATTTTTTTTTTGTTGCTTTGGGATATGTGTAAATTTGTAAAACAAAAGTAAAATTTTTTTTTTTGTTCTGAGATAAATTTAAGTGACTATCTAGCAAGGTGAGAGCACAGTGTGAATAAATGTGTACATCACCTAGGGAAAATGAACTGAATTGGAAGTTAGCTAGGAATTGCATAAAACAAAGCCCCAGGAACTGACTTTAATGCATTATCTAGTTTTATCTCAAAGTAATGTTAAGTACTTAAACAGAATAAGGTGGGCTATTCTACTTCGTTAGAATAATGATAAATTAAAAAAAAAAAATCACATTTGTGTAAAAAAGTGCATACAGATGAGTAGGTTGTCCTTTGGTTTGGCTAGCAAAATTCTAAGGTAGATCAGAACCTGTAAGAACAAGCATGCTACCTTCCAGTTAAATATTGAAATAGCAATTACTTGCCCTACGCAGTTCATGTGTGTACCAATACTAGTACAGTCGTGTTGTTTGGAATCAGCATTTGCATTTTGCAAATGAAACCAGTCTCTTTTGGTGAATCACTAGAGCGGAGTTGTGTTGGTAATGACCCAAAAGAGATTTTGGATGTGCTTGGAGAATATATATGCTTGTTTCTAATAGTTGTTGTGCCTGAATGTTAGCATTTGCAAATATTTTTGTTTGCCAGTAATTTGTGGTTCTCCTGCTTTCCAGGGAAATAAGATCTCAATGAAGGTGAAAGAAAAAAGAAACTTAAAAGCATGAAGTGATTTGTATTTTTATTATATGAAGCCAAAAGTTTCAAAGGGAGAATCTGAAATTTGTTGTCTCTAGATGAGGTTGCAGTTGTTGTGTGCCTGGTCATGTTGTTCTCTTGCCCCCTGCCCTGAGGAGCAAAAGTATCTGCAATTTTACTGAAATCTGCAGCAGGTTTAGTCTTAGCATTGCCCAAAATCACATTGGTGATTAATGTTTTGCTTAGAATCAAAGCAATTCAGAGGCTAGATATTTCAGTCACAGTACATGAATTGCATCACAAAACAAAGAAAGTAATATCTTTAGTGAATCAATTTTTGCTGATTCTTAGCCTGAAAAAGAACCTTGATCTGAAGAATAGTTTTGTTGCTTAATCATTAAAGCAAGCTCTGACATGTAGGCACTCCAGTTTCCTTATTCTACCCCATTAATATTGGGCTGACTGTATGTATGCTGTCTGGCCAGCATGGAAATTGCAAGAACTTCACCAGCTTCAGAGCATCACCCCTTATTTAGCATTCATAGACATCCCTGTCTAAACATAGTCTTTCTTCTGTGTTTTACTTAAACTGTATCATCTTTTCCCCAGTGAGAAGGAAGGCGCACACAGCCACAGGTGCCTGAGTGAAATATTCTTCTTGCTGCCCTGTGAAAAAATTCTGATAAATCCCTGTTGGTTTAGAATTTTAGATGAAGATATTTACTGCTAAGGATTGTTAATAATAAATGTTCATGATTTTTTTATTGAGGGCTGAACTTGAGATATATGGCTCCCTCAACTTTTGAACCCTGTGCCATATCTAATTGAAAATGTCTTTGCTTCTTCCAACCCAAAAGACAGACATCTAACACTTGACAGCTTTTTATTTTGGTTAGAGGAATTAGTTTGTTTTTGCTGTGAAACAGATGCTTCCTCCAGAGCTTGTCTTTCCCTCGCTCTCCGTTTACCAGCTATGGTACTGCATGTCTCTCTTAGCCAAGGAGATGCTGACAGCATCAGTAAAGTGTTTCAGTGCAAAGAACAAGTTATACAGCAGCTTTAACTAGATCTGAAGAATGGCTGCGGGGAGTTAGTTATATGCTGAATTACCTTGTAGCACCAACCAGCATGAGTGAGGCAAAGGCACATTGCAGAAAAATGAGGTTATGTGCATCCAGGTACTTCATGCAGGACCCTAAATACAGAATCTTGGCTTAAAAAATAATTTAAGGCAAAAAAAAAAATCCTGATGATGATGGGAGGAGTGTTTTTTTTAAGCATCGTTGGAAGAATTCTGGTTGGTTCCATGTATGATAAACTGAATACAATTTTGGTTCCATTCTATTTTCAGGTTTCCCTTGTTGTGAAAACGTCTCAATTCCATGACCGGGTGTATTTGAGGGGGAGAGAAAATGAAGATATATTGAATATCCTGATATGATACTTAGAAGTACTTTGTTAACTCTTTGTTAGTGTGATTTTGGTTTCCATATTGTGTCTATATTTTTCTTAGCTTCCTGATAGAGAGGTATTCAGTCACTAGACAAAGTGTTTTTACACGGAAGTGCTATTCTTACACAGTGTTGTCTGCTAAGGGTAGTTTTAAATAGTAGATGAGCAAAGTGTTGCCTGCTATTCACGCTCTGTACGGTAGTTCTCACAGTTTCTCAAGGTTGGTGGGGGCTTTCCCGTGGGGAATCTTAATGTGGACAAGGCCTCAGAGTATGGATTTTTTCTCTGGAGTTGAAGACAAATGAAATATCTTTAAGACTAGCCTAGCTAAACAAACTGTCTCGCGTTTACCAACAATTGCAGCCTATTGAACAGGAAGACAACAGCAGAAATGCATGGCTTCCTCTCTGCCAACAGGGAGCCTGGCTGTAAGTGATGTCTCCAATAACTCTTCAGGAGTTGCCCCTCAGAGTGGCATTTGAGCAGCTCAGCCCCACGAGGTGCACAGTTGCCCTGGTCTCTGTCCTACATTACTGCCAGGTTGATTCCATACTGGCTTATTGAAAGAGAAGCAGCTAGAGGCATCATCTCCTGGGGATGTGATTTGCATTCTGTGTTTAATTAAAGCACGACAGTTTATGCCAGAGGATGTTAAAATGTGAAATGGAACGCTCTTTGCCAAATATTGGGATTTTATAGAAACTTGGAAACTCATTAGTAGAGAATTTTATTCATAATACGTGTGCAGTCTGTTTTGCAGGGCCCATTGAGTTTGGCCTTGCTTTCTTTTGGGTTTCTCCCTCACTGAGCTGTTATTCCAACCTCACATAATATTGATGGACATACCCTGCTTGGTGACAAAAATATTTGAGAAACAGGGCACTAAGCAAAATGCTTCTCTACTAAGGAGCTGCTCCAGAAGACTGTTAATGAGATGGAGAACCTCCTCCATGCTAGGTCATAGGTTTCAATTTGATCACACTAGTCACGTTTTAACCACCTGATAAGCTGTTAGGTGGCCTGTAGGAAACGTGGTAGGTATTTTGTACTGCTTGTTAGTTTCTTACAGGACACCCGTATAAACCTTGTGACCCTGACAACTTCATTAGTAGTCTCAGAAGAGAAGTCAAGTATTAAGTAGGGACAATCATGTGGGTGACTGTACATAAATACTTTGTACCGGGGGCCAACAATTTGTAACAAGACACAAATATTTATCATGTCACTTTGTGAGTTAGATCACAAACTTATAGCTTTGAAATCAGCTATTAGCAAATGAATTCACTCAAAGTATCTGTCAGTTTTAGTTTAGCATGAGAAGTACTATTATTTCTACAAATGCTTAAAATGTCAGACCATCTGAAATTTAAATGACTGAATTTTTTGTACAAAGGTTCACCAGGAGGCTAATAGAATTTACCCTTCTCTTAATTATGAGGCAAAGTCACCCAAATAGAGGGGTCACTTTGCCCTTTTTCCTGGCTATGTTGTGAGAAATAGCTAACCACGCTTCAGCAGTGTGCTGTAGAGCTTTGCTTTGGAGACAGGCATGGTTGGTCAGCCAGCCCTGTCCATGAGTTATTAATGTGTAGATTCAGAGTTGTTAGAATTACTCAAAATCCTATTCTTTCACCAAAAATTGAGCTGTAAACCATTAAGAAGTGACATTTTCATATGCATGAATTGAACCTCTTTGAAAGCCCTTTCTTGATATTGTCAGATAACCTGCACAAAGTCAGAGAAAGCAACAGAATTTCTTGGTGAGGGAAATGAGGGTGGGAGATTGGGAAAGTATTCATAAAGTGCTCGTGTGATAGACTTCTCTTGTGATTACCCACAGACATCCAAAACATTACTTGATTTGCAGAGGATTGTTTTTTTCAGACAACATAATTACACACACAGCTCAGGGTTAATACTGCTCTCTACTGCCTACCTAATGTTGCTGAAGGGTTTACCTTGGAATCAGAGAATGGAAACAAGTTCCCCTTCTGCATACTGCTTGGGTTAGACTAATTTATTCTAGAGTTCATGTAATCCTAGGTAAGGTGTGAAACGCTGGAAGGTAGAGCAGCCTGGTCTGTATTAAGCTCCTGTTAGGTTTCAGATAATAAGCAGTGGATTCCACTGTGGGATTCACCCTTGAGTTATTGAACCAAGGAAGTTTGAGTTAACAGTCCCTAGTATGTCTCATGATCTTTACTTTGTGTGTGCTTACAGTTTGCAATTTTCAGTCTTTTTCAGTTTAATATTGAATTGTACCTATTTGATAGAAATGGTTTTACTTTTCCCGTAGCTATTAATACAGAAGAGTTGTACAGCAAATGATGCATTTTGAGTGAATGTTTTCAGTTCTCTCTGACGTGTCTCCCTGATGTTTCGGTAGCACATCCATTCAGGGCTAAGTGTCGGCTGTGGTATTCATCTTCCCCTGGAAGAAGATGGTGGTTTTGTACTTTATGAGGATTTGTAACTCTGGGGTTTCTCCTATTTGTGTAGCTCCTGTTTGGAGGTTGTGATTTCAGAAGGCCTTGGGAAATAATAGATACAACAAAGGGCTAGTTTTTTCTTTGTTATCACTCCTTGTAGTGAGGGCTCATTCCCTCCTCGTACTTTTAATTCATAGACAGTCTCCTGCCCGGTGTCAACAGAGCGTGGGTGAAGCCCTTGTTCCATTCCCTCTGGCTGTGCTGCTGCCTGGCAGTTTCTGTTCTGCCAGTGCGACGGTGAGAGTTTCTGAACTGAAGCAGGCACTGCAAAAGCATGTAGTAAAAAAACTAATTTCTAATGATTTATTTCATACAAAGAGCTGCAATAGGGTTTAATAGATGCTTTAACAGAAAGCTGAGATGTCCCATCACAGGAAAGTTTTATTCTGTTCCTAAATGCAGAAGACTCATGTTAAGTTTAACTTAGAATTATTTTTTTGACCTAAAGCCCAAAATGTGGGGGAGTTATGGCCTTACTTATCAAAGGTAGCAAATATTCATGCTTTTAAGTGAATTTCAGATTCTACCAAGGTAATTTCCTCGGTAATTAATAACACTTATATAGCTGATTTCTTACTTTGTTCCTATACTAGAATTGTCATGTCATGTAGTAAATCACATACTGGCCTGTGATTTCCTGTTGCTGCTGTAATATTGTAATGCAATGGCCCACTATGCTCATTTGCTCATTCGTGGACATCCAGAAATAAATCAAAGGGAATTGTCTGCTAAAATGCAGTTTCAGCATAATTACTAACACTTCATATGAACTACTTTGTGGTATTTCTTGTAATCAAAAGATATGAAAGATACGGATTTTAATCAGTTTCTATGGGAGAGGCTTATTAAAAAAATCTTCAGGGATTAAAGAAGCAGAGCAGAAGAGATTATATTTGTGTCAGTGAAGCATCTTTTAAGAAAATATTTTTTGTATTTTTATCAAACTTATATTATAATCTATGGACACATGATGACAGAACAAACAGCATCCAGAGAATATCCTTTGTGCTGCTATGTACCTAGGATAAGACCTTATTTTTTGTGTTGCATCTGGTTTTATTACATATTGCTATGTTATGTCACAGCCTATTGCATAACCTAAAGCCCCAACCGCGAGAAAGGGGGTAGGGGACTGAGCAGAAGTGTCTGTAATCTAACAGAAATATGACTGCAAGAATTTAGCAGCTCAAATAGTTTATGTGTAACTGGAAATGGCCAGAAAACCAGGCAGATTTAGCAGCCCTTGCAGCTGCAGTACTAGAAATTTTCAACGATAGCGCAGAATTGCAAATGAGATACTTAGAAAATTGTTGTATGGGCTTTTTGATAGACAATGCTCATACCATGTATTCAACCAAATTTGAATATAGAAAATAAAGTTAGATTCAGATTGTAGTTAGTATTTTTCTGAAATTACATTTTGAAACCACAGATTCTATACTACTTTTTTTTTTCAGTCAGTGGAATTTCTATAATATCAGTTGTTCTAAATTGCCTTTTTAAACTACTGTAGTCTTGTACTTCTGGTTCATCATTTATAACCTGAATGCCATTTTTATTTATATATTTAGGTAAGTATGTGTCAAATGTTTCTCACAAAAATAATTCTAGGGTCTGATCCTGCAGATAAGAACTGCCAGTGTATTTATTGTGTATCTCCATTGAATAGGCATTACTGCCATAAGCCATTTTGATGGAATCAGAGATTTGCCTGGCCGAGGACAGCTGGCCATCCCAAAGATTAGGTGTATGTGGGTATAGGGGATACACTTGCTGCTTTATTGCGCCATTTAGATGACAATAGTTCAGTGTGAATTAATACTAAACAAGTTAAGAAATATTTGAGTTAGGTTTCAGTCATGCAGAAAGTTGTGCCTACAAACTTCCAGAATACCTTGTTCAAATCAGCAGCCAGGAAATATGGCGTCCATATGGGAAGTCATTGATTAAAACTTGTTATGGAATTCTTATGGTATATTTGTGAATGTCATGCTCAGCACTCGAAACGGGGAGGATTAAGACATTAGCACCAGAAACTGAAACACTGTTTGCATGTGCAGTGCTCTTTTAGCTTAGTTGCTTAGGTGTATCATGATAAGGTCAAATTTGGCTAAGGTGAAGGACGCTCATCTTAAATGTGTAGCGACTCTCGTGTTATGGGTGGATTAGAATACCATGAAATCTGGCTAGTACCTTGAAGCTTTTTAGAACTGTACAGTGCCTTTCTGCCCGCAAAAAAGCAGTACAAGAGAAATGCAGTTTTGGTTAAAAAAAATCCGTTGTGGGAATGTTTGTATTTTGATGCAAAAATGTTTCCTTTTTTGTTCTGATGGTAGCTAATTCTGTTGATTAATGTTACATTGTTTTGTTTATTTTTACTACAACATGTATTTTTGAAACTAATTTAGCTAATATTTCATGTTTCAGATTTACTATTTTACACTAGCATTGTGTAATGCTATGAAATGAATATGACTTAGCAGCCTTAGAGTTTTAGTCTTTTATTCTGTTTTAGAAAAATTGATCCAAAGTGTCAGAATTTCCTATGGAGTGAAAAATGTGTTCACTCTCATTTCTAATTTGCTTGTAACTGCAAAACAGGGGAGTATCTTTTACCGTAAGGTGGGGAGGAGGAAAAGAATTCCAGTGGAAGACTATCTTGAGTTTCTTAAACCTTTAACTCTCATTGGAGTCTTGGGTGATTGTTAATTGTCTGAGCTGTGTTTCTATGAGGAAAAAGCAAAATTTCAGAATATTTGATGTGAAGGTGGAACAGAATTGCCTTTTTGAGGAGAGGAAATGTGAGGATCAGGCCAACTTGAATGAGTTAGGAAGCAAATATTGAAGGATAAAGTGGATGAAAAAAGATCAAAAGACCAAAACCTGTGCTGCGGAGGTGAAAATAGCAGAGGAAGCTGGGGAAGAGGCGCAGGGTGGGATGGGAAGATGAGTGGGGAAGTTTTTGGTGGGGAGGGTTACCCGGTGTGCAGTGGAAGGAGCTGGTGCTTGGTTTTTAACTGTGTTACCAGGTACGTTGGTACCAAGACTCCCATGTGTACACTGAACAAAGCTTAGGTTTGGATAAATCTCTTCATTATCTGTAATTGCAGCCCTCTGAGAAATGCCCCCACAGTTCCCCCAGTAGGTCAGTAATGCCTTCCACTGTGCTGGGAGAAAGTGGCAGTGCTGAGTGTCAGAGCACTGGGTGTGAAGTGCTGCCCATGGCATGGACATGGTGCCAATGAGCTGTGCCTGGGCTGGAGCTCTGCTATGGGAAAAAAGGTGTGATGCTTTACATTTCTGAACAAGATCTGTAATGTTACACTCAGTATGAAAGCTAGTGCTCAGACAGAACTGATTGTGTCATTTCTGCTTCCGGAACAGAATACATGTCAGCTTCTTAATTTCTTACTGTTTATTGTGTCATTAATTTATGTCTCAAGGCTGTGTAGTATTTTATTACCTGCTTTCGCCAATACTTGTTAAAAATACCTACCGAATCTTCATATTAGTCTCACTGTTGGCATTCCAGGCTAGACTTCTCAATTCAGATTTGCCATAAAATGCAGTTTGTGAGATAATTATATTAGAGAGAACTGCACTCTGCAAAATGCTTTAAAAGCTGGAGTATAATTAATTATAAATTGACCTCTTAAAGAGGGTAGATTTATTTCTTTAGCATGAATTAATTTCCTGATAGAAATTTTGGATTGCCATCAAAACAGAATTGAATCTGTCAGTATCTGTGTCACTATTACGACATCTAGCAGTATTTAACAGCTGCGATGTGGTGGGACAAAGGGCTGCTTGGAGCCCAGAGCTTTTCAACCCTTAACTTCCTGAGTGTCACAGTAGTACTGATAACTATTGATGTGTCTACTATAACTTACTACAAACTGTAATGAGATCAACAGCTTTATTCACAGAAATGGCCGTGTGCCAGTGAGGAGGTGTCAGATGGTTCAGTCTAACTTGTACCAAACTGATTCAGACTAAGATGATAGGGGTTTGTACTACTTTGCTTCTGTGCTGCTGCGGACCATAGCACTGATCAGCATCCCATTGCTTTGGTCTTTTTAACTATCTGTGCTGTATCTCTGCAAGTCCTTCAGTGGATAAGCCTTGTTTTTCCTTTGTTGATCTATTAAAAGTACAGCTTTTGTCTGTAAGCTGGCTAGACAACAGTTTGTTTGGGATACATTCAATATCTCTCTGTAGCTGCTGATGGTTCTGACTTAAGCTGTCTTCAGCTCATCTCCTCTTGAGTACTGAACCTTTCAAAAGTGCTTGGCCGTAGCCTGCTGGTGTGGATCACCCCCTGCGGAAGCTGATGCTGGTTGTACCAGTCAGTTAGGAACTCCTATGTGAGGCTAAACAGATCTTCTGATTCATGGCTCTGAGAGATGACTGCAGCCACAAGCTCAGCCAACTAAAAATGGAAAAATAATAATAATAAAAAAGAAATATCTAAAAAGAAATGTGTGTGTATATATATGTATAAAATAACTGAAGGACGTTTAGAAAGCCCTTTATTTTTCACCAGAAGCAGCAGGTGCCTTGCGCAGCAAGATAGTAGAAGAATGGCTTTAATGAGAGAGTAGGAGCAGATTTTGAAACTCTTCATATTTTTAGTACTTCTAGGTTAACTGAGGCAAAGAAAGCTAATGGTCAAAACCTATTACAAAAATCTGGAAAATAAGACATAAGGAATTAAAGGCAAAAAGGTCTAAAAATTTGTTAAAATGCAGCCAATCAGAAGCAGCTGCCCTGTCCAGAAGGAAGGATGGGCAGTGCGCTGATCCCAGGGATAGACTAGAAAATTGTAAACATTTAAAGAAAACTTGAAGCCGAAAGGCATTTAGAGCTGAAAGTCAGGTCAAGTGTCAGCCTGGCACTTGAAGAAAGAGGAAAAATTGCAGTGTGTAAAATGAATTTGCAAGGACCAATAAATATGTCCGGATGACAAGGTAGTGATCTTAAAAGTACTCCTTTTAGAAGCAAAGGATAAAAGGATACAATAGAAAAAGAGTGGGACATTCATGAAGTAAATGGGACTTCTACTGACTTTAGGGTAAAGGTATCAGTGCAGTACCAGGAAAACCAGTATTATTTAAAGAAAAAAAGCGTATGGATTAAAATGAGGCTTAGTAGCAGCTATTTCATCCTTCCTGTAGAGGTCTACGTAAGACATAGCGTCTATATAAGAAATAAGAACAGCAGAGATTTTTTTGTTGTACTGGGAGAGGAAAGAAAAGCCACTTATTAGGCCACTCTTATAATTGTCCTGAACTCAATCCCCATTATTCTTAATGATGACAGAAAAAAAATATGGCAGGAAATAATAATATACATCCTAAAATAAATACCTTTAGAACAGATAATAGAGCTATAGTAATCAAACATCAGTGGTCACCCTCTGCTGACTTGTTCAGAGGGAGAAATGAAAATGACGCCACTTCCTACAAGGTGGAAACTAATGACTGAGACACTGCAAATTACATACATCTAAAGAGACAGACAAGAAAGGCAGAGAAACACTTCAGTGTTATTAAGGTCCCAAGTGATGCTACCACTTAAGAAAATGGTGTGCATTTTTCCCCATATTAGAAACAAAGCTTGGACAAAGCCAAATTATCAAGAGTCATAACTTCATGGCCACGTGTCATTTCAGTGTTGAGCAGCAATTTCAGGTTATCCTACGTGGAGCATTGCTTAAAACAAAATTAAACAAAAAAATTTGAAACGGTTCCCAAACCTTGCATTTCTCTGGGTCCACCTTATGCTGTAGCCTCTTCTAATTTCTTTCATCATCTGTGAGGAATTATTTCTTGTGATATTGTTGGCTGTACTTGAAATGCTAACTGTGGCATTGCACATCAGGTGCATGAGCATGTGTTTGTGGGAGAATATGTACCAAAGGAACATGACTCTATCCACTGAGCCCTGGCACAGTGATGCCCTCATTTTCTTTTTGCTGTTTGGTCAGGACGTGCTTCTGCTTTTTACCATCTATCAGCATTTTTTTTTTTTTCCTCTCTCTCTCTTCATATTTGTATCTCTACTTCAGTTCCTATGCACAGAATTAATGTTGTTGCATGGTCTATCTACGCTTGGGGAATTTGTTTGCATTAGCACAGTAAACTTTTAAGTTATTCCTGTGGGTAATGGTTTTCTGTTAGCTCCATCAGCCCGGATGCCATACACGTAGTACAACCATTGTACTTATAAAGTGGTGTTACGGAGTGGAACAGGAAAGGTAATCAGAAGTGTTAAATTCAGAAGTGATGCTATCGGTATAACTCCTGTGCTGAAATCAGAGCTGAACTGACAAAGGAAAATACCTGAGTGACACTGTTTGCAGCACAATGAGTAGATACAGACCCCTAAGAAGGGATGGGGAAAAGTGGTGTTGACGCTATTAAGCTGGGGAGCTGCTGTCTATCAGAGGGGAGGATTTTCTTGCAGTCATTCTTCAAAGATTTTGGTACCAGTGTTGTGGAGATTTTTTTTTTTTTCCCCTCTAGATGGTCAGTATTTTTTGTGCCATCTATGGCATTTGAAATAGGATTTACTCCTTTAAAGTCTGGGTTAGTGTGGTGAGTAATAGTGTTTTAATAGCCTATAACACATTGAGTAACAGACTACAAGTGAAATCTCATTAGAATTCAAATGTCTGGTACTAAAATGGCTTGATGTTGTGTTGTAGCAGTAAGAGATGGGAAGCAGTTCCGAGTAAGACATTTGCAGCAACAAGGACTTTCAGGGACAGTGGCAGATAATACAAGAGTATTTACAGAGCACTGAACCAAATTATACCTGACTTTGTGGCATAGGTATCCTAATGTCTAAATCCATAAACATAGTCTAAACATAGGTATCCTAATGTCTAAACAGAGAGTACCTGTATTTACTGACTAGTCTGATTTTGGCATGATGCTTTTTTCTATGCTGATCATATTTGCTACATCTTGTGTGGTGTGTCTGAATGAGAGACATAGAATAAAACCTTAAAGATTTTTCCGCAGTTCATTTTCTAGTGATTTGAGGATTAAAGGAGGTATCTCAAAAAAAAAAAAAAAAGAATTTTTTTTCACTAGGGAGCTAAAGCCTTTTAAAATAATAGTTGTTTATAAGTTCACATTTAGTAGGGATTCTCATCGTGGTTTAAACTGTATTCATTATAAGTTCCTTAATTGTAATATTACTAATCCTGCTGAATGCAGCCAGTGTGTCATTTGTAAATGTTTTGGTTTTTTTTTCGTGACTGGCAGTATGTTTACCAAGATCTTCTACTCCTAGACTTGTCTCTACTCAGCCCTGATACCAATGCCAAGTACATAAAATAAATTTTTGTTGTTTTCATTCTTAATCTTTTGTACTTCTACAACTTAAAGGTATTGCCAGTGTTTTGAAAGCAGAAGAAATGGAATTATATCCTTGAGACAGATTAGGGTGTTTCTAGTTTGAGAAGTGGTTTTGTATGTTTATTTTGGAATAGTCAATTAAACCCTCTTCTGAATGTCAGGAACGAGCTACCTTGTGCTGCACCCTGGCGTGTGAGTGGCACAGAGGGCACCGTGTACTGTATTGGCACTGTCAAAGAGAATCGCTAGCAGTGATGTCAAATTTAGCCTGTCACCGTGAGGACTTAAGGAAGCCTGACATCGTGATTTGGAGCCTGCCACCTGTGCTCAAGTGGAGTAGTATCTGATTGCATGAAGGCTTGCGCTGAGTGGAGTGTGCTGCCTTAGGAAGCCGTCATCAGAGTGAGGAGAAGCGGCAGCACTTGCTGCACCGGGCTCTGTCCCAGCCAGGCAGCCGAGCGTGCCACAAACAGTGGCTCTTCTCTTTCTGTGCCAGTGGCTCTTCAGAGAGGACAAATGACTCCCACCCAGTGGTGTGATGGGAGGAACTGTCACCGAAGGATGCACAGCAGTAAAAGCAATTGTCATAGTAGGTTACTCTCTTGGTATGGTTGTGTTGCAGTTGAGCAAGGCTCACGGTTTACCGTTTAGGGGGAATCTATATTAAATTTAAGGCCAACGAGGAGGTTCGTCTTGTTTTCTGGTGGGTTTTTTTGTGGGGGTAGGGGCTTGGTGTAATTCTAATTCTGCTGCAGGGAGCACCTGCTGCATCATGATGTACTTTGTACATCTTAGTGTGAACCTGTGATTCTCAGAAGGTTGATGTGTCCCACTGGTGGCTCTGAGGTGATTCTCTCGCTAAGGACATGTGAATATAGAGATCCCAAAGAAAGCAGCCAGAGCGCAGTGGGGCAGAGACCAAGAGTGCTCTAGAGAATTAGAGGGAACTCTATTCTTATAGATAATTTTTTTTTTAAATTTTTATTGAAAACCATAGCATGATAAGCTGGTAATCTGTACCCAGTGATCCACCCAGTCACCCCACCTGGAGATGTGCCTCTCGTTTGATGGGACTTGAAGCCCAATTTGGTTTGCTCATGCAGAAATTTGGTTTCTTTCTGGTTTTGGCTTGTACTCTTTATGCAACTGCCCTTCATTCTGTTAAAATAAGATGGTTTATGCTGGTGGAACTGGGGAGTGGGGATATATTGATGAAGATCCTGCATACCAGCAGCCAATCTGTGCCTTTGTCCAGCAGTTGTAGAATGTTGCTTTCCCAGTGCAAAATACATGCTGCAAAACAAGCATGTAATATCTCTGTATTTGAATTGAAGAAGGAGCCTCCAGGTGCAAGCTAAGTGAGAGTTATTCCCTAGCCATCAAAACACGCATTTCAGAGCCAAGAATGAAAGAGGCCAGCAGATGAGAACAGCCATCCATAATTTGTGTCTTGCTTCCACTGTTTTCACAGCTTGACCTCAGAAGCAGCCACGTTGACTGGCTTTGGGAGGAAATAACGTAGCTGGTGTGTGTTTCTTCATTAAAGAACAAATTTGTTGTCTAGAATTAACAGAATGCAGAGCCAAGTGGGTATTGAAGTTGATTGCATACAGCTTTGTGATTGGGATTTGGGAGCTACATACAATTGTACAAATTGTATCAAAGGCAGCTTAATGATCCTAGATTTATTTGTGTATACGCTGAATCACAGGGAGAGGTCAGGTAGCTTATGTGGGTGATCCTCACACAGTGAAGTTTCCTCCACATCTGCGCCCTCAAAACTATTTTTTTTTTTCAGCTTTGTATGTACAGTGGTTCTGCATTTTGCAAGTACAGTGTGATGAATATGTTTTGCCTAGAAAACGTGAAAGTTGAAAGTGTGGCATGAAAGGCATATCAAACTTGATTACCTTTCTGATAGAATTACAGATGCGGTGAATGAAGGGAATGCAGTAAATGGAATATGTTTGGACTTCAGTAAAGCATTTGATACTCTGTTTAGTGAAATCTTACTTGAAAAAATTGATTCAAATTCACTGTGATGGAGATGCTGCCATATGATCTAAGAGTTGGCAGGGCATCTGTAAACAAAGAATAATGCTAAATGGATCAGGCTGGATCTTTGGGAAAAGCCTAACAGGGAATAATGCTGTATGTGTTCTAATGTTTAATAGCTTTGTTAATAGCACAGAAAATGAAGAATATAAACTAAGTTCTGTGGAGGAACTGAACCGTGATAGCTCCAATACAGAGGAAAATAGTTAAATAGCACATAACAGCATTGAGAGTTATTAGAAATGGGAATGAAAAATAGGAAGAGAAGATGAATGTTGAAAAGCGTAATCTTGAATCGTGGCTGAAGGGAAGAATAATGCATAACAGAAAATTCAGAACAAGCTCACAGCAAGACTTAGGAAATAAATTAATTTTTTTTTCCCTCTTCTAATTAACTCAAATTAATTGAAAATTGAAAAAGCTTTTCTTTGGGGCTTCTCTGTGTTAGGCGCAAAGAATGACAATTCTCTTAAAATAAAGCATCAAAAACCAAAACAACCCCAAAACACCCCCCGCCTCCCAAACCTAAAAAAACACATACACCCCCCCACCTCAAAACCCCAGTTAAAAGACCAAACCAAAACAACCTTCTCCTCCTCACTTGAGCAGTGCTTCAATTGAAATGTACTCGTTGCATGCACTAAATTGCTAAATGGAGAAATGGCTACCTGGAAGCTTAAACATACTTCTTGTGGCTGTCCTGAAAGTGAGTCTGTTATTTAGGATGTGAATCCTTGCTGTGTGTTTGGCTTTTGTTGAATTCATGGCCATTTCAATGCAAGTCACATGCTATTTAGGTAGTGAAATGCTTTAAAAAAAAACCCCACACCCCCAAAACCCAGACCCCAAAGCACCCCCCCCAAATCCTGCAAAACCCAAACCAATAAAAAAAAGCTTTAAAGAAACTAAATCATTACCTCCTTAATGCTGCTGCTGTGCTACCTTCTGATACTACTGATAAAATATATTCATAGAATCATGTGGAGGTGGAAGGTACTTTTAGAGATCATCTAGTCCAACCCCCCAGCCAGAGTGGGTCTACCTAGCACACATTGCACAGGAACTTGTCCAGGTTGGTTTTGAATGTCTCCAGAGAAGCAGACTCCACCACCTCTCTGGGCAGCCTGTTCCAGTGCTCTTCCACTCTCACAGTAAAGAAGTTACTCCTCATGCTTAGGTGGAACTTCTTATACTCAAGTTTGTGCCCATTTCCTCTTGTCCTGTCACTGGGCATCACTGAGAAAAGACCAGCCTATATGTAAAAAGATATATAAAGATATATAAAAGGCATATATCCAAATCTACAACCATTTTATTTTCTTCAAGAAATACCAGAAGGCCCTTGACGTTTCTCTTGAGAAAATAGAAAAGGAAACTTTTCAAAACACCTTTTTTCTATTTTCTCTTCTGTTATAAATGAGCTCAGTAGTTGCTGGTACTTCTGTATGAGAGAAGCTGCACTTGAATGTTACATGTTTCAGTACTACAATTGTTAGGAGTGCAGATCTTTTCCAGGAGAATTCTCCCATTCTCAATTGTACTCCTAGGCGTGAGGAGAGGGGTAGTCAGCACCACTAGACAGCACTGCCTAGGAGAGCTATCGTTATACTCTCCAAAGAATTTGCCCAAGAGATTTTGCAAGATTTATCACTTCGCAGAGTACTGCTTGCTTGGAAGAGCCCTGTCCATGAAAGTGTGATTTCAAAGACTAAGATGCTGTTTGTAAAACTTACTCATTTTAAATCCCCTAAAATAATTTGTAACTACGAAGCCTGTCAGTGAAAAAAGAAACATGCAGGCTGTTATTAAAGCCACAACCCCTCTGCTCCCCAATTAAAAACACCCTTCAACTCACCCAAAGGCAGGGAGGAATGGATTCAGCCTTCTAGTCTCATCAGTATGTGTCTTAATATTTCCATTTAATAAAGAGATTTTCTCTTTCACTATAAGGATCCTGTGGTCATCACCTCTAAATCACTACCTGGCCCTGGCATCTGCCAATGGTGAAATGTTTCCTTTCCAAAAGGGGTTTTAGGAATACCTGTATTTTGTCTGGGAACACTGTATCATGGAGCCAAAATAGAGGTAGATGGTACAGCAAGTCCCCTGGGCTCTGCGTTTGGGACCCTGCAGTGCTGCTTCCAAGGGCAGACACGAGGCAATTTGCCAGCCTGACCCTGTGGCACCCAGGAGTATGAACGATGCAGAGAAGTTTCAGCCAGCACAGAGCAGGCTGCTGTATTGTTAGCTATGGGGGATAAAAGTGCAAGGACAACTGTTCACTTGGATTTTTTTTTTTAATATTGTGGTTGAACAACACTGATAAACATAGTCAGTAGGAAACAGAAGTAATAAAATAAGAAAAACAATGGGGGGGGGGGGAGGGGGGGCGAGGAGGGAAAGCCACCCATGCCTTCTTTAATATACAATTAAATTTTTATGTTTTCTGTCTGAATAAATGCATTTTGGGATTAACAATTTTTCTGCAAGAGATGCTTGACAGAGGATATGAATAAAATGCAGTACATGAAGTCTTCCTCTGTCAGTGTACATGTAATCAAATCAAAGGAAATGGCAAGGTCACTGTGTATTAATTCTCTTTGTATTTTATGAGGTTGACCTTTTCCTGTGTTGTATCCTAATTAGTATATACAGGCTTGCTGAGTTGTGACTAAAGAGTCTAGGAACATGCAACCTTACCTCTGAGGTTTTAGAGGTCTTTGATCATCTTATGGATTAGAATTTCTATTCACATCCTTTCTGAACTATGGACAAAGTGAGTTTGGCATTTCTTCCACTTGCATACTTTCCCTCTGACTGATGGATGCTGGTGTTACTGAAAGATGAAGCTAATCAGTATTTGAAGTCTGGATATGCATAAATCCACATGTAGAGTAGGAAAATAATGATTTATATTTCCAGTAATTCAGATACCTACCTGTACATTACACCCTGCTTAGAATTTTTATCTTGGGAAAGTATTAACCAACTGCAGTTTTACTGAATGTGGATGTTTTTTAATATATCAGTAAAGAAGAGGAGGAATCATCAAGAAGTAAAATGAAAACAGATTGGTTAAAAACGTGAGTTTGCAATAATCTTGGTTCTCTGCTCACCTAAACTGGGTGGCATCTGATATCAGTGAGTTACTTGTGAGCCTAACAAGTTCTCCATAGCTTCATTTGCATAACATCAACAATATTAAAAGAATAACTGGAATTAAAAGAATGACTCGATAATAGAAATTTAATAACTTGAATATTTACTAAGAATTAGTTGGTTTTTATTTATATATTTCTTACTATTGACTATTATCATTCTATGTTACGCATAAAATTTCAACATCTACCTTATGTTGCAAAGAGCATTTCTGTTCTGTAATTAAGTGATGTGAACTCGCATTCCTAGGAATGTAGGATGTGTAGCATGCTTGTCTAATGTAGGAACAAAATTTTGAGGAGCTGTGATTTAGTAAATAATATGGGTCATTACCTTCTCTGACTTCTAAATATTAGCTCTTCAAGATTCATAGAAGCTATGAGAGGAGAATATGGAGTATCAGAAGTAGTACCGCTGTGTTAGTGTAAACAGTCTTAAAATTGTGTGGCTTAGTTTTGTGGGCTTTATAAGGGATATGGACAAGTCGCCATGTTCAGTAAAAAACTACAAGGTTGATTTGACATCTGTTTCTCTTGTATTAACAAATTTTAAAAAAGTTCATTTAGTTCAGAAAATAAAATTTTGCCAATCTTCCTGTAATGACTTTCAGACAATAGTCCTTGTAGTAAGGAGCTCCATACTCTTGTAGAAAAAGCCTTTATAAAACCTGAACTTAGGAAAAATTGAGGCTAGAACGAAAGAGGATTTCTGAAATCACAAGAGTAATAAAATACTGGATCAGTGAATCTGGGCATGTTGGTGAATCCCAGAAGCTCTAGACTTCATGGGAGAGTCATTTGATAGCACTTCATAGCAATATGATGCAGCAGCTCAGACTAGATGACTATAATGATATTCTTCTGGCATTAAAAAATATGAATCTTTATGTTTATTGTAGTAATTTCTAGACAGTGAAATGCAGATGCCAGGTTTTTAAAGGGGGGAGTATTACTATTTTCATATTATTATTGTCTCTATTAGATTTTACCAAGTGATCAGTGACAGCTATGTATTGACATGGACGAAAACTCAATGTAGCTCATTTTGCGATATGTAAATATTACTGAGTTCAAGATTCCTATTGTGGAGCCTGGCAGGGAATAGCGCAATCTTCTTGTTATAACGTCATCAAAGTCTTGCTGGCCATCTCCTCTGACCACCTGCTTATGACAGCCAGAAATTTGTACCCCCCAGCCACCCAAATGTAATTTAAATTTTTTTTTTGATCATGTATTTGGTATTTTAAAGACTGAGAAAAACACCATGTACCCTTTCCTGAGATCTGCTGGAATTTTTTTTACATTTATCACAGCTAAAAGTTACATCATTGGTTGGAAAAGAGGTGGGCAGAACATAGGAGTGTGCTGTCACTGTGGAGGTGGCAGGAAGCAGGGATGTGGTTGTGCCACCTCTGCACTGATAAACAGCCCTGTCTAGCCCTTGGGTTGTACGTCATGGTCCACGCCTCTGCCTAGAGGATTCCTGTGGGGACATTTGCAAGCTACAGTGAGCTGGGAGTTTCTCCAGAGACTTTTAGTGCACCTACCCTTAAGACTGTCGCTTCCAGATGTTGTGGGGAAAAATCTCTTTTTAAAAATATGAAGATGATCTTCTGTCTAAACATAAGCTGGTTTTTATAACATTTTTAGTTGCACTTCTAAAACTACAAGTTTTTGAAAGAGGTTGAGTTCTGGAAATGTTGCTTTAGATTTTTATTTACCCGGGTATGCGTTTATGGATTTTGCTGCTTTTGCTTTGATAACTAGATGATTCTGCTCTGCTATAGGCAATGGAGTGTTGCAATTGAAATTACTCATAATCAAGAAGCAGTGATTCCCCAAGACTTAATACATACTTATTTTACTTTTTTTAGTGTGCCTAGTAACAGAAGGATAATGACTGAGGGGGGGAACAAATCTCCCCTACCACCCCCCCACTTTATTGTAACCATTTTAAAACAGTAAATTTAAATATATAATTTTTAAGTGTTGCTAAATATTGCTTATGATGTATAATCATAAAAAGTCTATTAAAAATACTTTTAAATTATTATTAATGCAAGAATTATTCCATGTATTACAAAGTTTTTAATACTGACATAAAAGATTATCCAAGGCAAATTAGTTTAATCTGGATTTCAAAGTTTCTTATAATTTCTTTCTAATTTATTGTTTTTTCTTCTCTTGTTCATTGTAGGCCCCTTAACAATGCATTCATCTTACAATTGTTGCTGTCACCTCTATATCATCTCCCTCAACTAGGAAAAAAAACCTTGCACCACTAATTTTTAGTCAACTATCCATGGGCTTTAGGGGGACCCTGACTGACTGCTCAGCCTTTCAGAAAAGGTGGGGAAATGAGCCAAAGTGATGTCGACTGTGCTACCATTGGTGATATTTCCAGTGCCCCATCCATCCAACAGAAAACCTTCTTGCAAAGATGGAAAACCACTGACTAGGATTAATGTGATCAAGACTAAAAAAGGAATGATTTTTATTAATAAACCTTCTAAATACTGGTACAAGACAGATTGCTGCAAGTGTCCAAAGACACATATGTGGTTAGTTAAAAATATACCCGTGTCAGTTTACTTGTATGAGGCACACAGAGCTGTGAATGACTGTGTTTTATTGCACAGCATCTGGAACCTGCCTCAGCCCGTGTCCTTTGGATATCACTGATACAGTCCTTATCCCTCCCTGGATAGGAGCCATCATCCAGCTTGTCTGTTGGTACCTTCTGCTCCAACAGGTAGTGCTTTTTTATACAGTTGCATCTGTAACCCTGTAGGCAAGTATTGCCTCTTGTCAATAGAGCTACAAAGCCTGAGTAGCTTTTCAGCCTGTTGTTGAGATGCCTCTGACAAATGGAGCTCCTGAAAGACAAAGGCTATTTTCTTTCTGCTTGCCATCTTTTCCTTTTTGAAGTAACATTGAAGTAAGTAGAGGGCTACCATCAGCTGTTTGCGATATGAATCGGGCTGATCCTTGATGGACAATACATGAGTTGAACCAAGTGCTTTTGAGACGCTATTTCAATAAGGAAAATCGAACACATATACAGATCACGTTGCTCAGAGAGAGAATTTGGCTTTCCTGAACTTCAAATGTGGAGCAACACAGGCTTCTGAAACAAATGAAGAGGTATTTCAAAATGTGTTTTAAAATCCTTGAAACAAGGTTCATACATGGTTTAGGTTAAAAGGATGGCTGGAGAAAAAAGTATCTGCCAGGCCTCCAGCTACAATTGTTAGAGTATGAGTTTTTGTGCTGCTTGGAAATTGTGCAAGATTTACACTTCCCTACACCTGCTTTGTACGAAGTTAACATTATGGAAAAAATCCTGAAATTGTATGTTCTAAACCACTTTATCCATTGTCTGTTTACAGCACAGGACATGCTTCTTCTGATAGTAAATATTTTGAGGATTAAATTAAGGTCTTGACATTTTTTGAACTAGGAAGTATATAAAGGCCATTTAATAGGAATGCTTCAACTGATGAGCAGAAATTGAAGACAAGATTATATATAGCTCATTCCTTAGATCCTGCTAGGAGTGTGTATCTTTCTTATGTTAAAAACAGGCTCTGTGGTTGTTTGCTGCTGCAATGTAATTTTTCACTTATTTGAAACAACACAAAGTGTCCCACTATTATTTTCTCTCCTTTAAATTAACTATGGAAAATGGAGGATTTATGCTGCAAGTAGAGATTATAAAATAAGTTAAGGGAATTTTTTTCCAAGACGGTTAAGAGTAAGATAAGCTTTCTTGGTTTCCTGTGCTCTATAAAACGAGTATTACTTTTGCCAGCATGCGGTTGTCCTCGAGTGCTTGAGTTCATTAGTTCCCGTTTGTGGTTGTGCCATTCCTTTCCACTGTTTGCCTCAGTCCTGTCGAGTGTGTTGCTGGAGCAAGTCTTAAGGAGAGGAGAGCTAATATAAAGAGAAATCACTCTCCATTTGTGCAAATAATTTGCAGTGGCAAGTTTGTAAAATTGAATAAAGTGGGAAAACAGGATGATAGATGCTAGGAGATGGAATTGCCAACTGGAAAACAAAAAAGTTATTGCAGCAGATGAGCAGGTCAGTACAAAGGAACTGGTGATGTAGCAGTGCTCAATTGGGTGCAAATGAAAAAAAACCCAGATAATCAGAAAACACAAATGGAAAACCTAGCAAGGAAATAACTTCTGGTGCCTCATAATATGCTGTTTGATTTCACTGAGACAGGTAAAGATGATCACTATGTTTTCTGAAAAATATGAATTTAAATATAGCACAGAAAGATTTTTTTTTTTTGAAAGAAACAGTGTCATATTTATTTGCAGTTACTAGAGTTTGAAAGAATTTAATAGTCTCGCCTTTCTACAGAATATTTTTTATCTTCCCGTGTTCCTAAGAAATGCATTTGTGCCTGTTCTCTCTGGTGTATCTATCAAGTGTGTGTTAACAGACACGTTCATCCCTGTTGAAATGTGTGCTACTGTTATTCTTCTGGGTTTAGATGGATGTATTAAAGATACATGTGAAGATAACAAAAACCCCAGTTTTGTAGGCTGGAGGTAGAAGCCTCCAGTCAGAGCATGGACGTGTGCATGCCACATATTGACCTGCAGTGTGCTGGCCAGGAGGTCTGTATGACAAACTTCACCCAACTTTTTCTTATACTGCCCTAATAGAAGGGCCTGAAGCTCAAAATCTCACACGCAGCAATTTCCAGTGATCTCAGGGTGTTCTGGATCAGGCTGTAAATTAGCCTTGCAGTCCCTACACCCTGTAGGCTTCATAATAGCTGGCAAAGCAACTTATTCACCTCTATGAGGCGAGGTGCTGTTTCTGTACGAGCAGTCTGAGAGCAGTGACAGACTCCTGGTTATGCAAAAACCACCTGCAACACACATGTTGTGTGGTGGGAAAAAGCATTTGATGGTAACCTGCCTGTTGGCTGGTGAGGAAATGCCTGTTTGGCTTCTTTTTAGACGTTTGCCAAACACCAAATGTGTGTCCTCCTGGTTTTATACTGTCAAAAGCAGGAAGGAGTTCCCTCTGTGTGCTTTTATGAATAATCAAAAATCATTGTTTTGGGGGGAATGGACATAGGGATGGGTAGATGCATATGGTTCAGTTGTTATCTTGATCTGGTATGACAGATTGATGTGGGGTGTTTTTCCTGGGCATGTTCTTTTCTTAGCATTGTGGGGCTGTCAGGAAATATTTCCTCCTGCAGTGTGGCTTGTGTGTGTTTCAGCATGGAATGTGTATGCGTTTGTATATGCAGTAGTAAATTCTAAAGCTGTTATTACCACTCAGGAAAGAGATCTGGCATCTATTGTGGGTATTTCTCACACTACCTAGAACGCACTAGCTGAATGCTTGGTGGCAGTAAGAAAAGACAAATAAATCTCAGGGATTCCTAGGAATGGAATGGAGAACAAAACAACCTCATTTTTCAAGTGCGCTTCTGCATCCCAAATTCTGTGTGCATATCTGATGATCCTGTCTCTCAAAGGCCACAGTAAAACTGATAAAATCGAGAAGGACAAGAAGAATGGTTAAAGGTGTGGAGCTGCCTGTATGGGAGGAGAAATACAATAGATTAGGATCATTGCATGAAAATATATGATAATAGTACTATATGAAAATATGGATGGTACAGAAATACGATTAGAGAATGGGGATTATTTGCATTTTATAACATGGGAACTAAGGTGTCTCCAAAAAACCCAGAATATTTAAATTGATCAAAAGGAAGTACTTTTCCATGGAAAGCGCATTTAAATTGCAGAACTTGTTACTGCACAGTATTAAGAAAGTCAAATTGTAAAGGACTTAAAATTCATCAATTTTTATCAAGTATAGTTCTTTTGTAGACTACTGAAAAAGTGGATTGAAAGCCAGCTCTAACTCATATTAATTATATTGAACTGCTGGAACCCCTGTCAGTATACAGACAGGAGGGTCACAGAGTACATGCTCTGCTTCATAGATTCTTTCTGTAAGTATCAGCTGCTGCGCGTTGTTATTGCAGAGGAAAAATAGAAGAGGAAGGTAATTTTGGGCTAGGTGGCTCCTTATTTCCTTTCAGTAGAGTCATTTTTGTGTTCACCGAGTGTGGCTCTTCTGTGGTGCATGGCTTTTAGTCCTTAGTCATCATAAGACCTAAGGAGCTGATACTATTTTATTTTTCTAATTTAAAAAATAGTGTAAAAGTGGTGCTGTTTAGATGTCACTTTTTAAACTACTGTCCAATACATAGAGTTTTAAATCTTTGTTGGCTGTTTTTTGTACATCTGCTCAGAAACAGAGTTTTCAAAGGAATGCCAGCATACCTAATGAACAGAAAAGCAACTGTCAACAGCACAAAAAATATTCACTGGATACTCTCATTTTTTTACCTACTGATACTGGCTAAGTTGTATACGTGAGACACATTGACTATGAATGGCACACTAGGTCAGCTTTCTCATTTCTACATTATAGCCAGGTATTTTAAACACAGCATCAAAAATTAAGTATTTTTGTTGCTGCTGTTTCAAGAAAGTATCTCAGGTTAGTGCTTTTTCCTGTTTTAACGAAAATTGAGTTTAATCAATTGAATTTCAATATTTGTTTTAGTTTTAAGAAAAAGTTTGAAGTTGAACCGGATGAATTTTATCATGCAGCCAGGTGTTATTCTAAATGTTTTTCTGAATCATTGCATAAATTTCTACAACCTGTATTTTCATTCAAGTTCCTCTATAATAAGACGTATTTTACACTTAAGTATCTAAAATTATGTGAAGTAGTCCAAATTTTTAGGCCATAAAGAAGTGGGCACATTCATTAGCTCCCCCTTTTTTTTTTTTTTCTGTTGCTGTTATGTGTAAATCTGGTACTTGTTCACCTTGGTGAAGCCAAGTTTTTGAACTGATACCAAATATTTCAGTTGTGAGAAGCTGAGGGAGGAAGGCAGGTAGCAAGGGTGGGGAAGGATTTTTTTTTTTGTTTTGTTTTCCTTCTTTAGGAAAAAAAATAAACTTTATGCTATCATTTACCTATGTAGGAGATAAAAGGTAAAAGAAGATTTGAAGTGTGATCGGCTCCTTCCCAACTCAAACCCCATAATTTTCTGGGTGATTTCTGGAGTGTTTGATTATCAGATGTAGTGCTCTCAGGTTTTGAAGTAGGGACTTCTACTTATGACAAGAATCTGAAGCAGTCAGCAATAGTTATTTAGGCATATTCATAGCAAACTAAGTGGTAATAGAAGCTGTAGTTTACTGAAGAATACAGAGTCTAATGTATTTTCTAAATTTGGTCTGTCCCAAGCAGAGACTGGAAAGCCTCTTGTCCCCTTGGCTACTTGCTGTGCATGCGTCGAAGGACTACCTGATATTTTTTCTGTGATATTTCTTCTTACTCCCTTTTTGCAAAGGTAGTAGTGGGGTTCTCTAGAGATAGGTAACTTTCTTGGTAACTGTTGACAGTGCCACTGTTTCTCCTTGATGTTCATAGCTGGATTGTGGCTGAGTGCACAGCCCACGGAGAGCCAGTGAATTACTAAAGATCACAGAAGAGCATTATAGAATCAGTTGACTTAAAAATATACATGTAAACACACACATATATAAAAAACTATTTATTATAAAAGTCCAGGTTTTATTCCTGTCCACTGTCTCTTTTTCCAGCTCTGAATAGTTGGCCTGTATTGACTGCTGTAAGATAAAGCTCTGTGTTCTCAGAGCTTCTGAAATGGAGAGGGCATTATGACAGTTGAGCAAAGATAATGCAAATGGAAGAGTGTTTTGTTGGGGTAAACAAATACTTTTGTGCAAGATATAATTGGTAGATCAAACAGAGCAAAGCTGCACTGAAAACTCTGAGGTGCTCCTCTTCAAAGGCGGGAATTCTTGATGCTGTGGCAAGACTCTATTTGCATTATTTGCTTGTTGCTTTATCCAATGGCATATGTGAGCCTGGTGATTTTAATTGATGGTTATTGAGGCAGCAAAATGAAAACTCAGACCATCATTATTCTGCTCTTTGGTTCAGAAAAACAACTTTGATTTTTCTTGGGTTTAATTTCCTCAAAGTACATTCTTAGAAGTGCAGTTTAAGTAAGTATTCTTCAGTAATGTATTGGGATAAAACAGTAAGGTATGCGACCATGCATATATCGCCACACACTTTACTGAACTACAACAAATATTTAGAATAGAAAATTCAGTGTAGTCACAATCCAAGTGAAATATAAGATAAAACTTCCTCTAAAACCAGTAGCAGCACTGTGACTGTTCATGATGGCGTAATAAATCATTCACCATGTTAAAAGTGTTGTCTGTGTGTCCTGAAATGGAAGTGTCTTATGAGGGTTAAAGAAATGAGTCATAGGGATTCTGATGCTCACAATAAGCAATACATGCTAATTTCTTGCATCTCAGCCATGAGAAGGGACCCTCATTTCTAGTTTTAAGCGGTAAATCCTAAATGTGACATGCATAAAGAGAGATTTGGACTGGTGGGGAATAACAACCCCTTCAATCTCAGCTGAATAATGGGGTGAAAAACTTGTTAAAAAGTTCTGTACAGCTTTTTGTACAGAATTTTGTACAGAATTGTGAAATATTTCTAAGGCATTTTTAGCCCCTGCCTTTAGCCCATGAATTCCAGAGCAAGGGTAACAGCACATTAGATCTAATGTAATACTGAATCATTCCTATTTTTGTGTTATCATTTTCCAGGAAATTATGTAGGTTTCTAAAGTGGATTCTGTGTCTCTGTTGAATCTTGAATTCCATGGCATTTTGCAAGATTTGTTGATGGAGCACACCAATGCAATATAAATACTGCATTGCCTCTGCGTCAGAAACACGTGAGATTTAACCAGAACATCAGACCTCCTGCCCTACTTTGCATTTGAGAGATATGTGCCACTTAGAAGTTTGCCTGCACTGCTCAGTGCACTGTAGCACAGGAAAACATGAGTGACTTCAGAATGACCTACCTCACATACCAGAAGCTGATGCAGCTATAAGCTGCATGGTATAGACAAAATGTAAAGTCCTTTTACAGGTTCATATCAGTTCTGCATTTCATGACTTTCCAGAGAGAAATTGAGATTTGGTACTACTAAATCTTAAAAAAAAATAAAAGTAGTTTTATAATCAGCTCACTATTCTTTTAGGTTTGTTTGTAATCTTTTCAAGAAACAGGAATGAGACATTTTGCTGCAACACTGCAAATGCAACTTCATTAAATAGGATGGCTGCAATGCCTTTCAGATCTTACAAGAAAGCTTGTGGCTTTTGCTGAAGCCAAACACAATTTCCCAAAGCAATACCCAATTGAACATGTGGTTATAAAACAACGTGAACTTCACCAAAGGGAGAAAAGTTGGCTCTGAAGTGTAGATATTTTTTCAGAATGTTCAGACAATACTATTATAGGTCAATAGGTTACTATAAGGAAAAATTGTGCTCTGGCAAATGCTTTCAGAAGCCAGCAGTGAATCTAAGGAGTTCTGGAGAAAGGGAGAATGGGAGGTGAGAAGTTGCCATAATTAGGGAGCTGTCTATGAAGGTATGTGAAACAGTGATCAGTGCAAAAAAACTGAACGCTGAGAATGCTCACAAGTTCTATACTATTTATAGTGTTTCTTATTCTTATCTCCAATCTGGAATTGGGAAGAACAATTATGTATGGGTGACACTTTCAGACTAGAGGCAGCAGTGACTCCTAACAAGAGAAGGTGAAAGGGTAGCATAACGGCAGGTGAAGCTCACTGCTGAGACTCATGAAGTTGGGCTCCTGGAAAAATAATGAATTTTATGTCTGTATTGCAGTTTATGGAGAGAAAAAAAAAGGACCCAAGCATCACAGGAGAGAGGTCAATATAAGTGTGTTAGGAATGCCATGTTTTTACTCTTTCCTTTGTGTTGATCATGTTTTGGGAAGATATATATGATGCAGGCTTAAGTATTCAGAGGGAAGTGAAAGCTGATTAAAGATGGGGAACAGAGCAGAATCTTGGAGCTGGTATGCAAAGAGGATTCATAATTGAAGGAGGGAAATGGTGATGGAAAGAGAAAGGGATTTCGTTATTTTAACTCCATAGGAGGCAGAGTCAAAGCTTAAAAACAGCCAGAATTTTCTGAACTCACAAAGTTAACATATTGAATGCTTAGGATTTTAGTAGGATTTTTTTATTTTTTTAAATTATTCTTAAGGATTAGACTCTATACAGATAATTAGAAAATGCACAACTATATATTTGATAGGATTAGGAAATTATAAAGAATTTAAATCCTCATTCTTCAGCACAAAAGCCAATGAATATGGCAATATCCTGAAGAATATTTTGCAGATTTTGCAGACTTTAGTAAGAGTAATATGGTATTGGTGACTAATATGGAAAAGACGCTCCCCTAGGTAAAACTATCTAGCTAATATGATTCAATATTATATTTACCTTCAGTGAAGGTATTGTTTATGCAAGGAGTGCAAAATTGAACCCTGACAGATAACAAAAGTTTTCCCTCTACAGAAGCTCCATCCTTAATCTATCTTTCAGTAGAACTGTGACAAATGACTGCAAAAACACATTGTATCATATTTTGTAAGAGAAAAGAGCAGATCCTGGACTCCACAAGAAATAAATGCACAGTTATTTACATTAAAAATAGTTTATAGAAATTTGGATTTCTGGTTATTTGCTTTTTATAGCATCTGCACTATTTTTCTTTCAGTAGCCAAAAATAATATATCTAATTCTGCTGTGCAGGGCCTGAAATACCATGACAAGTATGGATTTCTCTTTGTACTGTAGTATCAACTCAAAAAGAGCACTATTGCATGCTTTGTGCAGGTACTCCAGGAAAAACATAAAGAAAAGAAATAAATAAAAGTGACTACACAAAGGAAATTAGACATTGCTATCATTCATTTGTCTGTATAAATCATCTGTGTGCCTTCTGTCTGTCTGTGTGCAGAGATCAGTAATAAGTTTTCCCAGCTAAATCCAATTACCTGTAGGTAACAAAAGTTTAGTCTGTCCTGATTTGTGTAAGTGGCTTAAAGCGCTGTGCTTGTTGCGGTGCTTACTGCATTCTAAGCAAACATTGGCATTCTTGGTGGAGTAGAAAGCCTGTCATTTTTGGATAGGCTTTCTGAGCGACAGAGACTGAGTCCCAGAGACTGGGAATTGTGTTTGACAGATTCAGTCGCCATGGCACGTACCCAAAGTGAAGAAGGGAGCCAGGCAATACTTCATGCTGGAAGCTTTGTATGACTTGCCCTTGAGATCTCAGGCTCTTCATAGCGAAGAACTGAAGCAAGTGGTTGCTAGCTGATGCTCACCCCAAACTGGATTTATAGAGGCCAGTCAGTTGCCAAAATTTTTTAGCTTGCAGACCCTTAAGAAAACTAACTGTCTTGTGGGCTAGAAGTTAGCACATAGGCTGTATGAAGTGTCAGGTATGGGTACTGGTTATTTAACTGCAGCTGAGACCCATGGAGTCTCCTTGCTGCTCAGGAATGATATCAAGTTTGGGTTAGAGGACTTGACTGGAGCCCTGTCTGAGTCATGAAATGGGGAAGGGAGGTCTGGGAAAGCTTGGTGGTGATAGGAGGTGGACCAAAAGTTTTCCAGTCTGATGAATTCACCTGGCAACTTGGCACAGATTGTCAGAGCCTACGATGGCTCATAGAGACAGTCAATCTGAACGCCAGCCCACGAGGAGTATAAAGTGCCCTGTATCTGTTCTGTTGTGGCAGAGTTTAGTCTCCTGTGTAGGCATGTTAAATACTGGTCTGCAAGAAATTAACTTCTTACTGCATCAACAGATGTTCTATGTTTGTGTTAGATAGAAAAAGCACTGTATGTGCATTTGTGAGTTGGTGCTGTCCCAAAAACACCTCTGAGAAAGCTTGTAGTGCAAGAGAGGCGTTTTGCATGATGGATTTACTCTGGAAAGATGGGAAGTGTGTTGTATGGATGTGGGTGTATCCATATAAAGGTATCACTGCAAATTAATATTGTGTTTGCATAAACTCTTTTCTCAAGGGCTTCTAACAGGACATGAGCTACTGAACTGCTGTTACCCATTTTTTTTTTTTTTGTACTGCCCAGTGAGTGGGCTGCTGGGATGGGTGGGAACTAAAGAGATTTCAACTCAGCATCGTAGTATTAGCTGAGACTACAAGTTCCAGCCAGTGCAGTATGCTTAAGCTGAGTTCTGCTGGTTTTCAGCTTTAGAATCAAAACAAAATTATGAATTTGTTTGCTTTTTGCAAGTATTTAGGTTGTAAAACAAATAAATAAAATGAGGTATTACCTGTATTGACACATAAAAGATAGATTTAAAATAATTTGTTTAAACTGTTTTAAAAACAGTTTCATATGTTCTTCGTATGAAACTTCTTGTGGCTGATCTTTTGCTTTGTAAAGCTATATATTAAAATTACTTCAGTAAGGGTCAGTGGGCAAGAAATTTGTCTCTTCAAAATTCTTATTCTTTTGGGGGGGTTATATTTGCTTTCCAGTGCACTATGACATTGTGGGGCACAAAGAAACCATTAAGCTGCTTCTCTCACATGGGGCACTGTGTGCACCACAGGAGCCTGTTGTCATTAGAAGTCTGTGTGGGCTCCTGGAACTTGGTGCAGTCCAGTTGGTTGGACTCTGAGCATCTAGTTCTGAATGTTGAGTGTCATCAGCTATTAATGTATCTGAAGTATTTTTCTGATACTATATTAATAAGTCTTTATTCAGAATCTTTTCAGGGAATGCAGATTTGCATGTGATTTTCTGTATCACGAGTCATCTAGCTGGTCAGTTTGAAATAATCAGACTGCTTGAACGTAAGAATTTTTTCTTTTTGGAGAGCCTAATTCATCTTCTACCAACTTCCTACTCTCCTGCCAACCCAAGCATAAATAAATGACCAATAGATGTTGAAACGTGTTTTGCCCAAAGTATGATGTTGCTTCATTCTTAAGAGGGAGCTAAACTCTGTATTAGGACTTTACACACCCTTTTGTCTACTTTGTACAATCTTTCTGGTTTGCAGTCTTTCTGAATGTTGATATATTTGGTCATTGCTCACAAAAACCTTTTCATCTGGTTTTGATGTTCAAAGAAGCTTAACTCATAAGTTACCTCAAAGTTGTAGTTGGAGTTACTCAAGTATATCGTTAATCTGGGGGGAAAAAAAAAGGGAGCTCCTCACATTTAGAAACCCCTTTTTTCCCCCACTTAAGCAATTGTACCACAACAGTGTCCTGCATGCACAGAAGTCTGAGGAGGTTGGGAAAATCTTAAACGAGAAAAGAAAATGTTGTCTTTCATGCACAGAAATGTCTCTTAGACTGGACTTTGAGTAGAAGGGAAGAAAAATGGCTTTCCCTGTTGTCCATATTCCCTGTCACGAAATGCACTTGATGATCCTGCTGGCAGGATCTGGTTGCCCAGCTGACCTGAGTCACCTTACCATGATTTGTTGGAGCTAGCAGGACTAGGAACAGAGAAAGCAATGCATCTTTAAAGTAAATGTTGCCTTTATTCTTCAGTGTCCATGCTGTGTCTGGTACGTGGCAACCACCCTGCACTAAGAGAGGGCTGTGAGGAAGGACCATCCATATATGCATCTGTTATGCCCAGATGTAACGTGTAAAAAGTACAAGAAGTAGCTAAATTTCCGTCAAACTTTTAGCTTGCTTCAGGCTGGGACTTTATTAACACCCTACACTGGTACTGTGGCTGAGGATAATGTATTATGCCTTGGGCTATACAGCTTAGGAACCCTGTTATGACTGGAAAAAAAAGATCACTTTTCTCATGTAGAACAGAGAAATACTTGTCAGTCTAAATATATATATAGATAAAAATAAGACTGATCTCCATGGAATTTCAAAGACTAATAAATGTGCAAGGTCATTGTCTGCCAGACAGTGTCAAGATGTAGATTTGGACTGTATCAAAATATCCTTATCATGTAAAGATGGAGAGAATCTCTGACAAAAAGCCCCCTGAGAAATCAGCTGACATGTCTTATCCAGGAGGTATTTTTCCTGGTTGCACAAAATAGTTTCAGCCTGGTGAGGGAATAAATACTATTTGATTTCAAAGAAGTTGCTTGTTCCCATGAATTGGGTCCAAAACACAAGGGGTTCATAGTACTGTTTGTATAATAATTACTGTAGAAAATGCTTAAGTTCTGTAGAGAACTCACTTCAGGGAATGAGTGTGTGTGGGTGCGGATAAGGATATACTTCCTAAAGTGTGTTTTAGTACAACTGTGCACTCACATTGCTGAAGAACCTGTCTGTCAAGGTATTAGGAACTTTCTAAGGCAAGGCACTGGACAAACACAGCTAAAAAATTTCAAATGTCCTGGTCCTAGCTTTAAAATGTAATTTGAGAGAAGATAAGTGACTTCTGACAAAGGTTGAAAGGGACAACAATAACAGGAAGGCATTTAGATAGGCTGCTAATGTGCAAGCCTGTCTTGGTGATTCAGATCTGTAAGAGAAGAGCCTGAAACACCATTTCTGGCACAAGAAAGAAAAAGAGTTTTCTGGCTGCATTAACTGATGTAAACCCTTAACATACCTGATAAGAGGGAGGAAAAAAAAATAAAAGAAAGAAGAAAAATGAAGCGTAGCTCTTTTCTGAAGATGATGGAGCTCTGTAGTGATGAAGGATTTACCTCATGGGGAAAATACATCTGCTGTACTATTAAGTTCATATGAAAAATGTTTTCATATGAAAAATTATAAAAGCATCAGATTATAAAAGCAAGGTCTTTTACCACTCATTTTAAGGAAGGAGGGATGATAAAAGATTAGATGTGGAAAGAAATTCTATGGTCCGGGCAAGAAATATAGAGAAAGAAAGGGCGACAGACAAGTCTTCAGTCTGAAGACATTGCATAAATCTGGAAGAGTCATGCACATGAGGCTAATGTGTTGAGGAGTGTTAGTATTTTTATGCTGTTTCTTGTGTTAGCAACTACTTCAAAAGCTATGGTACTTATTTCTACTGTCAGAGATCCTTGAATGAAAAATTATAGCCTATCTAGTACTCAAGAAATTTGATCTTTGGGAAAGGGTTATTTTAAGTAAATTGGGAAGCTTGGAGAGTTAATAGTTGCCATTGAGTCTGCAAAGCCAGACTACAGTGTCTGAGCTCTTGGAGACTGCAACTTCATGATGTGTCTAGAGACCTAACCTCGGAAGGCAATGCCTCACTTCTAGAGAGATTTGGAAAACTTTAAAAGTCCACAATGCTACTTGTGTTGGTTATTAAGAATCAGACAAGTGAGATTCTAGAATGGAAAGCACTATCAGGCCTGGGTATTGATTTCCCCCTTGTCCCCTGTATGGTCAAGTACTTCATGAAAACAACTTGGTGATTATGAGAAAAGAATAAAAAGTATAAAGAATGTTTAGCTGGTGAATATAGCATAAGTTCCGAATAGGACAGTGATTTTATAAAGATGATGTAGAACAAAAAAAAATATCTGAGAGTGTAGAACAATCATACAATGATAAATGAAGGGAAAAAAAAAAAAAGAAACCACTTAGCCCTGCAGAGAATCTTACAGTCCTGTTGTCACTATATCCAGACTCTAAAGTAGACGTTTTGCTGTCTATGGTCCCTTGCTGTAACTTGATTTTTAGCAGGTCTAACATTTGAGTGTTTCTCTCACGGACAAATTCCCTAGTGCTTCGGACAGTGTGGGAAATATAAGAAGGCTGTAGCTGTTGTGGCTTTTTAATATTTGGCTTTTAGATTTTATTTTTTGCTTGGCATATAACTCGAGCATGTGACCCAATAATTAATGCACACCTAGAGATGTAGTAAAAGCCTTTAGTGAGAAACTGGTGACCTATGAATAAACAATCAAAAATTCACATTTGTAATGGTACTTCTGATTGGAAATTCACTTTTTAAAGTCATTTATTCTTTTGTAACTGGTAAAAAGACAATTGATATCTGAAAGCAGGCTCCTTCTCTGATCTACTCTTTCTGCCTCTGTATTTGAGGTGCGTCTTTTTTTTTTTAATTAAACTAATCCCTCCGCATGCCCCAGATAGGAGTTAGAATTTGGTGCAGACCTTTGTAGTAGGCCCGTCTTGTCAGTTTAAGCATTTTTCTTCTATCTGTGTTTAACTCTCCACACAAACAATGGTTACTGGTGTTACAATGTCCTGCAGAAACAGGTTTGTGAAAATGTGATATTGAAATTCCATATTGAGTGTTATTTGTCCCATCACGTGTGATAATGTCTTAGTCACTTCTTGTTCCTTAGGATCAGTTCGACCATAGCTACTCATGGCTCCTTTGGTCTGCCTTAGGATTCATTCAAATCCTGTTGTAGAAGAACAGGGAAAAATTATTTCGGTTTTAGTCTGTGACTAAGAAAGCTACCTGGAGGTTTTATATAATGAGATTTTTATGAACACAAACATAACAGCCAGTTAAGCTTTATTTGTAACATAGCCTAAGTAGCACCTAATCAAAAATGTGCTAACATATTTGTAGATAATATCATGGGGCTCAAGTTATCCTCTATTATCCACTTTGACAATTTTCTGTTAAGCAGTTATTGCAATCAGATGAAGTTGAAGGAATTGTGTAACAGCTGAGAGCAGAGCCTTTAAATGAAACAATCTCTTTTAGTGGAAGGTGAGGTATTTTAATAGCAAATCCTTTTGTATCTGGTTTCTTCTGGATTAGTTAGTTTAGGCTTGCTTACTGATAAAATATTTGGCTTTTGGATCTTTCTGCCATTGTGCAGTCTGTAGTCTTTTTTTTTTTCTGTAATATAATTTAATGATAATTTCATATATATGACTGGGGTATATCTTATTTGCCTCAAATTATTCAATAAAATGTGTGAACATTGTAATTTAATCAGAGGTCTTTGAAAATATGATGCTTCAAATAATTTAGTAGTGGCATCAACGGTCTTACTGCTAATAAAACTTTTAATTTTTAGCATGGTATTTTATCCTGATATCTTGGGTCCTCACACAAGTAGGAGTCTGTATAATTGTAAAGAAGGTGAAGGAAGAAATACAGAAGACAAACTCAAAGGGAAAGTCAGATGGGCTAGCCAGATGGACACCACTTAAAGCAGAATTGTTGTTGACACCAGCTGTGCAAGCAGGTATTAAAACCACAGATTGTCCATTCCTCTGCACGCCCATTTTCTTGACTAGCGAGAATTAGGAGTAAAACACTGGTATTCTCCTGCTCTTGGCTATTGCTCTCCAAGTAGTCATGCTTGATATACTCCAGGTCTCCTAGGAGCTACCATGGGTGGTCACATGGAAGAGCAGCAAGGGCATACTGGTGTGTGGCCTTTGTGTGCTGGGGAGAGGGGAGGGAGAGGGACAGTAAACTTCAAAAAATGGTATTGCTGTTTGACAGGAACATGAAAAGAAAATGTATCACAGAGAGAGAGGCTTGACCACTCTGAATGACTCTTGATTTGCCTTTTGGTGTGAATTTTTCACCTTCATAGTAGCTGCAGCTGAAAAGGCACTCACGGCTATCAAACCTGTCCACCACTCCAGGATACCTTGTTAGTTTTCAAATTGCTGTCTTCCCTAGAGTGATTTTCATGTGCAGAAAACCTTAAGTGCAAGGTCTAATTATGCCAATTTTTAAACAATTTTGAATAATACGAGATTAAAGAAATATTCTGCATCTGGGCTGGTATGAGGTAAGCCTGGTTATGCATGGTGTTGTATCTGCTAATCCACGGAGATGGAGATAGAGAGGGTTTAAAAAAGATAATAAAAAAGGAAAAAAAAAGTAATTAAATGTGTAGTCCAAAATGGGAGCAACTTTTAAGAGGTCAGGTCTCATTTAAGCATCAAAAGAAGCAGCCTGGTCTTCAAGCAGCTTCTGGGTAAGAGGGGCATAAATGTTGAGACTTCTTAAAAATCTGTCCTCAGGTACACAGTGGGAATCGGGTGTTAAACACATCTGAAAAACTGTCTAATTTCATGTATTGAGATGAGAACTCTTGACAATTTGTGGGTTTTAATGTTTTTCCCTGATTTGATTCATGCAGAGCTGAAGGGAGGAAAGAAATTCAAAGTAATACTCCAATAATTTAGAATAGCTTTATTAGGTGTTTAAAAAAGTAATGTGTGGTATCTAAAGTTACTCTAGGGCAACTGCTGAAAGGAAAGCTGGGGAATGCAGATTTGCAGTATTTTAATGATGCCTGTTTGTGGTACTGGATGGTCCTGGGGATTTGAGATCTGTAAGCAAAGTGGTTTTTATGCGAGGAATACTGGTGCTGAGTGAGAACAGGATCTTTTTCTTTGTACTGAGCAAAAATAATTTTGGCATTCATTATATGTTTCATGGGTGAGGAAAGAAGAAAGTGTTCCTTTTAAAGTTGATTTTAGAAAATGAATAGCAGCTTTAGAGTGTTGCTAGGCTGGGATATTTGCATAATCCTTGAATGCAATTGTAAGTATGTGATACATTGCAGAGAACTTTCAATAGATCAACCCCTAAAACTTGTCAATAAATATATGCTATAAATATGTACTGAGTCACAGCTAGATTCATAAACACTACAAGACTTTCGGCAGTTGGCATAAATAAATGAATGTTGTTTGGATAAGCTAGCTCCTTCACCATGGGCGTGCTTCCCGGCGACGTGAATTGATTTCTGGTGTCTCCTCTGCCTTACATAATATTGCTGTCCACTTCGCTGGTAGAAGTAGCAGCTATTGGAGGGGAGAGACCATAGAGGGGATGAAAAGGGTAAGTTTTAGGGCCGTGTGTTTCTTGAGCTGGCTGTTGGAGTATGGAACATACCGTGCAGGCGTGAGGCAATGGCACCTTTTGTTGAATTTGCCATTTAACATCTAGATAGTACTATACGTACCCTAAAGGCTCCCTTCTAAGTCTCCTGCTTAACAATTTAGGTCAGAGGACGTGAAATGCTGGAGTGATGTTTGCAGTTGTTTTAATTTGTTGTTTTCAAGCAGGTGTTTTATGGAGGTACGATGGCAGATTAGATTAGGGAAAAGAGATAGTGTATCAGTGTTTTGGTTTGCTTAAAATTTCTGAGTAGGTGAGTAGGAGTGTGCTGTGAGTGGCACAGGCTCCTAATGTGCTGGGGAAACAACAGAATACAGAAATCTTTTGCAGTTTGTTCAGAAGCAATGTTGTGATGCTTAGACTGGTGTTCATCCCTCCTGCGTTCAGCATGAGGCATGATAGAAAGGAGAACAATTTAAGGGAGGGGGAGGCCCCCCCCCCACCAAAAAAAAATTTCTATTGGTGTTTTTTGTGCATATGTATCGTTGCTGCTAATTAGACAGGCAAGCAGGGCTAATGTGTTCCTTGCTTGTCAGTACTGCTCAGAATCCAAATGAGTTTCTTGGTACCAAAGAACTGGGAGGTTTTATCAGCTTGTCTAGAGTTGCTACATTTGACTGCTTTTTTGTAAATGGCAGGAGAGGGTTTTCCTTTTGTGCAAGCCAGAACTGAGCCTGAGCCATGCTGACATTAAAATAATACTCAGTGTGTACATGTAAAATAGTCCCGAAGGAGATGGCAAAGTCAAGCATCCCTGCAGAATGCTAATGAAGGTGTGAAAAAATACTTTTATATCGTTATGATTTGTAAGGAAAGGCAGGTGAAAGAAGCAGAGGGTGAGAAAGTTTATTCTGTGCTGAAGGGCAAAAGAAAACATAATTATGGAAGCACTTGCAAAGAATGGAAATCAAATACAGAAAAGCTGTTGCCTATGTCCCTTGAATAATTGAGATGGTTTGCAGTTAATTCTACCTCAGAACTAGTGTTGAAAGGGGAAAAAGAATAAAGCCAATCAAAGCTGGTTCATTTCTACCTAGTGCCTTACAATAGTATCGGTGCCGTGTCATTAATGTGTAGCTCTGCAAAACCGTGCTCTGCTCAAAATTACCAGAAGTGCTTAGTCACATTTTTAAACATTATGCCAAGCTACGATTCTGGGAGAAAACTGTTACTAGTGGAATTATATTTTGTTGAGAAAACAGAAGTACCATTATTCTGGAGAATTTCTATACTGTCAGGGTACTATTTAGTTGTTTTAGAGGTTTTTTAATTATTATAATTAATACAGGAAAAACTAGAAAATGTTTAAATTTCTTGATGTTTCACATCCTAATTACTAAATTGTTATCTAATTTTCTTTTAATACATAGATTGAGCAATCTTTCCTGTTTTGGTCTACCAAATCCACCCAAATGCAAAGCCATTAACAAAACTCAGCTATAAAGCAGATTATTAGCCATAAAGCTATTTGTGATCTCAGCGATTCTTACCTTCTTTGGAGGAGCTAGAGAGCAGTGTCAGATCTGCCTTTGTAAAAACATCTCTTATCTGTCACTAGTGCTCTCAATTAATGCACATTTATCAGTAGAGTATGTCTTGTACTGATTTCATGCTGGTAGCTTTACCATGCAAAATGTAGCCTGTTCAATGAAGATTAACCCCAAAACAACTGGTGCATTTGTTGACCACTTGATGGCATCACTCGGTTCTATGGAAATGAAACTGCTTTGCCAGTAGAGCAGTTTTACTTGTGTGCTTGGTGTGAGAGCGCTTTCATGTTTTATTTTAGACTATTAAAGGCTGAAGAGAGCTATTAATATGCTCCCATAAATTAAATGAAAACCACAGCTCTAGTTTTGGTAACTGTTTTCTTTCTCTATGGTATATTACTTACCATTTGGAAATAATTTCTTTATCTGAATAAATGTGAAGAGTGGTCTAGACTGCTCCTCGTTAACTTTTCAAGGATGGCAGCCAGTGGTTTAGTGGGTTGATGCAGACACAAAGAATGTTGTCATGCACTGAAAAGTCTTTTTGGTTTGCTTTTCCAGGGAAACTGCTTAAAACCTCCAGTTATTGCAGTCAGTATACTTTCTAGGAAAAGGATTTAAGCAATTTTGTGTGTTCACTATAAGTCCTCTAAAGTAAGTGTTTTACAGCCTTCATACCAAAACTGGGTGATCGATCTGTGTGTGTGTAAGCCAACAATGACAGTTTACTGAAAATGCTGAACCAAGGGGATAATGGATGAAATAAGGAACAGTAACTATTATTTAGAGGTAAAAGACAGCTCTGGAAATGTCAGTGGAGCTCTGGCAGTTTATACATGCTGAGAATTGGCCCACCAGACAGCAGTTAGTAAAGCATAGAGTTGAAAGCACGTTGAAGATCTAAATAGTGCTTGTCCTATGCAGTCAGTGTCAATGCGCAGTAAGGAGGTACCCCATTAGTGCTCTGAGCAGTGACACGGAGGGGATGGAGCCTGCTTCTGACCCCAGAAGAGGTAAACAGGCGGTGTGGGCAAAGCAGCACAAGGAAGGTGATGTTGCCAGTGTGCCTCTGTTCTGTGAGTAATGGAGGAGGGGAAAAACCCAAACCCATATAAAACCCCATTCCTTTTTTCTCTGCCCCCTATTCCTCCTCATTCAGCTTAGACTGTTGAATGCTGGCAAAACAATAAAAAGGCAGCCCAAGAATGTGGGGAGGATCTTTAATAACACTTTTTTTCTGAATTTTTTTTTGTAAACATTTTGAAATCTTGTGCTTTCCTTAGCTTTTGAGATATTTTTAGATGCTGTTTTGTCAGTTATGTTCTGATATCCTGATTATGTGTTCACTCAAGTATGCATACTTATACATGTACATACGGGTTCTCTTGAATGTATGTACTGGTTTCCTGGAACATTTTTCTCATAACTGGTGGCCTACTAAAATAATCATCGTTATATTAGAAAATGTAAGTGATGATGTGTATCTAAGTTTTGGATCACAAAGTACTTTGAGCTGGCCTGCTGAGAATGTTACCTAAGTTGGAGACTGAAGTATCCAGCTGTAGGACTTTACCCATACAATTTATGGTAAGTTTTTCTAAAAGAAAAAAAAAAATTAGCTGACTGGCCATTCTTATTTCCGTTGCTAAGATTCAGTTGCTAAGAAAAACACCCAAGATTCCCTTCCTCTTGTGTTTTCTAAGAAAAATAAAAGATATAATGAAGGTTGGAGAGAATTCTGAAACAGGCTAAATGGTAATTGTTCAGTTTTTTCTATATAGTATCTAGTGTAATGGTTTGGATTTGTAGTTATTAGGAGACTAAGTAGCAAAAAAACCCTAAGGATGGCTCACAATGACAAATACCAGTTTCCCTCCGTAGTTACCCTAAAAGGAAAAAAAAAAAATGAACCTGCTGCAGGTCAGCAATGAACTTCTCTAATTTACATGGAGTTAGTGGTAGTTTGTGCCTCTCTCGTAGTGTCTTGTCCATGTGTAGATGCTAATGATCCTGCTACAGATTGGCTTATTCATTTTTTAGCTTTGGTGCTGTAAGTTTGTGATTTTTTTAGGGACCATGGCCACAGGTTTTATTGCTGTTGCAAACTGTTAAGGACACTGCATTGTACATATTTGTACAACTGAAAACATGAGCATCTTGTCCAGAGATATTCTGGCAGTACGGTGTGCGTGTCAGATTTTAAAGCTTTTGAGTGTGTGAGCTGGCAGGAGGTATGCTTGACTTCCTGCAACTGGAGAGAGCCCTGCACTGATTTATTGTGAATTCTTCCCAGTGGCTTCAGAGAAAGGATACATATAGGGAAGTTTGTTTGATGTGAGACTTGAGAAAATTGAGGTTTTGGGGAGGCAAACTTTAGTTGCTTTGTCTTTGTGTTGGGTACATGACTCCTTTGTTTTAAGTTTACATCATGTTTCTGCAAAGTCCAGCAAGAATGTTATCTATCTGACAAACTACAGGCATAATTTGTCCTCTTTGGTTCTCAGATAAGCTTTGGTGTGTGTACCAGGTATCACTTTGTCAGTGTTAAGATGATGGTTGGACTTGATGATCTTAAAGGTCCCCTTACAACCTAGATAATTCTATGATTCTATGACTGGGTATTGATTTGTTTATATTGCAAGAGTCTTTGCAGTATTGGTCAGTGGTTACATTTGTGTTTTGAAGGTCAGGCTAGTCATAGATGCTCTTCAAGGATCCTTCTCATGATGTGTTGTTATACATGGGGAATACTTTCATGATTTGAAATTCTCATCTCTGGTGGAAGACTTGGCATCATATTTGGGCTCTGAATACTAGCAAGTGGGGAAACACTATTGCCACCAAGAGCTATGGTGAGAATTTCCTGTGGCTTCCAAAATAGTTACATCAAGGACTATGGGATCTAAAAGTGCCTGTATCCTGGTCCCAGATGCAGGAGAAGAGCTGTTTAAATAAAAGGGAGGAAATATTTGTTGTTCTCAAATGTTATATGCAAAAAACATACATACCCAAGTTGGGATAGTTAGGGGTTTTGTTATATGTGATTTTTGCATCAAAACACAGTGGACTAAATGTGAAATTGCTTTCTTGTTTTAAGATGCATTTTGTTTTGATTGAAGGTCTGTGTAATATAGTAAGAAATGTTCATCTTTACTATATATAAGGTGATACAGCAATAAAAGTGCTATGTAAAAGATTTTTTGCTGTTTACATTTATCTTTTCTCTGTATTAAGTTATTCTATGACATGTAGTTTGTGTAGGGTTTTAATAATAAAAATAATAAATTCTTATTTGAAGAAACATAGTGTAAGTGCAGAACATAAAGGTAAGTAAAAGCTTACAGAAATGGAACAAAGAAGACTATATTTATTACTGAGAATCTAAAGGAAGGACGACTGCATAGCATGACATTCTCCCCAGTGGCTAAGGAGGGGTGAGAGAGCCACCAGTGGTTCTTGTTGCCAGATGAGGCCAAACCACAATGAAGTGGATCTTTCTATAGATCAATAATTTTAATAGAAGCATTTTCAGTGACATTAATAAGAGTATTCTATAATTTTATCAGCCTGATGGACTGGTTTTGCACAAAAGCATTTAAATTTCTAAGGCCTTTTGAGGCCTAAAGAGAGTTAAAATGGTAGATAGCTAATAGTCTTTTGCCATTTTTCTGTATGACTGAGTCAGCTCTAGGTTTGTTCCTCAATTTTGTAGAAATTTCTCATTTAATACTGCAGAAACATGTGGTTTTTGTTTAGGTATACATGAAAGTGCTTGCTTTTCTGGTTTGTTATGTTAGTTTTAGCTGCAGGAATTGTATCATCATCCTCTTAATTTTGAAATATTGCTTGGTGGGCTGCAGTCTTTCCTTCTATCATCATCCTTCCTATCTCGGTGCTCCAGGCAAACCTACCAGAAGGCCTTTTTCCATTTAATTTAAGAATAGCTCTGTGGATTTGTTTCCCATAGACCTTACGTCTTGATTAAAGATACAGCTTATAAACTTTCTGAACTGATATATTTTTAAGTCCTAACTCTTCGCTGTCCTAGTGTTTCACTCAAAACTTTTGTGATGTGTATCTGTTTATATATAAATTGGCTAATGAACTAAATTTCTGATTAAATTTTGTGTGCATAAATAATACAATAGCTAGTTCCTTGCATATGATATTTTGCATCTTCTTGCTAGGCCAATTGGTAGATTTGCTAACTTTTGGCAGAATAAATTACAGGTCTTGATAATGTCATGGAATATTAAGATTTGGGTTCCTGAAATAGATCCTCCCCTTCCCTGCCCCATTTGCTGTGTTCTCTGGTATTTGGTGTTTTAATGATAAAATTATTTCTTTTTCCCTACTGGTTTTCAAAGATAAACAATGTGAAAAATTAGTTTTCTGCCAGATTGACTGAGACAATAGTATGAAGGCAAGCATGAACTCCCTCATCTCTCAGCAGGAGGGTAGTTTTGAAACCTAATTACAAACACTTAAGTGCCAACTTTGTTAATCATTTCATTGCAGAGTACTGCACCAGAAATATCAGGAATATGCAGTGTATCTGGATTTCCATTCTCTTGCTGGATCTGAAGTTCTCTTCCCTCTATCAGAGCAAAAAAGCAGCAACCTCTCAATTTTCAAACAGTGAAATTTTTAAAAATGCAAGTTTTTTTGTCATTAGGATGACTCTCCGTTTGCAGTGCAGTAAAGAGCTTCTAAGGGTTAATCAAACTGAAAAAGAATAAAAAATTTCAAGTAAAAATAATAAAAAAAAACAATTCTGAGAGGATTTGTCAGATATGATCAGATGGTGGCCAAAGTGGGTAGGACCAGCTATAGTGATACATAGAAGTGAGAGACAGAAAGGCATTGAAGTTTGAAGAGGCAGTGTGAATGCCAGTAGGTGGATATATTGTTAGATCCCAAATTACGGTGGCAGCTGGTCTATTGATAATTGTGGAAACAAAGGAACTAGTTTCTACCCTTTTCTGAATAATAGGAAACCACTGAAAGGGAGACTGAAAGATGGTCATGTTGTCATGTTGCCAGGAGCAAGATAACAGTTTCTCTTGGAATATTTTGATTCCCTGCAGTTTGGAGAGAGAAGGACTTAATTACAGAGAGATCTGAGCTAAAGCTCTTAATGCAAATATCCCTATGAAGATGGTGCCAAATCAGGACTTTGCCATCTGCACCTATCTTCAGAAATAGGATGGCAACGCACAAGGCAATGGTAGAAGAGCAAGACCTTGAACATGATTGTAGCAAAGCAGAAGCCTTGCATCCTCCCATGTGCCATGAAGACTCCCACTGATTAAAAAAGTTGTATGGATAAGGTGCAGTCTGAAAAATAATAGCTGCTCTTCCAGGCTCAAGTGTGGTCTTAATGGGATATGACTGAAGATAGAGATGCCAGTCACAGAATGAGAGAAACTTTCAGTATGTATTACTCTGATCTAAGAGTCACGTTATACAAACAGATGTTAGAAAATGCCCAAAATATATTAACCTGTGTTACTTCTGCCAACATAGTGGCAGAGATAACATGGAGAAGCTAAATGGAAAAACCTAAGGCAATAGATCAAGAAGAGAGCAGACAGTGTCTTGTGAAACTGTAATGGAAATAAGACTTGAAGATGTAGAATGTCAAGCAGATATGGAAAAGGGAGTTTCTGAAAATAGACTTCAAAAGAGTAGGCTAGGAGAAATACTTCACTGTAACAACTAAAAACTGGATTAATCAATAATTTGGGATTATATATAAGCTTGAGAGATGGTCTGTTGATGGATGTCAACACTGAACAACTATCGTGACGTAATTTAATCTACTCATATAGATGAACGCAGATTTACTCTTTAGTCATGGTGACGTTCATCTTTTCATTTTGTTAAAGTGCACATCTTGTTTTGTATGGTTTGTAGGATGTTGATATCTTCCTAAAATGAAGCCTGATGACGATGAAGGCATTCAGTGAACTAATAACTATTGCTATACAAATAGCAGTGAAGTCTGGAGGCAGGATTGCTAGAACATTGTGTTTTTTTAATCTGTGGAACAAATATTTTAAAAGCATTATTTCTTGAAACTTATCTATGTAAATTATTTAGAGGATAAATAAATATGAAAGTATCTTAGTTATAAAAATATGAAATTGTCAAAACTACAACTGTAGTAATTAAAGATCATTCATGATCTTGGGGTGTTTTGATTTCCTTTTCCTTAGTAGGCTGGCATGAACTAGGGCACTTCAAATCCCTGTATTTCAGCTTTAAGGAAATCATGATGAGGGTTATGAAATTGATGTGCAAAAATTGCAGGTTCTTCTGAGTGCTTATGAAGTTGCAACTGACATACAGAATTAGTGATTTACTGACTCACATAGTCAAGAATGCTTGATTGGTGCTGAAAATCCATGGCTAGTATGAAGTAAAACAGAAAATAATGCATCTTTTCTCATGTCACAAAGTTCTGTATGTAAGAAAGTACGGGCATATGGGAGGAAACCCTAAAAAAGAAGTCACCAGAGTTTTCTTTTGGTATAGTATAATCATTGAACATACTCTCGCTAAGTAATTTCAAGATGTATTAAGAGTTAATGAGGTTTTTTTAAATGAATTGAAGTCTGCTACATAGTTGTTCCCCATTGTGTTCCTTATGTAGACAGGAATACTTTTTTTTCCTTATGTGCTAAAAGCTTATTCTCACCCATCAGTGTAACAAGTGTAGAGAGTTGGTACTTGGAATCCATTGCATTTTTATACAGCGAAAGTCTTCTATTAGAAATATGACACGTTCTATTTCATGTTGTGTAATTTGACTAAAGCAAGCAATTCAGAAAATATGTAACTTTTTTTCCTTATTCGTTCTGTTTTTTTATTGCCTGCTGTACTATCTCAACACAGAGAGGCAAGAGGAGATAACACTTACTGTGTAGCATACGCTTTCAGGCAGAACATAATCAATGACAAAATATCAGAATTTAGAAGGGTATTGACTAATTCCTCATTTTAACCCATTGACACAAACTGCAAAACTTTGGGAAAATGCCTCACCCAAATCAGTCTTTGCTGAAAGATTTCAGCTGTGTTCAATGGGTTGTGCTGGGAGATATGGGGGCCCATTTGCTGTGGTCTGTCATATCTCCAGAATTTTTGCTGCTAATAAGTGAACAGCTTTTAATTAGTGTCAGCCACTGAATGTAGTTATCTCTCTTCTTACACAGCTGATGATCAGCTCTATATTCCACAAATAAGTGACTCTGAATGCAGCCTCCCATCAGAAAGGGCTTTGTTTTTTATCTCCTTCTGTCTGCTTTGCAAGTAAATTGTTCCTTCTACAGACCTGTGTGGCTTGCTTCTCTCACCCTCGGTGACAGCAAAGCTCGCTGGTTGGTTATCTCTGCAGGGGTTTATAGCTCAGCTCTGCTGTTCTCTCCCTCTGTTCCCACTTCTCTGTTCCCTCCCCTACTGTGACTAAATAAATTACCTGTATGACATGTTCAGTTTTCTCTGGCAAGAAGCCTGGGAAATCAAATCTGTTCCCGAACCTGGGTCTCCCATTTGGCAAATGTAATGCCTCCCTGCTGTTAAATCAGGTCAGCTCTCGGAGAAAAACAAAGAACAATTTCATATAACTATAATCAACACAGAGTAAATTTAGATAATGCAGCTGACATATGTTTATTGTAAAGACCATCAAGGAAATAATTTTAAAAGCACTTCATCTTTCTGTGTTGCATTAGAATACATGTTGAATATTCTGTGCATAGAAGATCAAACGTTATCTTTCTATTATCCCATATCAAAGTGAAATATATTTATTTTCTGTCTGGTCCAAGAAGATATTTGGTGAAGCAGTTTGTTGGTTGCATTAGAAATGGTGCAATATATTTAATTACTGTGATTTTATGTAATGAATATTAATAGATAATTCACTGTTAATTACTATTAATTATCCATAACCTGTCCAGTCCCTTTGACTTTTTGGCCTCTGAAAGTGGAGGTATACTTAAAAGTGTTTAGAGGAGGAAAAATAAATCCTTTTAATGCATTGTGTTTCTGCTCAGTTGGTTTCCTGCAGTGGGTCAGTAGCAGGGTGGCAGCGTGTCTCTCCCACGCTACCCGACCAGACACATGTCCTGGCAGTCCCCCTGCACGTGCCACTTGTGGGGTCCCTTGCCCGCTGAGGCAGTCACCTTCTACAGGGAAGCACCAGTGCGGGCACTCTCCCCTCTCCAGCTGGAAGCCAAATTTCCCACTCAACTACTTTGCATGGCCCAGAGGGACTCTGAATTGCACCCCTCTTAAATAATAAGAGGCTCTCTTATTTATTCACTGTTAATAAGCTTAAGTGGGCTGCAACCGGGCTGTGGAGCTTCTCTGGTCGCGTCCCGTCTGGCTTTATTATGGCAGGGCTCTGTCCGGGGGAAGCAGAGGCCGCTTTTGGGCAGGCTCTGCTTGTGCAGGTGGTTGCTCGGGGAGTGAAACAGCTACCGAGACCCAGAGCTCGCCTCCAGCTCTCCTCAAAGGAGGAGAGGGGTAGGGAATGCCAAGTGGTCCTGGGGGACCATGCAGTGCTCACCTCTGAGTACTTGCTGTGCTGAGCTCCATGGGGCCAACTTTGTGGTCGCTTGTTCAAGAGGATTAGTAAAAATGGGCATCAGCAGCTGCCTTGTAGTCTTACACAGTCTTACTTGCCACTGCTGACAGAAGAACTGCTGAGATATAGCTGGGGGCCTTGGTTGGAAACGTTCTCCAACCCCAGCTGAATATCAGATTGTCTTATTTGGAGGAGTCTTGGGAAGAGCAAGCTATGTGAGAGGCTGCCTGATGTCCTGAGCGGCAGAGCAAGGCTATCCAGTCTGCATCAAACTCACCTAACCATCCATTCTCAAAAGCAGATGGGCTCAAATGTATGTGCTTTGTTTTTTAATGGCACATGCTTTTCTAGTTTTTTTTAAAGACAGCTACAGTGTTGTTAATAATTGTTTAGTCATTCATGAGTTGTTGCCTTTGTTCTAATGAGTGCCTTTGTTGTTTCTTCATTGCTCTGAGACACACGGTGAATGTTTTTTCATCAATTTAAAAATCCTTCAACAGTCTATTATATAAGACAAATCCTTGAAACTGAAATTGCTCTTTATTGTCCGAAGTCTTCATCCAAACATACACAACAAAGATTAAGAGATGAAAACGGTGAAGTGGATTTTAAGAGACAGGAGTTAAGTTCTTGCTTCCACCAGGAATGACCTGAAGCAAGGGTCATAATCTCCATCCACATTGGCTGCTGTGTGAAGAAATGGCAGTAGTAATGTTATCTGTCCTCAACTTTGTCTTATCAGTACTGGTTGCAGATACAGTCTCCTTGTGTAAAGGTACAGGACCTATCTCTGAAAGGCTTCCGATGAAACTGTAATAGAAATAATTTCATCTCCGTGTTAATGGCAAGGGCAAAGCCTGTCTTGTTCTCTTCTTAGCATCTAGGTTGGTCAAAGGAGTTGTTGAGCTTGTACTAACCCTGCTTTATTTCTTCTCTTCTCCAGCCTGCGACCTGATGACCTTGGGGATCTTAGCCTTAGTGACGTCCACTGGTTGTGCCTCGGCAAATGCCCTGCAGTCCCTGACGGATGCCATGCACATCCCACACCTTTTTGTCCAGCGCAACACGGGGGGCTCCCCACGCACCGCCTGCCACCTGAACCCCAGCCTGGAGGAGGAAGAGTACACGCTGGCTGCCCGGCCACCAGTCCGCCTCAATGATGTTATGCTGAAACTGGTCACCGAGCTGCGGTGGCAGAAATTCATAGTATTTTATGACAGTGATTATGGTAAGTGAAACAGAGAATTTCAGATGCTATTATTTTTTTTTAAGTGGGAAATGGAGAGGAAAATATAAAGGGAGGGCTGCAATATAACTTGTTGGGTTCTTCATTGACAAAGGGGAAAGTGTTTCAAGCGGATGCAGGTCTTCAGTTTGAAGGAAAGGTTGCTGTGAAAACTAGTTCTCAGACAAGCAGCAAAGTTGCTTAGCAACACTTAGCAAGACAGCCAAAGTTTGAATCATCTCGCACTTTTTCAGTAAAATATTAATAGAGTGTTGACATTGATTGGCAGGGGTCACATAGCTGTGCAAGGAAGTTCAACACAGCCTTTACCCATTCCCAGAAAATGCTTTCTCTCAAAGCTGAGTACTGTTCTCTTTAAAAATTAATTTTCACAATAACTATTACCATATCTTTTTTCACATGGTTCCTCACACCATTCTCCATAGTGATGTAGTTCCTTGCATAACACCAAAAGGTAGAGTTAACATTTTCACTACATCTCATGCATTTCCTTCAGAAAAATTTTTACTTTGGGCTGAAACTTGAGGAAAAAGAGTCTCTGCACAAGAAAATTTAGTACCTTGTGATGGGTGTAAAGAAGCAATGAAAGAATAAATCTCTCACTGTACCAAGCTCTCAGAGTGAAAGGGAATTGTGTACATAATTTTTTTAAATTATCCCCCCCCCAACTGATATGAACGCTGTTCCATATGCTTAACTTGTGGTACTTTTAGAGTTCTCATCTTAGGATATATGGTCTGTAATGGGGAAAAGAAATTTTCTATAGTACGTTTTAAAACCCTGCAAACACTTTTGGTTTAAAACGTGATGCATTTGGTTTTAGTGTGGTGACATACTATGAGCACAATACAAAGAAAGGAAATTAAGGTTAAATTGCAGTTGGAAAAATAATCTTCTATGTCTGCACATATAGTTTAGATTTTATACATAGTCTTCCACAACTGCAAAACAGATCTTTATTTGCATTCTTTCTATATAACAACAGATTTTCAATGGTAAATCAGAGAGAAATAACATCTCTTGTATGAAGCTGGAGTATTCTTTCTTTTGCCCCCCCCCCTTTTATTTTTTTTTTTAGCAAAGGCCTAGAAAAGGGTCCTGAGCTTGAATGAGTTCTGAAAGACTTGGGTGCTGCTTTCTGTTCTCAGTTGTTAGAGATGTCACTTGGTGTTTCTTCAACAGACAGATTGAAGATGATGAGGGTGATTAAGTGGGAAATCAGCTGAGGCTATAACATACTTTTAATTACATAGAATTATTTTTAGTATGAGAAGGCTGCCTTGATACCTGTAGAATCAAAAATTAGCAACCCAACAAATAAACTGTCCTGTAATTACTGTGCTATGTAATGCTTGACCATTGGGTGCTTTGAAAGCAAACCCCACAACGTACCTGGTAGTTCAACGAGAAAGTTGCTGTGTAAGAGAGGATTGGTCTTAAAAAGTTTGAATTTTTATAGCAGTTATTTCCAAGAATGAAAAAGGGAAAAAAAAAACAACATTATTAAAAAGATGTCTTGCAAATGTCCTTTGATAGTTACTCTTGTTTCCCTCCTGCTGATTTGTAGCTTTAACCTTCCAAAACTGCTTGAGTTAGGGATCTTTCAACCACTGGGAATCCTGGCCCTGGAAACTCCCCAGATGCTCTATGTACAAACTGCCATCACCCATTTTCCCTGGTAGCAAACCTGGTTACTGAACTACAGTATCACTCCCTCCAGTAGTATATCTGTGTTTCTTTGCCTCTTTCTTCAAAGGGTTAACATCTCTGTACCAAATCCTGAAACCCTTAATTCACAAGCTCTATAATTCACATGATCAGTTATGATCAAATTTATCTTTTCCATTTATCACAAAGTGACCTTCAATCTGTACCAGTAAGACAGACACTAAAAGGAGGTGGAAAATTGCCACACTCCTGCTCCTTCCAGTGGAGAGCGTGTTGTGTATTGCAGCTGTTTCCTCTCCTCTTCCTCTCGGATGTGACGACCCTCTAATAGCAATTCCACTAGTGATTTTTTTTTTTTTTATATAAGAATTTGGTGAGAGGAGTTTCCATAAAGGAGCCAAGTGACCCTTGCTAGCTCCGGGCAGGCATTGTTCAATAGGGGATAACTAACCTCATTCCCAGGATATTGCACACTGAGCTCAAGAGCAGCCCTGGCTCCCAGGGCATACCTATTGCTCTCATTAATTAGCTTCAGCAGAGCATGCTTATGCATCTCCACCAACAGTTCCCCACTCTATGTGCAGGAGCTGACTGCTGACCATGAGAAGGGAGGTCACTTGAAGAACATGATGATTATGGAGATTTTCATACACTGGGCTTTTGTGGCTTACTGTAATCAATGGTCTTTCTTTACCTGCTCTCTGGAAATTATACTGTCCCCTTGAGTAATGTTTTAATTTGTCCATCTGCTGATCTCCAAAAATCAGCCAATCCCTTGGTGTCCTCCTTGCGGAACCAGTCAGGTTTTCTTAAGGCAAAATAACATTTTACAATTTAAAGAAATCCCATGTTTATAGTAATACCCTGCTATACTGGAGCTGAAAATTATTTACCTTATGAATTCTTTGTCTCTTATCAGACACATATTTTGGATTATAATTTCTACACTGGCTAAATTAAGGACATGTAACGGACTTGTTAACTAGAAATAGAGTAGTCACCGACCAGCCCAACAAGCCCCTAAATATTGTTGAGCTTATGATAAAATATGCCTTGTTTTATGCTGAAGCTACAGATAGAAATCTGTATGAACAACTTCAGTGAAATAGTATGGTCCTTTCCGGTAAAATGCCTTAAATTCTGTAATAAGACATAGAGAGTTTTCACAGGAAAGATGTGGAAGTTTTAAAGGAAGAGATTGCTAAATAGAAATGGTAAAAGCAAGGCACAAACTGTGACATTCCACCTAACCTGAAGCTAGCTTTTAGATTTCGTCATTTGTGGTGAAGAAATGGATAAAAGCAAGAAATGGGTAATAGCTTGGTTTTCAAGAAGTGACTTTTCAAATACCTCAGACTTGACAGCTGCAGCATTCAAATTCTTCTCAATGGTACGCTGTTCTCCTGCTGAGCGGTACCAATGGGGTAATGGTCAGTTGATACATATCTATACAGTTCTCCTGTATTTGGATAAGAAATGGTAAGGGTTCATACAGATACTGTGTCTTCATGACTCAGCCCATCTTTTTCCACTCCTCTCATTTATGGCTTGTGCATCATTTCAGAAGCGCACAGAAATCTACTCCCTGTTGATCACAATGGGAGCTTTCTGCTGATGAGACTGCTGCCTGATATGAAAATGATGGCTAGGCACTATAGCAAGTCGAGTTAGTCATAGCTAAGACAAGTCTCCTCTCTTCCTAATGTGTTGTAGAGCTGTTGGAGCTTAAGGCCAGAACAAGGCACTCTGAGCCCCCTCTCTGTCCCTGCTATTGTTTGTTATGTCATCTTGAGAAGACTTTCTAGCCCCTGTGTTCTTCCGTTTCCCATCTGTGAAATGGAAAGAAAAACCTTCTTCCCAGTGTGACTGAACTGGCGTGTGAAATTTCTTTAGAAATTCTTTAGGCAACAGAAATGAATGACACATTCAGAAATAAGGCGTTTCCAGTAAGATCTCAAGGGACAAGAGTTATGTTAAAATGAGTTATTTTACTTTAAATGTCTTTATGAAAATACCATGCTAAATCATGGTATTTGGCATTAATTTTCGGGGCGG